>JALIZF010001870.1:125000-707500 GCA_029948255.1 Telmatactis stephensoni | reverse complement strand
TTCAAACCCCTCTAATTCTCCACTTTCCCATATCCAAAATGCCTTTATATATATAGCCGCAATTTTGCTAATAGATAAACTGACAGGGGTTTTAAACTTCTTCTTATATCTTTCTCCTTGAGAAGTTCTCCTTTTGATACCCCACTGTTTTATTTTCATAATTTATATAGCTACTATTATTGTCTTTGGACAAAATATTTGTTTGATTTGCGATCAGATCATCCGCCCTCTATCATTATTTTTGGAATAACAAATCACGTTTTCCATGGAAATCGAACTCTCGATAGTAAATTGTTCTATCTGTCAACTTGCACGTGCGTAAACCGAAGCACTGGCAGTTATCTGGGTCGGACAGTGGTAACCAATATGGGACGACGCTTTTCAGGAGTTGCATTACCTCTTCCACATTCAATTCAATTCCACCGGCTCTGGATTTACAACGCCTTATGAAAACTTTCTTTTTTCACATTCATTTTTATGCGTTTTCAAGCTAAATCCATTTATTTCAAAACATGGCGTCAGTCACAATGTGACGTTGCCTAAATGTCATTCCTTGCCCGATTTCCCATCCATATGAAGATGTTTTTTGATAATATTTTTACGGTGAATCGGAAAACCAGCCAAAATATAACAACATGGAAAACCACTGATGATTCCAGTATATTATCGGCCAAAGTATCTCTCAGCTGCACTCTCTTATCGATCGACATAGCTTGTCAGGATTGATGCGTTTTGAATAGTTAATAAACCTAGCGGTCTCCTGCGCTACTACAGGGAACTCTACTAATTATAGGTGACGGAAATGTACAATACACTGACAAGAGTTCAATTTCTAGAGACATTTTCAGTTAATCAGATTTGAGCCCAAAAAACTCCAGGCGAGCGCATTCGAAAATAGATTCATTTTATTTATTTCATAATGGATCTTCGAAAACCAAGTAGAAACGACTGCCAATTGGGAAAGGCCTAAATGTAAACGCCCTTATCAGTAAGCAAGGTATTTTTTACGATTAGGCTCTAGATTCCAACCGGTTTTGAAGACTCATTATTGCTATATATCCAAATGGATTTTTAAATCCACAAAAGGTATTTTCGAACTATATTCTACGCTTCAAGGAACGATTTTACGACGCATTTGAAGGTGTTTGGGCTGTTTGGCCCAAATCTAAACGCTCCGGCTAAGCGACAAGATGTTTACTATTATAGCTTACAATCCGGTGGCACTATAAGATGCATCTTAATTGTTTGAAGGCATTTTTAAGTACGTTCCTTAAAACAGATTCTACGCCTCAGAGGGCAAGTTCAAGACCGTTAACGTTTTCCAACAGGTTGGGAAAGATTTGGAGCGGGTACCGTGTAGGGTATCCATAATTGATTAACAAGTAAATCGTGCATGTTTAATGAAGGTGATCTCTTGAGCAACTTTGACCATCGCTTCGATTCTAATTAGTCAAATAAATCAAATTACAAGTCTTTAACTTCCGAAAATTTCCAAAGGAGTCATTGACAAATTTCTTAGGGTGGTTCCTTCATTTGAAGGAAGACAGGTTGTCATATATTATTAGCATTATTATTAGTATTATTGTAGTGTTAGATTATCTTACCTTTTGCGAGTGTGAAGCAAGCCTGGAAGGCAAGCAGAATTACTACGCTGCCTATAATAAAACGCATCTTAATTCCCTACAAATAAAATCAAAAACAAAATACATTAAAAAAGAGCAATGTATTAAATGCTATTTTACGTGATGTTGCTTATATTGACTACAAATTTAGAGATATATCTTTATAAACGCTTATATCATCCATATAAAGATCTTAGACTGATTAAGAAGCCCCAATTTTTGATATTTTTTGAAAAATAGTTCTTACATTCAGCCAATTCTACTTTGATGTCAAAAAGATGGCGAATTATAAATTATGAGGGAGTATATTTAGTAATTTGACAATCACATAAAGTACCTCGTAATAAAGAACTTATTAAGCGTATAAATCAAATAAGTAGAGGTTTAAACACCTAAAGAGACTTCATCCCAACAGTTTAACAATTCCAAACCAATTTCAGTGGCGAAACGAAAATGACATTTCCAAACAGGTCAGGAAAGCAAACGTGGGGTTATGTTTTTAAGGCCAATTTTTTGACATTTTTCGAACTCATTTAGAATTCCTTTTCAACAAGGAAAAAGCGACTTTCGAGTACCTTAACTCGGAGGAAGAAATACAACTTTGTGGATTTTAGAAGTAATTATAAGGCTTACCTTTCGGACGAACAGATGCGGTGAATATAATACAACCTAGAAACAGATTGTTTTGAATTCTAGAAATATGACTAAATCGTCAACAATTCGTTCTCGTGGTGCGATCGAGAAAGAGTGTCACCTTCCCATGATGCATTCCAAGCAGGCTGCCCAATGACGTCACAAGGCCAGCAAGCTGTTAAATAAATACAGAGTTCATGTTTGCTTTTATGAGAGAGTGTCACAATCGTTACTGAGCGCTTAATTAGATCACTTCATCATAAAGTTATCTAGTTAAAAAATTTAACTCCACAGCGTTTCTATTTGATTGGCTCATTTCAGTCAGAAAAACAGAAAAACAAAATTTCCTAGATATATTGTCAGCTGCAAGTTCTCTGTTCTACTCCCGATTATGCATCGGATGTTTAAAAATTTGAACAAAACCTCGTGGAATTCCAAAGCATTTGTTTTCATTCCTTTCTTACCCTCGGACTTCCACTAATAACAAACTATCGAAGATTACACCAAGCGAAAACGAGATGGCGAGGAACAGGATAGTCGGAGTCTCCCTCCCTACATTTTGTCGTATACCTCCTACCCCTAATCCTATCAGTTTGTAGTCCTCCCTACTCTCTAATCAATTATATTCCGCCCTATTTTTTCAACCTCTCTACTTTTTGACCATTTCTTTACAATCGTTCCTCTCCGCTCAAAAGAGAATTCCAAATAAGAATCAGTTTTTGCTGAATTGACCGTTTTTATTATAAACAATTTTCAGGTTTCTTGACACATTTAAAGCTGCTTTTTTTTCAGTGATTTGTCATAATAATAGAAAGGTCAGCAAGTCCGTTGACGACACGCGATCATAATGTCAAAATACCATTAAAAAATCAAGTGATTCGATTCTTTCCTTCGGTACCTTCTTTTACCCAAACTCGACCTCATTTACAATGTAGTCAAAATGAAGCCGAAACGTGGTGTTCGATGTCTTGGTTTGTTTTTGAGAAGGTCTGGATGGGGTTAACTGACAAATGGCCCAAATTTTAACTGACAACTGACAGTTGCATGTGCTACCAGAGTTTAACTGACAGCTCAAGAAAAGATTATTTTATTTTCCTCTTAATACCCGGGCCTCCCCTGACATTTGTTTTCAAGAAAGATGACAGCTATTAGGGTTAGTTTACACGAGCGACGGAAGCAGAAGCGGAAGCAACACACGCAGACTCAGTGTTGCATTTTTCACCTAGGTGTGATAAAGACAATGAACAGCGCATACTGAGTCTGCGCATGATCCTTCAGCTTCTGCTTCCGTCGCTCGTGAAAACCAGGTTTTAGATTTGACTCGGACACTGCTCTTGAACTCCTTAGAAATCGCGTACCGATTGATGTTGAATTACAAACGGGAGAATCCCATAGCTTTCTGTGCATCAAAGAGGTTGCCGAAAAATATGGCGCTGTAGGTTTTGACTTTAAACTTTACAGAATGGGAAGGTCAATATGACCAGAAAAACCAAAAAACTTTGCTATCACCATGGATGCACAGATGCGGTGAAGTGACGACCCTGTAAATACTGTGACAAAATCAGAACAACCAATTCGTACGGGGTCTATGTTTGCCTTGATTTGTTAACTCAAGTTCGTTTGCTTTGTCTAAAATATAGTATGAAAAATGATGCAATGAAGTTCATGTATTTTGAGCCGGGACGTTAATAATAACGACGATGTTGATTATGTAAGATGTTGTGAATATTATCATAATTCCCCCCAAAAAAGAAATAGATAATGGTATTGATTACTTAATTCCCGTGGGGGGACCTCCCATATATTTTTCAAGTTGCGGCCATTGCCTATAATTCTCTGCTATTCATCAAGACACTCGTCATATGATATAAAAAATTGTAACAGTTCGACTATATTTATTTGATATCCTTAAAAAGTACCAAATCCCATTCATTTGAAATTTGTGCCACCTCCAGACCCTCTTCATTGCTCCCAAGAATTGCTGTATCGGGAATGTTCCTTTTTGTATTTAAGCTTATTCTGTGGAGGTTTTGGATACCATAATTTATCAAACGGGCTTTGTTGGCCAAGCGTTCATTCAAACCCAGCGCGCAGCAATTTTTTTCCTCTTTTTGCATGTTTTGAGCTCGCTTAGTGGCATTCAAATTAGACTTGCTCAAAGTGTCGCTCGTTAATTTTTCTCTTGCTTGGGGTCCCCGTGTTGTAACTCGGATTTCGAATTGGGCACTTCCGGTTACGTGAGAAAAACTCAAATTACGACACAGGAAGCCCAAGCAACGGAAAAATAAGGAAAGGAAAAAATGATAATAATAACGAGCCAGACTTGGAGCCAGTCTACATTCAGATCACAATGGTCCCTCAATATGATATTTTAAAGATATTTATTTCTTATAAGTAATATATGTATAACACTGCATGAATGAGTAAAACCTAAATTTGTTTTCAAAGCTAAGAAAATAGTAAAATGAGCCATAGTAGTTACATGTCGATTTAAAAGCAAGACCTCAACTCTTAAGAGAAGGAGCTTCCACATTATATAATTCGTTTCTCTTAAAAATATTCATTCAAAAGCCCCGAAAATACGAAATCGTAACAGACTTTGAAAAAAAAACCGGAAGGCGATATTTGTCTGTGTACCAAACAAAAACACAAACAAAACCTTTAAATTTTGTTTTCCTTTTCGACGTTATGATTTGGGTTACCATAGTAACAAAAAGTGACGTCATAAAATGGTGTCGCCATGTTTAGTTTGAGGTCATAAATTTATGATTTGGTGGTCTTCTTTGTTTTCTTGTGTTGGACTTTCTTGTGATGGTGAACTTTCTTGTGGTGGTGGTGGTGGTGATGGTGTTTTTTGTGATGGTGGTGGTGATGGACCTTGTGGACCTTATGATGGACTGGTTTCTTGGTTTCGACGACCTTTGGGGCGTCCTTAACGACGGCAGCCTTGACAACCTTTTCCTCTTTCTTAGCCTCTACTTTTGGTTTCTCAGCATGTTCTTGTTGATCAGCAGACTCACCACTACCTTCGTTCTCCATGTTGTAAGGTACGTTGGCACCTGATTGGTCCTCCATGTCATCTTCATTTTCAGTCTTCTCGTCGTCTTCATGATCTTGAACGTCCTCATCCGTGGTTGTCTTGGCTTGAGGATTCTCCTCCGTTTCGATTGGCTGTTTTTGTTTGTTGACAGCCTCCTGTAGAGGTAAACAGTTGAGGAGAAAACTGTTAGCAACATCTAACAATGCAACCCTATTGAGGTGCGGCGCGACAAGATCCGGTGTTGAGGCTCGCAAAGCTCATGGGTGAAACCGGTTTTGGAGTAAAATCTATGAGTGAATTTTCTGATAGAAAGACAATAAAATTAGAACTTGATTCCTGTCTGCAGGATTCATTAAAAAGTAGTTTTTCGATTTGACGCTGAATTTTTTGGGTATATTTCCCACCGTCTTGGTCTGAGCCGCAGCGCTGCACATACCAAACCATTTTTTGGACCAAGTGCCTCACGGGGAAAAACGTTCCTAGTTCAGTCAGACTTCCAAAAATAAGAGTGTTCTATGTTTAACCCCCGGTAAAACCTGCTCGAACGGTACAGTAAGCGAGATTTTACTTAAAAAAATTGTTTTTGGAAATTGTTTTTGTTAAAAAGGCCATTCAACGTCAATGCTGTTTTCTTCCTTGCCAAATATGGAATTCCAATTGAGTCAAGTTCCAGTCGCGCAGTGCATGCTGGACTGTACGGGTAATTTGTTTACTCACGAGAACAGTCTTCACCTTTTGTTCATCAGCTTTCTTTTTATTTTTATGAACAATGGACTTCTTCTTGCCTACAAAGACGCTAGAGGCACCAACGCGAGCTTAAAACAAAAAGAAAATCATTAAGCTTTTTCAATTTTTCTTCGTGTGCGTCGGTTATATTATTGGTCTTCAGTTCAAGTCATCAGAAATCGACTTGAAAAGTTTTTTGTTAGTCAAAATACGCATGTTTTGAAAATAAACAGATATGTAAAACATCTTGTTTGTAAATTTGAAGGAACTCATAGATTATTGTATTGAATTGTATTGCATTGCACTGTATTAGACCTTTTTGCAGTAACACTATTTTCCAACTTCGTGCATCTTGAAACAAAGAACTGCATCGTAGAATGTGCGGAATGTCAACTTCTTTTGTTTGAAATAAAACTTGCCTTTGTCTTCAAATCAAGAACGTAGAGTGGAGCCATATTAATGTCTTCTTGATTGGAAGACAAAGGGAAGTTTTATTTCAAACAAAAAATGTTGCGCACATTCTACGATACAGTACGATACAGCACGAAGTTTGAAAATAATGTTACGGTAAAAAGGTATTGTATTGTATTGTATTGTATTGTAGTGTAGTGTAGTGTAGTGTAGTGTAGTGTAGTGTAGTGTAGTGTAGTGTAGTGTAGTGTAGTGTAGTGTAGTGTAGTGTAGTGTAGTGTAGTGTAGTGTAGTGTAGTGTAGTGTAGTGTAGTGTAGTGTAGTGTATTGTATTGTACTGTACTGTATTGTATTTCTAACTAGCTGAGAACCTCCTGTACTTGCAAGTTCGCGGGAACCTTGAAGACTAAGTTTTTTCCGAGTCCATTTCCCTTTGATGAATTAACTTCCTCCCTTAAATGTTAATTTCACTTGTAGGATAATCAAATAAATAATAGATAATCTCATTACCACTTTGTCTGCCTTTTTGTCCACTACAGGTTCCACACATAGTTTTGCATGTCTCCTCGACCCATTCGTGAACACAAGCGTTAGTTCCCAGGGCCTTGCAGTGTGGGAAGTCATGACAACCAATGTAAACTCCGAGTGGAACTGAATACAAAGAAAAACTATAAGTATGAATATGAGTGGCGCTCATTTCAAATGACCACTTTCGTGTGGCAATCGAATGAGTATCCTTTACTTTCTTTTCTTTCTTTCTCTTCTTTCTTTCTTTCTTTCTTTCTTTCTTTCTTTCTTTCTTTCTTTCTTTCTTTCTTTCTTTCTTTCCTCTCTCTCTTTCTTTAATTTCTTTCTTTCTCTCTTTCTCTCTTTCTCTCTTTCTCTCTTTCTCTCTTTCTCTCTTTCTCTCTTTCTCTCTTTCTTTCTTTCTGTCTTTCTTTATTCATTCATAAATCTATTTATAACGGTTTTTTACCTTCACTCATTGCTTGTGAGGATACGAGTTGCGTAACAAGCGTCACAATATTTATCAAGAGCTAAGTTAACTTGTGACTTACTGTTGCATAAATGGCATGTTTCTCGGCAATGTTGTTGCATCCAGACATCTCTGCACTGAGCAATACCTGGGTTCCAGATATTCTTGTATCGTCCGCAAATTGGACTGTAATCTCTACATGGATATAACTCTACAAAAAAGGAAGACACAATTTGACAACAGTCGGGTACTTTTTTCTGAATGTATAAATGCCCATTGCATTATACACCCATTTGAAAAACCTCAGGCAGACTCAAAAATTTAGGTAAGAGAGGGAATCCCCGTCATCCTATTTGTACTCTTTGATACTATTCTTAAAATCGTTACCATGTTTTGAGATAACTTCGCAGTCAAATGACCGCGCATGTGTCAGATTTCAATTCGCGGGCTTTTGCTCGGCCGTGTCTTGACCACAGGATATTTTTCGAATCTTTTTTTTTTTTGCATTATTACTATATTATTACTATTGCATTATTACATACATTCCTGTAAAATTTATAGTTTTTAAAACCGCATCGCGCTAAAACTATTGCATGTATCAAGCTCAAATTTCTAAGGAAAGCTATTTTGCCATGCTCTTTACAGCTAAAATTGTTGCATCGGGACCTCCGCAACGTTGGTAAGGTTTTTGTATTTAAATTTCTGATTCGTCGATCATTCTTGGGGGCGGAGCTTACATGAACTCGTTCAGTGATTGGTTGATTTGAAATAAGCTCCTCCCCCAAACTGATTGACAGATCAGAAAAACCCAAATTAAAACCAAAATTCGTAACTTGCTGGTCTCCGTGCAATGATTTCGGCTGTAAAAATTCGGAGTTGATTTGGTAGTTAATTTAACTGAAAGTGAAATGCCTAATGCTGATGAGCAAAATATTGTAAACAAAGACACGTCATAATTCTGTTTCTTTACGGAGCATGCGCATACTTTTGTGCCAATAGGCGTGTTCTGCGTCTTGCAACATCTTCTTTCTCTTCGCGTCTTGTTCTTTTTTGATGTCCTCATCTTAAAAACAAATTGATATCCAATAATTGACATTATGCAATTCAATGAATAACAATATAAAAGTCTATATTTGACAATTAAAACCTCAATTTGTTAGGTCGAATAATTGGGCTTCCTGTGTAAAATCTTAATACCTGACATCCTTATAAGCTTGTATCGGATGACTTTCTTGGGTTTTTCTTTGATAACTGGAACATCGTGTATGTCAACTAAAAAAGAACAGATACAATTGCTTTTATGGTGGTTGTGTAGTTGTAGAGAACAGTTTGACTAAGGGTCTCTTTTCATAAAATATTTCTATCTCTTGAAACAAAGGTATTGTTACCACTGTTCCTTTCCCTTCCTCTTCCCCCTTTTCACACCATTCTTCCTCCTCTTTTGACTCACGAACCGCCATGAGTAACTCGTGGATCCCGAATAAAAAAACACGTATAAACATTCATAAACAAAACACAAGCAAAATATAAATTGCTGCGATAAGCCTTTATTTCTATAGCCTGGTTCTCACTAGCGACGCAAGCACAAGCGGAAGCAACATACGCAGACTCAGTATCGTATGTATCACATAGGTGCGAAAAAAGATAAGCACTGCTAATGAGCAGTACATTACTGAGTCTGTGTATGTTGCTTGTGCTTATGCTTATGTCACTAGTGAAAAGACAAGCACTGCTAATGAGCAGTACATTACTGAGTCTATGTATGTTGCTTGTACTTGTGCTTATGTCACTAGTGAAAAGACAAGCACTGCTGATGAGCAGTACATTACTGAGTCTGTGTATGTTACTTGTGCTTATGCTTTCATCGCTCGTGAAAACCAACCTATAAACCACTTGCAGCACCTCGGAATTCAACTCAATTTGGAGGACAAAACAATAGATTCCAATTCTCAGAAGATTGAAATTCTTTTGTCTTGTCCTCCAAAATGAGCTGCTTTGACGTCACGTGAAAGTGGTCTATAACGAGATGTATTCAGTTACCTGCGTTTGGTACGTTTTGGACTACAGGCGTTACTTGTTGAACTGTGGACAATATAGACATACTGTTATATTCATATGACCAACGCATTACCTTCTGTACATTTTTTTCAGTGCTATCTTCCCTCCCTTTCTCTTTCTTTCTCAACATTTTTTTGTTCTTTCTATACTCTCTCCTTTCAAATATTCTCTTTTTTTATCAGGAGCATTGTTCCTTTTCTTCCTTTCATTTTCTTTCCTTCCCTTCCTTCCTTCCTTCCCTCCCTCCCTCCTTATTTCTTAACAATTTTTCGTTCTTTCTATACTCTCTCTATCTTCTCTATTTTTGTCAAGAGCCCTTGATTTCATTCTTTCTTTATTTCTTTCTTCCTTCTTTTCCATCTTTCTTTTTATTTATTCCTTTTCCCTATCAGTGTTTATTCCCTTTTATTATTTTTCTTCTGTAATATTTCTCCTGTCGATCTCCCATAGGCCCCAGAAATCGATTTTTTGTATCATGTTTGTACAAAAGAAAAAGACAAACATAATGCTAACCTTGACCAAGGACTTCGTTCACGACTACAAAAAGCAAAACTCCGACAAGCACGGCTTGTCTTGCTTCCATGGTGGCAAGATGTTACTATAAATCAAAAAAGGAAAATATTAAAATTATATTACTTGAAAGCTAGTTGGCTAGAAAAGAAAACTTCACTTAGCTTGCAATAAAAAATGGAAGTTTGATTGCAGGCTCGGTATATCAAGGTATCAGATGAGCAATTGGCTAAACAGGAATAGGTTACTAAAAATATCTATGCCTTTCAAACATCTTAGCGAGAAAAGCTCTTTAAGCATTCTGTTAGTTTCTTAACCATGAAGTTTAAAACTTCGTATACTTCACAAAAATGCTTATGCAAGCCTTTTTTCGAGACGACACACATTTTAAGCTTTTTTTCGGGATGAGTCCATTCAATTCAGTTTAAACTATGCGTCTTTTTTGTTACGATTCATCATGTGTCGTTCACGCAAAAAAAAACGTCGTTTTTCACTTATCTAGGGGGTGAAAACGGAGGAAAAAAGATGTGTTTTCAAGTTTATCCGAATTCGTGTGGAGATAAAAGTCTGATCGAAGTATTCGTTCAGTTTTGAGTCAATTAGGAATTAGAATGGAGTCAATTAACAATGGGACTTTTGTGTTTACGACCACAGTGACAGGTCAATAGCCATTGTTTGAAACAATAGTCAAACCACTGATGTAATATCAAAGATAAGAGCTTTAACCCCGAACAAATACTCAACTAAGTATCAAAAAACACAAAGTAAGTCTTTAACGTCATCACAAGTGTGAAGCAAATTTGGAGTTCTTTTTCTTCAAGAAATCTCCAAAATTTCCTTTTCAAAGATCGTTAAATATTTAAACTCAAGAAAGCCAAGAAACTCCGAGGGTTGATAGTCAATTTTTTGACCCTCGAGGTTTCAAAGCTTTAGAGAAAATGAAAACAAAAGTTCCATAAAGTATTCGACTTACCTTCAATATATTTTCTAGCTCAAAAAACAGCCCTTTAGGACGTCTTTGAAGGAGAAAAATTTATATACCAGCAAAGGAATGGCTGGCTTTAGGTCACTCCTTTAAAATCGTAAATACCCCTCGAGTTGAATAAGTCACGTGACTCGCGGGGCCAACCTAAAAAGTGACAGGTTGTCGAAAATGTTTTGGCTTGGGTCTCAGTGGTGATAGGGTGATCCATGGGTGTTTATAGTTAGGGACGTAAAGATGACAGGTACATGACGGGTGTTAGCGGGAAACAATAAGATAAAGAGAATATATAGATCTTTCTTGTGATAGCCACAGGTGGTGAATTGAAGAAATCGGATTGCAACGTGTTAAAAATAATCTTGTACTCAAAGTTGAAGACCTTTGTGGACTTTACATTCGTACAGTGCCTGTTTAGACTTAGCTACTTTGTATATTTGATTGATATATCGGCAAATACTTTCCTGTGTAACTGAAACCTTGGTCATTTTTCGACTAAATTGGAAAACATCTTTTGTGCAACTATTAGGCCTGTCGTCTACACTATAACTGCGTTTTCATTTTGTCAACAGTGCGAAAACGTACGAAGAAAAATAGATGCGCTAATGTACGTGCAGTTCCAGTATTTCCGCCGATGAAATTGAGACGGAAATGTTAACCGTGGAGAATAAGTTAATTTGTGCTGTGAATGTTAACAGCTGAAAGCAAAGAGCAATGCAATACGTACAAAGGCAATTTCTGGTTACGGAAACTCCACGAAAATCTGGTAGATGTTGGTTTCCGACCAAATTGATTTCCGATTTCGGAAATGTTCCTTTTCGTTATGTGTGCGTTTTCAGATTTAATCGGAGTGATTTTTCTGTGTATCTGAGAAACTCTGTTTCATGGTATGTCCATGCTAATGCGGGTCAATTCAAAAACGCATCTTTTTTGCTACGGTTCAGGTCCGTTTATCACACTAAAACGTTTTTCTTTTGTCTAGGGGGAAACAGAGAATATGTGTTTCAAATTTGTCTTTATAGTGTGGACGGAGCTTCAGTATAAATAAAGAAAACTTATGATTGTAAAAATAGAAAACATTGATGCAAACAAATAAGGTTTGTTGAGTCGCCTCCTTCAACTCTATAATGTTCTCTTTTCGAAGGCAAAAAAATGCAGAAGATATTTGCGTATTCTCGCCTTCTCACTCCGCAGACTTTGTTCAGATGATTAAGGATCTTTACCGTCTGATATTTCGATAAGATGCGATTATTTAAAGAACATTACTCCACACTTTGATATTGTATTGAGTTTCTTGGACTACCAAAGAATTCTGAATGCAAGATGGTGGGATTGGGATCATTTGATTTTTCTTTTGCGTATGCGCAAGATTTTAAAAGAAGAGTACACAAAATTGACCGGCAAAGTTAAAATTTAATAACATATATGCTACCACGCGTAAGACTGCAAGTTCTACTTAATGCTACCAAATCTAGCAACTAATTAACTATATAATGAGTCCGGCAAATCAGGTTGCGTTCGCTATTTTTCCTTTTTTCAGTTGGTATGTATGAAATTATATGAAGTTCGTTTTAAACCAGTACCAGTCCTAATTTTTAGATCGCCTAAATGTTTTGAAGATAAGTAGGCCCAGTTTTTTACTAACCTTCATGAAGTAGATTGTTGGTAGTCTGATCTACTGAAACCAGGTTCGAAATGAAGAAATGGTCAACACTCAGCGTGCCGTCCATTGAGTTATGGATGCACGCGGGAGGCTGCTAAGCACGAGGGAAGCGTAAAAGCCGCACGAGGCGTAGCCGAGAGCGACTATAGCTTCTCAAGTGCTCAGCAGCCGACCAAGTGCATTCATAACTCAATGGATGCACTGCTGAGTGTTGACCATTTCTTTTATAACATAGCCAAACATAATAAGCCGTACGTAAGAAAACATAAAGGCAAGAAAAGGGAACATTGACGTCAGCGTGCTGTCCATTGAGTTTTGAATGCACGCTCGCGCGCTCTAATCATCCAATCAAAGCGCGCGTTATATAGACCCTTATGATCAGTACTAGCTATTCTTCCGGTTCTTCTTCGATAGTATAGAGTTCACGTCGACGGTATGTCTCATCAAATTTAACAATTCCAGTTGTCCTTCGTAACATGCGACTAGTAAAATCATCGTCATCGTCATCATAATTATTATTATAATTGTTATCATCATCATTATTGAACCAATTACACATATCAAGGTCTTCAATGTGTCCTGACCGTAAAAGGGGAGGCCTACCCACGTGATTCTCTACATTTCTCACGTGATCATCCGCATTGTTGACGTGATCTTCATAATTGTCGTCAGTGTATTGGTCTATGCACGTGACCAGCTTGTGATGTTCATTTTCAGCATTTTCTAATCCATTACAATTTTGATCGATGCACGTGACTGGGACGTGATTCATCATTTTCATCAACGTAATTTTCCAATTCATCTGAGCACGAGGATTGCAAGCGATCGCTTTTGTCTATCGTGGGACATGTTTCTGGTTTTTGCTCATTTCGTGAAACCTTCACGTGATCACCTCGTGCTTGGGTGCGGTAGTTAACGTGATCTTCTTTCTTTTCGTTTTCGTCATCTTCAAAAATGGGATTAAATGTTACATTCTTTTCGCTGGCGCTGTGTAATTCTTCATTTCGTCCCGTAAAGCCGCACATATCTAAATTCTGTGTTGTTTCACTTCTCCTCAACTTTTTTAACTTTGACTTTGAAGTTGCCTTTTCTCGACCAAAATTCGGAGCTCTTTTCTTCATGTAGGCTGCAAATGAAATGTTTGTTTCCTGGCTGAATTCAGTGCACGAGGTCATTTCTTCTTTGTCTATTTGTCTAAGAGCGGGTGAGCTTTTACTTCTCCACATGTTTCTCTTTATCTTGGTTTTGGTTTTCCATTTTATTTTTGACTTGGTTCGTTGGTACGTGTATCCTTGACTTTCGCTCTGAGACCCTTCGTGAACGTCCGTCAGCAAACCGAACTCTTGCACTCTGAGACCTTGAAGCTTTAGGACGCTCGTCTTCATTATCTATCGAAGTTCTTTGTCGTGACTTCTTGAATTTCTCTTCGTCAGATCTTGTTCCTCACTAGTGGTTCGTTAGGGGGTCTTTTCTTGACGAAAACCTTTGTTTTAGGTGGGCCACTATCTCTAAATTGATATCTGGCTGAACTTTCAGGGTTTCGTGGAGCGTCGAGATCAAAGCATTCTGGGATAGGCGAAAGTACATTTGTTTGCATAAAGAGCATATCATCCGAGGTCACTATCGGGGAATTCTCTGGAAAAAGAAAGTTTCAAATCAACACGCAAGTCGGCCCTCCTTTTAGCAACCAAATATATTTTTAAAACACCGCGACAAAATATACTACGCATGCGCAACAAATGAAACGATCCCGATGAAAACTCCCGGCCTTGTACTTTGCCGGCGAAAATTAAGCCACAGAAGCCAAAGTTAGTCTCCAGAATATCAATTTAAGGACATTGTAGTATATTCTATCGCCTGCTTTTTGCATCATGTACTTTCCTGCACCAATTCCCAAAATTAAGCTCAAAGATATAGTATGGAAAAAAAATTCTAAAAAATATTGCTTGGGATTCCTGTGTCAAGACGAGGACGCGCGTAAGGCGGACGCTTAGGTCATTAGTAGGGGAATATTATTAAAAAGGAACATTCTAGCATAATAGCGAGGCTTAATTTCTGGAATAAAATACCACCAACTAACTATAAGAGAGTAAGTGAATACAATAGAGTAAATTCTATAGTAACGCTGTTGGGTGGTGAGCTAACTATTTCTAAAAATATGCAAATGAGAACGAACGTCATTTATAGTATATTGGTGTGCGATGTGCTTGGTGCATAAGGTTATTTTTGGTAACAGGAAGTTGACGCCATCGCGCGTGCGCAAACAATGAAATTCAAAAATTTGATTGGCGGAGGATAAAGGGTTCGTATCCGAAGGCGCGTAAAAATCAAATTCCATTGGTTTAGCACCTTGCGCGTGCAATATGGCGTCAACTTCCTGTGCATGTGGTCTCTTGCCATATATTATGACTATGGTCATTTTAGAAATATATGTTTATCTTTCTGGACCTATATAACACTAGCATGGCATTATAAGATATTTATGGGGAAAAGCAATTTACTATCAAATTTGTCAAGTTCAGTGATAGTAAAATTTCAAAGTTTCAAGGAAATGATAACGAGGTTAACCAGGCAAACGATGCCCGTCCACGTACATTTATTTGCAAAAATGCTTAGTTTCAAAAATTCATATCTTCATCAGTTTTTAAAGAAAATCTGCTCGAAACTTTGTAATTTTACTACTATCAATGTGACAAACGTAACTTGATAGGTAACTTCCTTTTTCCGATAAATCAAATAGCATGATATATAGGGTTAAAACGGAAGTCTAAAGTCCGAGAGATTCCTACGTACGGATGGAAGCTAATTATATATTTCGTTGGCAGGATCTTCCATCAAAGTTTAAAGTTTGCATAAAATTTTCAAGATCAGTTTGTCGTCGCATCGACTCAGAAAATATTCTCCTAGTACTCATTCCAAAAGTTTTACAAAAGTCACGTTTCCCAATTCCCTTGAATAAATAAAAAATGTCTATCAACTAGTCAACTCCCTTTCTCTCTTGAGTAAAAATATTTTAAAAAAAGTTTATAAGATTATTACTATTGACATTTATGTTGCAACTATTTTTTTCGGGGCTTACAATATTTTTGTAGGAAAAGTTTGCATTAATAATCCCCCCACCCCCAAACAAGTGTGTATATATTTTGAAGATGTCTTTTATGCATGACCCATGCATACTTACTTCTGATTTGTCGACTCTCTGCTGTGTGAGTACGCAATACTCTCCATTCTTCGTCCGTAACTTCTTCATAAAAGCTGCGAAAAAAATATTAAAGATTCAAAAGTATACCGACTTACTTCTGAGAGAATTAAAAGTCGCTTTAGTTCAAAACCTATTTGCTAAAGCCGTTTGGTTTGCTGGTATTTATTTAAGAAAAAATAATAATTAAAATATTTCGCGGCCATATTTCACAAACTTCTTTTCCTCCTCGCCTTCGTTCGACAAACGATTTTCAGAAACTCTCTCTTTTCCTTCGTCTTGAAACTTAGATACTTTTGTTTACATATAGCCATTTAAAATTTCGAAAAATTAAGAAGTTTAAATGTTTTACAGCTTGATTATCTGAACTTGTTTATATTCAGTCTTTATACAAGAACTAACTCGCTAATATTTGTCGGTCTTTGCATGAGAAACGAAGTCATGAACTAAAAATATCAATATAAATCTTTTACCTGTCATCGAAGCTTCGCGCTTTGAAGTTTTTTAACTTCATCTTCAAAAACCAAGATGCAAGCATTTGGGAAAGTGATATTTTTGTGGCAAAGAAGAATATTTTGGTGATATAAAAATTGTGAATTCCTACACTACTGATTTACGTAACAACGTTCGCATACAAGTTTTGGAACTATGGCGAAGCTCAGCGGGAATTCAAAAAATGTTAAGATGTTGTGACAAGGATTTTTATAAACACAGAAATAAAAGTTTTGAAATATGGAGATAAACTTTTGACTTATTTACTGTTTTAATCTTTAGAAATTAATTGCCGGACTACTTATATAAAAACTTTCTTTTCTGAAATCTTTTGTACTTTATGGTAATTTACTAATGAGAAATTTTCACAGTGACAGTTATATTTTGTTAGGTTTTATTCAGTATAATTTATATATTATAAATTTTGGAATTTCATTTTTATTCTTTATTCCGTCGTGATGTTTATTTTTGTGCAATTTAGCTGATTTTCTACGTTATTTTGGACTAAAAGATATGTTCAGACCGATTGTCTCCGGGATTTCAATGTATCGAACAAACATTTAAATTTTGTTTACTTTTGACTTTTTACTGAGTATGAAAGAATATTTTAAATGTTTGACTTTCTATAATTCGTTATTTTGATATTCAAAGCATAACACAGAAAGCTATGTCTTTATTCTATCAAAATCGTGAAGTTCAAGATAATAAATTATGGCATTTTTGAGAAGAATTTCAACCGACGTAGGCCTCTATAATTAGTAAACCTAAATCTGCATCTATTCGAACACGTTTTCCTTGACAATGTAAAGATGGCAATATTTTATCGTCTACACATTTTCAATGACATTAGAGTGATTTTCATTTGACTGTGAAAGAAAAATGACTATTTAGTTTGTAGTAGTTGATAAGAAACAAAAGAAAACAATGGCTTTAGAGTCTACTACCAACTATTAGTTTGTCTATTCCTTTATGGTCAAATGAAAACCACCCTAAAAGATGGCAATATTTTTGTCGACTAAGTTTTCCTCATTGACTGGCCTTATTGCCAAGGAACACTTGCTCATGTAAAAAGCGGTGTTACACGAGACGATTTTTAACGACGATTTTCCGCGCAACGTTGCAACAACTTGAAATATTTTGCGTTGCGAGTTTCTGACTTGGATTCAAAAACTCGCAACGCGTTGCCGAAGCGAAAATTGCAAAGAAAATCGTTCCAAGTGTCATGTTACACGAGAAAGATTTTTAACGCAACGCCGCTGCGCTAAAAATCGTCTCGTGTAACACCGCCTTAAATATATTTTCGCATCAACTGTAAGTACAATTGTAGTATTTTGCATACTGTAATTCTGTATTGCTAGCTGAGACAAGATATAGCTAGAAAGAGACGAGTGTATTGGACAATTACAAAGAAAGAAAAATATATTAAAGAAAATACTGTTCATCTTTGTAGATTGGCTCAAATCGACCGTTTTCATTTTTCTCTCGGTTGCAAGAGACCAAGTTCTAGTTGGCCGAGGACAAGTGAAGAAACAGTAATAACTTTAATTCAATCATGCATAGTTAATAGTTAAGCCGACTCAACTATGCTTCAATCTATCGCTGGGTCGGTCTCGGAATCTCGGAATTGAATAGATATTGGAAACCATCTTTCTCTTGTAAAAATATAAGAGGAAAGGGAAAAAGGGCACAAAATATGTGAAGTATTCACATTTGTAATTTCTAAAACTACGTTCGTGCACTAATCTATATAAAGTTGAAAGCGCACCTTTTTAATGAGTTACAATAATATTTCACTAGGTCCCTAGTCCACACAAAAACGGTTTTTCCAGGAAAAAGCCGATTCAATACGTACGGATAGCGATACAGAAGAAAAACAGATGCGTTTGCCAGATTCATTGCGGAAGAATTTAGCCAGTAAGAAGTTAAAAAAGTCTATTCTTTACATAGTGTTATGGGAAGCCATTGAAATGCTAGCGTTACTGGTTTCTAGAAAACCAATAAAAAGTTTCAAAAATAGTTAAACGGGAAGCCATTCAAGTACTGACATTGCCAATACAATATGGTGCGTTTTGCTGTTTTTGGTTTTTGTTTGTCTGTATGCTTATGTTTTTGTTTCTTTATAATATAAATATACCTTTAGAAATAGATGCAAAGGCGTGTCTTATCAAAATTTTATTGTTTTTTAATGAACTAAACGAATAAATATAATCTTTACGCATTATGTTTTCGATGCTTATAATGCTCCAACAACACGTACAAAGCACGTTCAATTTCACGCGATGTCACGCTGTATGACGCTGATCATGAAATTAACATTATAAATAAAAAGCAAAATTATCCTTATTCTATATAGCAAACGTGCTGGCCGAGTAAGCCGAAATAACGTTTTCGAGAGAAAAACTGCTAACCCGAAAATAATGGAATATATAATATTTACATAAAACAACGTTTTCCTTCACGATTATGTGACTGAACGTTTTATAAATAGTCGATAAGACGGATACTAATTATTTTACTTTCAGTTTTCAGAATTCAATATATACTGAATTGCAAACAACTTTCATGTTTCAAAATTAATCACAGCTAAACTATTTGAGACGACAGTAAGGAAGAACAAATCGGCATATTTTTTCTTTTGTTTTACAATTACAATATAGTATCTGTATGTGCACTATCAGTACCAATACTTACTTTTCGAGTCGAAGTTCCTCTCTGTACACTAACTTTCTCCAACAACAAAATACATCGGGATAAGACCATTTAGCCATTGGACAAAGAACTTTCGCGAAATCCAACTATCATGTTTACAAACTCAAACATTTGTCATTTGTTTTGAAGGCTCTAATTTGTAGATAATGAAGCTCCATTCATTGATGGAAAACTGAGGAACCGGCGATGAAGTGATAGAAAACATTGATTTTTTTCCGTAGAGAATTCAAAGAGGTTTTAATTGATTAGAGACTAGAAAGTGATTTGTAAAAATTTAAGAAATCATTTAGTTGTATATAGTATGTGAAATGCGGTACACGTTATCAACACACGATTGTTCGTAAAGTTTTAGATGATGTATAATTAATGATTGAATCATTGAATGCCAAAGGCTTAGACAATACTAGAGTAAAGCTAGAATATTAGAGCGAATAACTCAACACTCATCTTAAGAAAGAAAAAGGAATTACGGAAGAAAGAAAGAATTCAAGTGATGATGGAAGAGTGGATTAGAGGAGAGAAAGAATAGTAGGCGAGATAGACCTGTTATACCAAATACATAGATAAAAGAATGGATGGATGGATCTATAAGTGGGTGAATGAATGAATGAACAAAGGAACGCGGATGGATGGATGGATGGATGGATGGATGGATAAATGAATGAATGTAAGATAATAGATTAAAGCTGATACATGTTTCACAGCAGTGGTATACTGTTCATGACGCAAAAATCAATATTTCATAAATAATATATTGCAAGTGCATCACAGTGACGTTCGTAATTATGGATGCACTATTGTTTGAATAATAATGCACTCCCGATGACCTTGGACGAATTATATTTGGACACTCCACGTGCATATAGCATCTGCCCCAAATGGAAATAAACACATCTATATTTTATCCCACACCATAGAAAATACAGTCAATGACCGCAATGTCTCATGGGAAGAGACAGTTGAATACCGCCGAATATCCAACGAGTTTCCTCATTCCTGATTGGCTGTATCTTCCATGGTGTGGGGTAAATTCCTATTTATTATAATTCCTTTTTTCGTTGATTGAATACTTTCTCAGATGTGTAAACTGATAGTGTGAATAAAATAAATTGAACTAAACCGACTGACTACACATACAATAAAAAGTAGCTTGAATATTTTCTGAACATGGCAAAAGATTGAGTTATTAACATTCTAGTTTATTCACCAGTTGCCCTTAGTAACACATACGTCTTACTAGTGACGTACGAATTAATGACGTCATGATCTCGGTCGGAGGCTGATCGAGGAACTAAGAAAGGTAGTTCACATGTTCACAAAGAACTCAATATTTGCTCAAAGCATCAAAGATACACGAAAGCGAAGAGGAACGAAACAGAAAGAAAAGGGAATCAAATAGAGGAAAAAGAGAAGAAAATAGCAAAGCAGCAAGGAGGGACAGAAGAATTTTAAACTGAACAAAATGACTGACTGTCTGGGATTGAAATAAGAAAAAGAAAGAAAGAAAACGGAAAAGCTTAATTCGATAACTTTCCGGCTTGATTAAGCAAACTTCAGAAACCACTAAATGAACTTGTTTTCAAAGTTTCTTATCCATATCGAGTTCAAATTTCTTGTCCACTAGGCCTGGTGCAGACCGGAAGTAGTTTTATGACGACAGCGGAAGTAATCGTAAACACTGAACCATTTCCGGATTTTTAAGAACTCTTCAAGTGGATCAACGACACGAAATCGCTTTAAAGTTAGTATCTTCACTACAGCTGCCGTACACAATAATGAAGAAATCCGAGCTTACTTTTCAAGTTGGCCTTATTCGACATAGTGATATGGCCAGAGAAATGACACTACGAAATGCCGGCGAACACAGGCGACTCGAGGGACACCTCAAAGATTTAGATCATCAACTTCATAACAAACTGGTCAACATGCAAGCAGAAATCATGGAGCTAAAGAGCTCACCATACGGAAGGGCAAAATCTCCAAGAGAAATTCTTGTAAGTCGTGAAAGAGCTCATAGTGATGGAGGATTACAAGTGCCTCGAAGTGTTCGAACTCCCACAAGAAGTACTCGCGGTGAAACTTGTGGTGGGAGTCCAATTCCAAGCCGTCGAGGTCACGTACAAGAGAGAAAAGGTACTAAAAGCCTATTTTTACCGGATATAAATCTTGAACGTACTTCTCTTGTTTGTACGCCCGTAAATAGTGCAAACAATGCTTCCAGACTTCAAACCAATTCTGGTAACACTAGTAGAAGTGTCTCTCCCTTTGGTCCAAGGTTTTTGCAAGTACCATCAACATCACTTTATAGACCATCATCTTTACCAGATTTAAGAAATGCAAAAAGTCGAGATCACCTGTCGCCAAGGACTACTAGAAGAGTTCTTCTACAAAGTCCAGAGCAATGGGCAGAAAAGCAAAGCAAAGCCACAACTTCTTCGCCAGAAACTGACACTCTGGATGATAGAGTTACAAACTTTCTTGCGAAACCCGAGCCACAAGCACAAAAACTAGATGAAACTGTTCCTGAAATTGCTATTGAAAATTCTTCACCTGATTCTGATCCCAAAAGGGAGAGTTTAGAAGAAATAGATAGTTTATTTTACAATACAGTGCTGGCAAAAGCGACATATGGGGAAGGTGAATTAGAAACTGCACCAGACATTGCCAGCATGGGTTTTATGAACTTCGATGATGTTATCGATAAACGACTCAAGCAAAGCCAAGAGGAACTTCCCGGCGAAGAAGAAATGCGAAAAATTCGCTATCTTAGATGGAATGAAAAAGAAGAAGAAGCTGATATAGTCAAGGAGGTTTTTGAGAATCGTGATACGAAGTGATATAGCTCGCCGTTAGGTCTATTGAGGTCATCTTCACACCTCATATAAACTGTACAATCGTTTAATAAGCTCCGAAACAATTAACAGTGGATTAATAAAAGAATTCAACGCAAAACAATTAGCATTTCAGCTAAGGTCAACTCGAAGCTGTGGAAGATTATTTACAATATAACAATAAATGCATGCTTATAGTGTTACAAAAACTTCCGATTTGTTTGATATATAAATAGTTGTCGAACGTTTTGATAAAAACGTATTGTTCTTTCTCCCTCTCAAGGTAGTTAAGGCCTGGGTTTGACCTTGTTTGACCTTGGAAAGTTTTTTTTCTGCTATGTAAGATATAACAATACAAAACTTATTTCACTTGGCACAATGTTAAATAATAACTAGTTGAGTGACCTTAACTTAGTGTTTTGGATATAGGGTAGTCACGTGACCAATTACGACGAAACTTCGTTTTTCTTGAATCCGCAATTCAATTTCACTTAAAAAGCAGAAATAACACCTCTAATGCATAAAGAAGGTTTAATCCTAAATAGTTTTGTGTAGACATCTGGACTTTTGACAATTGGCTGGGAGATATTAAGCAAAGTATTATTTTGAGTTTTGGTCACGTGACCTGTTTTGCTAAAAATCGCTTAAATGAAAATCGATAGTCATGTTCTCTAATCAAAATGGAATAGACTCACTCAAAAGAACTACGTTTCAAGCATTTGCGTTTTCTTTTCGCTAATACTCGAGTGCGGAAAAATTTTCAAACATTTTGTTACAATAAACGACCTATCTGGTCACGTGACAGCTGAAATCACGAACTTAGCACTTAAGGCTCATTGTTTTATGAATACCTAACATTGTGACGAATATCATATATTTCTGGTTTAAAATTCGTGCTACAGCACAAAAAACATATTTCGCCCAATTTAGCCACTGACCCAGGCCTTAACTACCTTGAGCTTAAGGGGTCTCAAAAATGTTTTCAAAGTTTCTCGTTTAACTATAAGATCAAAATCTCGCCAGCTACTCAGACGCTAGTGACATGTGGACAAACTCAGAGAGGGAACATTTTGCAGTGATGCTAACTTGGCAAAAATTCAAAGAGCAACACTTGTACCTCAGACTTGCTGAATAACACAAATCCGTAGACGCAACAATTTCGCTATTTGCTCTCGTTGCAAATTAAAAATGGATAAATCTGTACAATTACGTGTGTTGCTACTAGCCATCAATCTTCATATACTAAGGGGTTGTGAAAACAAATAAATAAATAAAAAATCATGGATAAAATGAAGAATAACGTTTATATATATGTCTGAGACTTGATTCATTTTTAATAACAGTTAAAAACGCAAAAAATTTCATTGGTCTCCCACTGCTGGTTTATCAGTTTACGCTATTAAAAATATTCTTTATTGCTCCTGTTTACTAGCCTAGTTATATTATAGAGAATGATTTGCACTTGGGTTATATTAGTTAGATTAGACTGAAAGCCTTCAAGTCCCGACACGCGGCTGAGAAACTCTCACAGCACGCAACACACCAAAAATGCATGCACTGAAATATCTGGAATTGAAATTGCCTGAATATCGAAGAAATTATCGCTAGTGATCTTCATTCTTATTCTACTTTTCAACGCAGCATTATATCGAATGTTTTGACTGATAATCCATGGATTATTGTTTTACTATTTCAGTATTATACTAATGTACAATGTTCCTCCTTTGATTTAAATTTTTAAAGAGTTCAATGGAGTATGTATTCATGTGCATGAAATTTTATGACGTATTTCGCACCCCAAAGGTTTCAAATTGCACGGAACTGAACATGCTGAATACAGTTCAATCGCGTTGATGTATTTTAATTTGAATTTCCCTTAGTCTAGAACTGGATCTACCTTTCTTAATAACTTCAATGATTAGGCACGAAAAAGAGTAAAACAAGCGAGCGCACAAATGAATTAAAGATCCCACCACCTCCGCCGCTTCTTATACACCTATTTCAATTAACGTTGTCAGCAAATAGACTCAAATCTACCGCGACTCACCCGAAATGGAGTATGGGTAGGAATTACTAAAAGCTATGAAACCACATAAAATATCAGCACGACAATTCTCAATCAGCTTGTGTTGAGCTTATGCAACAAAGTCTTTTATTCATTGATGCTTAAATAAAGACCAAAGCCAAATAGAGAGTAAATATTTTCAACTACCCATACCTCTTTGCGATCTAGCCCGACAAGCCGTGTATATTACCGCACGGTGCATATAGTTAAAAGTGGGTAGGTATTTCGAGTCTAGTCCAAGCGACAACGGGTAATTGGTCTTCACTGAAAACCCTTTTTAATAAATTATGGAGAATTCTAAACTAAACACTGGCGCTGAAGCCAAGCGCGAGAAATGAATGTAAAAATTTTGCTTTTTTAAATTAGTCTTGCATGCTTGAATTGTGTGAAATACTTCTTACGCAAATAAAATTTAGCTCGATAAAATAAGAAATAGCATATGGAAGAACAGTAGTTCAAGTTGTGGACGCTTTGTGGGACGAAGGAGTTATGGCAGAAAAAGGGCCTGGGAATATATTTACATTTTTTCGCTGTGTCCAGGACTAGCGCTTACGCGCGGAAAAAAGCTTGTAT
This sequence comes from Telmatactis stephensoni, assembly GCA_029948255.1. NCBI lineage: Eukaryota > Metazoa > Cnidaria > Anthozoa > Actiniaria > Isophelliidae > Telmatactis > Telmatactis stephensoni. The sequence goes on along the minus strand of JALIZF010001870.1, from coordinate 683,013 downwards.
TCTTCCATTGCGCGCACTCTTTTAACTCGCGCTTTATTCGATTACGTCATCAATGCCTAATTGGTTGCTACGCAATGAAAAATATTCTAGAACAGTGCGCGCCATTTTGCGCAATAAAGATCAAATGAACAGATGAAAGTAGATGCATAAAGAGCATCTTCGGTAAGCTGGATGGATGGACTACCAGATGTCATCCTCCTTAAAATATTCTCTTATCTACCAGTAGCAGATCTTGGTCGAGCCTCCAGAGTGTGCTACCAATGGCAACGCATTGCCTACGACCACAGCCTATGGAAATCCGTCAATTTACGACGAGTTTCAAACAACATGACTGAAGATATGTTACAAAGTTTAATCAAGACCAGACTTTCACCTCAGCTCGCTTCGCTGAACCTTGGAGCAAGTAAAGTTTCACACGAAGTCTTCATGGAACTGACTCGCAAGTGTAAGCGCCTCAAGCACCTAGTTTTTGGAAGGGGTTCGAAGCTGAAGGGATCGTGTATGAAAAGACCAGCCACGTATGAGTTTCCATCAGAGCTAGAGCTTTTGGAGTTAAGGCCAGTCAAGGGAGACTTTAGCTTTATTAGAAGAATAAGCAGACATTTCTGCGCGTTGAAGTACCTTGGAATCGGGGTGATGACATCGAAGGGAAACGTTCCTTACATATTCACCAAACTTCAAAATCTTGTAATCTTGGACTGTACAAACTGTGATACCATTACTGATGACGTGCTTGCTAAAGTTGCTCAGAACTGCCCTCTGCTGGAGTCTGTTTGTTTAAATGGCTGCAAAATGATTTACGGCACAACTTTTTCAGAGTTCTTGTCATCTTGTTCACGTCTGAAAACGTTACTACTTCGTTATACTCCGATACGTGATGAGTGCTTTCAGGTTCGTGCATGGAACAACGTGCAATTAGAGGAGATCGATATTTCAGCGTGTGCGCAGTTGACACAGATTGGACTTACAAATTTAGTCAGTAGAATGCGGACAATAAGATATCTCAATCTTTCTTACTGTGGAGTAGGACGTGCAGTAACTGATGCAGTCCTTCTGGAAATGGCGTCACGCCGTAACTGCGTACATCTCGAAATGCTTGATGTTCGCTGGAGTCTGACTCTTACCCCAGATGCACTCTTCGCCTTAGCACAGGCGTCGCCTCGCTTAAGATGCCTGGGAGTTTACCAATCTTCAAATATCACCCCGGCAGCAATGGCCGAAGTATTGATCGCCCTGCCACGCCTTGACACTTTAGAATATGGGGCATTTGGAAAGGCTGCATTGTCTGATTCGATGTTCATTCCAAACTTGATTCGCTACTGTAAGATTCTCAAGTCTTTATCGTTAATCAACTTTGCCTCAGTTGATTCCAATAGTGACACTATAGTTATGAACGCACTTGCAGAAGGCTGTACGATGATTAGGAGGAATAAATCTCTGCGAACCAGATCCATCGTTGCTGGGGTTGATCCAAAGAGTGACTGATTTTACAAGAACCAAGATTACGCAGAAGTGGCAATGTGTTCTTCCGCCTCCGTTACACACTCTAGATACAGTTATTGCCTCCTTAAAATACAGTCAGCCATTGCAGTGAAAACTTTATTTGAAAACTCTTGAATTACGTATATTAGTATAATAAAATGAGAAACTTTGGAGAAGAATGTATGATTTTTTTTTCTTCTTTTTAAGGATCTCTCTTATTTCCCACCTTTCTTTGTCCCTTAACAACCCTTTGTCACTGATTGTTTCTTCTTCTTCTCCTTCTTGTCTTGTCAATCCCTGTTTTTGCGGCTTCCTCGGCTTGGTGATAAGAGGACGCCAGGTTGTAAACCGAGATATTTCATTTCCATATTTCTAATTTTCATTTTTCCATCCAAAATCAACGAAATAAACACTTTTTTGAGAAAACCTCTTCTGCCTCTTGTGTGGCCCTCCACTTTGCACTCCCATCAGCACTCAGTGTTTTTAAAAAAGTGTCTTGAATCTGGGATTCCTGTGTTTTTCAGCGGACAAAGTTTGTACGCATGCGTGATGGTGTACAACGTCCGGCGGGAAGAAAGAAAATCCAAGATGGCGAGAGGTCGACAAAGTACGGGAAAAGGCCCGGGAAAGGGCGTTAAACCGTCTAAAACGACTGCTTGGATATGGGCCGAGAGTACGGAACCCAACAAAATTACACAGAAGAACATAGAAGCGGCATATCGTGTAGGGACTGCTGCTTGTCCGAGAGGTTCATGTCGGTAAGATCTTGACTGACGTTTTGAGATTTTCAAATTATTGTGTGTTGTCAGACTTTGTTAGTCTCTAGGATTTTGTTGTAAGATACATTTGTTTTATACTAATGAAGTTGGACCCCTTTGATATTAATTCGTAGATAATTTCGAGCTTGTTGAGTTGATGTACTGTAATTTTGAATTTTGTACATATCCATTGTCTTTTTCGAGTGTAATGTAGTGCTTTTTGAAAGTATTTTGATTTTGATTTGATCTTTACAATAAAAAAAAATTGTAGCTGATAGAAATGCAATTATATAAATAATGGTCAAGTATCAGAAATTATTAAAAACGTGTGAAAATAAAAATGAAAATTGAACCCAGCCTGGTCAATCAATATCGATATCAATCAATAAAATCGAAAATCGTCAAAAAATCGATACATCTACAGATTGTGAGTACTCAATAATTTATCAATTCCTTGATCAAAAGTATGGCTTTTATCAATTGTTATTGATTTTTATTGATTTCATCTTGATGTGATTTTGACAGAAATCCACAGTAAGCTTAAATGTTATCAAAATTTTTCAGCTTGCTGAAAAGAGCATAAATATTATAATCTTTTGGTTTGCTGACTCAGTTAGAATGTAGTTGTTAAATCTTCCACTACAAGAAATTGCTAAAGTTAGGTAAGCCATATGGAATACAGAACTTTTTTTGATATCTGTTCATTTCAGGCTTTTTTGGTTTTAGTTCATTTGCTGGTTTTATCTTTCTGAGGTATAAACAACAACAAATATAGTTTCAGAAATATATTTAGCTTGTGCATTCAACCAGTTGAGTGTGTCCGTGTTTATTTGCATTAATCACTTCTCAAAGCTAAATGACTTGATGATGTTGATAAAAACACAGTTTAATGTTTTCAGCAATTTAAACATAGAGGTTTGTTAATACACGTAGACTATATTTACTGTGAGATGATTTAAATAATAATAGATTTGATGTGTTGCTTAACATTTAGGGAATTTTAAGATCTTGATTCGAATGAAACAGCTCACGCTATAAGCAAAATATTGGCAAATATTTAAATATGTTCAATATGTACAAGTGACTCTTGTTCGAAAGCAGTTTTAAAAATAGCCCAAAGCTCAACACGTCATATCACATGACACATGTCCCAGTCTCCTAGTTAGACTCCCCTGATTTTATCCAACCATCATTTCAGGGCTTTCAGGAATATTCAAATTATGAGACTTGCTTTTATAAGACCATCTTGTTTTAAAAACGAAATATGGGCATCCATTATAAAATAGCCAGAGATTTAAAGTATCATAAAGTATCTGGCAATTGATCGTCCATGGCCACCTTTTATTGAAACCTCTATAGTCTGGTCTGCCATGACAAATAAGGTTCATGTATCTTTACAATTTTTTGCATTTTCCTTTTCGTTTAGGGTAAATTGTAAGTTTAATCCCAACTGCTTCAATGGCTTGGGTGAGAGGTTATGGTTAGGACAAGTTCAAGGTGAGAATAAACCCTTAGATTGACGATAGACCAGTTTAGAGTTCAATGTCACCTCAACTAAACACTTTGTAATATTCTGAATTTAGAGTTTTTGTGACAGCAAGTGGAAAAGCATGAAATGCATATGAATGAGCCAGAGAGGTGTGAATAAACAAAACAAATGAAAATAAATAAATGAATAAAATGTTTTAATTGACACTTCCCTCAAGGGGCTTAATTTTCAATGACAATCACTCCACACTCATGACCACTTTATTCGATATACTCTACATACATCACTCAACTCACATGTCGACATTTGCTGATGGAGAAAAACCAGAGAACCCAGAGAAAAATCCCTTGTGGCAAGGGAGAGAACAACACATCAAATAAACTCAATTCACAAATGGCCTGTAATTTCACATTTTTGCTCAAAGTTTTCATGTTTTGCTGTAGACAATTATTGGCATAGCTTAGAAGACCCTGAAAGAGAAAGAAGATTAAAGGTAACCCAATAGAAAGAAGTTATTACACAGAAAGTTGTGTGATATGGGTGTGTATTTTTATGAGTCAAAATGGAAAATGATGAGTGAATATACACACTCCTATTATGCAACTTTTCATAAAATGAATTATTTATTGTATGACCAACATCAAGAAAAAGGATGACCAACTGAATGAGTGCACATTTTCAAAGTAAAATAATATTTGGGATGTTTTCCCATCTTTCTGCAGGGTGACTTTGTAGGTTTAAAGAATCTTGGTGCAACTTGCTATGTTAACACTTTTCTTCAGGTGATGAGAGAACACAGTCAGTTTTTGTTTGTTTGTTTGTTTTGTTAATTGTTTGTTTGTTGTTGTTGTTTCTTTCTTTCTCTTCCCATCCTCCCTCTCTTCATCCCTCTTTTTCATTCCTTCCATACCTTTGCTAATTCCTTCCATCCTCCCTCCCTCCCTCTCTTGATCCCTCCCTCCCTTCTTTCCTTCCCTTCCCTTCTTCCTTCCTTTCTTCCTTCTTCCTTCCTTCCCTCCTCCTTTCTTCTTTCCTTCCTTCTTTCTTCCCTTCCTCTCTTCCTTCCTTCCTTCCTTCCTTCCTTTCCTCCTTCCTTCCTTGGTTACTTCTACCATCCCTCCCTTCCTTACTCCCTCCCTTCTTTCCTTATGCCCCCATCCCTCCCTTACTTCCTTCCTTCTTTACTTCTCTTCTTTCCTTTCATACATGTATTACTTGTTAGCTCGCTTTCATTTTCAATCGAACCACTTCAAAATAAATCAATTTTTCAACTGCTTTGATGGTTTTAGTTGTGGTTCCATAACACAAGCCTTAGATCAGCCATCTACCATTGGTCTGACTTGGACTCTGATGGACAATCATGTAAGTATGATACATAGAAAATTGATAGTAGTTTTTGCATAAGTAGGAAAACAACATGCCTGGACAATGCATGGCATACATGTACAATTAATTACAGCAGAGATTTTGCATGGTATTTAGTTTCCTACTTATATGAAAAATTGCTCTAATGATGCTAATGATCATGATGACATTAACAATCAATAATGAGTTTATTGATTATACAGTAGTTACATTGTATAATGGACAGTACAATTTCTAAAATCTATTCAAAGTTAACAATGGAGCTACCAAAGAAGAAGATAAGGAAGAAAAAGATCCAAAGATTTTAGAAACAAAAGAAGATAAAGATTCATCAACCAAATCTCACCTGAACTCACCTATGAATAAATTACCACCCCTGATGCCATCAAGTTGTATCGGCAGTGACCACAGGATAACCAATATATGTGCACATCTACAGCTTATCTTTGCTCAACTACAGCATAGCTGTAGAAGGTAAATGAATTTGCATGTACAAATCTTTAGGATATGAGAGGTACCATTTTGTCCCTCATTTCTTGCCCCAGAAAGAAATACCCCTGGAAAAATTGTCCATTAGAACTTGTGCCAGAATACCCTGTATGCAGTGTTTTTTTTTCTTTCTTATCGATGAAGGAAATGAGAAACCATTCCTACATGTAGCCAACAACAGTTTTTCAATCAGGCGTGTGCATTGGTACAGGAAACACGTCACAACTGAACATCACTTCCTGTGTTATGGTGTGATACACTGTAGTAGTAGGCACATTGTGTCATCAGCAGGCTCTCAAACAACCAGTAAAAGGGGTATGAAATGACATGCATAAACCAGTTCAAACTGGTGTTTTTGTTTCATTTATTCATCCATAGTTCTGGGAAGGATCAAACATGATCACAGTGGTTTCTCCTCTTGTTCATCAATAAAAGAGGAGACCTCAAATAATTATACATGCAGATGTAACATACATGTACACGTATTGTACAATATTAGGGAGCTTAGGCACGAGATGATTTTGTCAACACAAAATTCGTATCTTTTTTTCATATCTTTTTGATTGTGCACATGCCGTCATAGATAAGGTTCCCATTCTCACTAGAACACCAGTTGAGGCTTGCTCACGTTCATCCATGGCAGTAAGTGCATGAACAAAAACGTACATATGACATCTGTGCTTACAAAAATGTCTCATGCTTAAGCTCCCTATTGTCTTGTAATGTAACTGTAACTTTCCTTTTCCTTGACAGGTATATAGATCCAACTCCATTGATTCATTGTTTGGGTCTGGATACTGCACAGCAACAGGTAATGAATGAATGAATGACATGAATAGACAAATGGATGAATGTACAAGTAAATGAATGAATGAATGAACCATGGAATGAATGAATGGACTAGTAAATTAGTAAATGAATGGATGAATGAATCTGAATGAATGCGTGGATTGATGGATAAATGAATAAATTAATGATAATTGAGTAAGGATATTAATGAATGGATGAATGAATGATTATTTCAACTAATGAACAAATAAATTACCTATCAGATGGTATTTTTTTCAGGATGCTCAAGAGTTCAGTAAACTCTTTATGTCACTGCTAGAATCAACTCTAACTGCCCAGGTATGAATTAATATTGCTTGTATAATGTTTAACACATGTATTAATAGTGTTTTAATGATGCAACCTAGTTTATTGAATAACAGTATATATATACTTGATAAATGCCACACATTCCAGTGGTCTTGGAAGTATGATTTTGGGATATAAAATTTAGTGAAAATTTACATTGATTTATTGTATGTTCTGAAATCTCCTTTACCAGCCAAGTTCAGAGGTCAGAGATGTGATACAGAAGCAGTTTGGAGGAGAATATGTTTACTGTTACCAAGTAAGTTTTGGATGGATAGTCGAGTGAATTAAATGATGAGTGAGCTAGACGAATGGACAAATAAATGGATTTTAAGATGAGATGATGGAGAGGAATTGCTATTGATAGATAACTTGAAAGAAAACAAATGAATGAATGGAATTGGATGGATGAATGCAAAACAAAGAATGGATGATGGAGAGAAATGTGTAGAAAGGAGTGGTAAAAGGGAATTGAACAGGGGGATAAGTTAAATGGATGAAGATTTCTTAATTGCTGACTTTTGATATTAATTTTGCAGATGTGATAAATGTGGCAATAAATCCATGACCCTGTCACAGTTTTTTGAATTAGATTTAAATATTCAAGGACATTCTTCACTTAGCCAGTGTATCAAAGAGTTCTTGAAGGTGAGCTGCTACAATGCTAACATAACACAGTCTTTTCACAAGTCATAGAAGTATGACTGTGAAAGTGGCATGCACACGACAACAGGGCATGGTTACAGCAGGAATTTGGAATGTATTTATAGGCATCATAGTCCTTATGCAGCCACTAGTATTGCATGGAGCAGTATTCCTAAGACTGTGAAAACAGCCAGGTCACAGCACAGCATGGTTACGGCAGGAATTTGGAATGTTTTCTTAAACATCATGACACTGACACGGTTATAGCACGGCAAATTAAGTCTGTTTCACACTCATACGAAACCTGTCCTAGCTCATTTCCTCTCCATAAACTAGTCTACAAAAATTGATATATATAATATTTTGTTCTCAGGAAGAAGAACTGAATGGTGACAATCAATACTTCTGTATGTCTTGCAAAAGCAAACAGAATGCAAAACGATATATAGAAATCCAGTCATTACCTCCTGTATTGAATCTACAGTTACTGAGATTTGTATTTGATAGGTGGGTCAGAACAGATTATTCATTCATCCATTCATCCATTCATACCTTCCTTCCATTCCATTCATTCATTCATTCATTCATTCATTTATATTTACCTCCAATTATTTTAGTACCAAAAAGTAATTAATACTATTTATATAAACAGGTCAGATTACAGAAAAATGGGCACCTCTTTCACTAAGTCTGCATAACTAAACAACAAGAAAAAAGTGATCTGTTTAGATTATGAGAATTTGCAACTATTTAAGCCTTCAAAAAGCCTATAGCATTAAGTATACAATTTCTCCTTATTTTCTCTTTAGTTTCTCTTTATTTTCTCTTTAGTTTACAAGTTTCAGTTTCACTTTATTTGCTCTTTTCGAAGTAATAAGATTTTACATAACATATACATAAAAATATACAACATATACATACAAAACTTTAGGATTTGTAATTTATATTAATAATAATTATTGTGCGTAGAGGCTAGAGTAGCTTAAGCTTTCGAGTTAGCCTCTACAACAAGTAGTAGCCGAGAAAACAAGAATGGAAACAGAGAATAACAATTACTAAGAAAAGAAAGAAAAGAAAGAATAAAGAAAATACTTATATTACAACATAAATATATTATATTATTTCAGAATAGAGATAAATTTTTATACATTTTTATACATAATATAAAGTCCTACTTTTTATTGTAAAGGAAAGAGTATATTATAATCAATTTTGAATCAATTAATAGAAATTTTTTTGTATTTTTGTTAAAATTTTTTGTATCTTTGTTAAAATGCATTATTGAAGGTAGCGATTCTATATATGTTTGTATTTGCTGCCATATCCTTGAGGCTGAACACTGGAATCGACCATAATATTTGAAAGACCATAATTTGTTCTTGATACTGGCCTATTGCCTGTTAGGTCATATCCACTCTCTTGAACATTATTTTTTTCTCAGCTGAATGACAAATTTTCTATACAATGCTGTATAGTTGAGAGCACATGAAGGGCAATGTTTGCCTGTCATTTGAAACTAGATAATGAGATTCAGGGGCTTTTATCAGCTGATTGAAAACAAGCAATAGAGGTTCATACTAGCTGCATATCTCGTATTGTGATTATGGATTGACAAAGCTGATGGAAGTAGTTAATCAGTAAAAATATCAGGGAGATTGCTAGTGTTGGATTTTGAACGATGTATGATTAACGACATTTTAAGCTTGATACTGTTTTCAAGTTTCAATATATCAAGAAGTTTATAAAAGATGGAGACACTTTCTTTCCTTTTTGCGAAAAAGATTGAGCAAATACATTTATTTTGTTTTGATTGGACTGGTTTTAGACTCGTCGTCGAGGCAGACTGCCCCACACATTAGACCATAGTTTCAATAGGGATAAATAAGTGTATAGTAAAGATGTTTTAGAGTAGAAATTGAAACTTAGTATAATTGTAATTTATGCAAGATCCTGATGTTTTTAGCCAATTTGTTATGTGCAATTTGAGGACCCTATTTGAGATTATTGTCAATAAACATACCTCAATACTTGATGTATGACGTTTTTAGAATACTGCATGTAGAAATTGATATGTACTCGCTATTTTTCTGAAAGAGCTAAAGGTAAAAAGCATATAATTTGTTTTTTCAAAATTAATCGAAAGTTTATTCAAAGCTCAGTATTCAATTAATTCAAAGCACAGTATTCAATTTTATAAAATATTTGAAAGATAATGGGCACACTGATTGGCTGGCTACCATGTTTATATCAGAGGACAGAGACATGGCTAGCACAAAATGTAGAAAATACTCAGTTATAAAAGCAATATAGAACGATCGCTTTTGTCTCTGTACTGTGACATATACACTCTGGAAGATATAGAGCAGTCAAAAAGCAAGAGAAACACTCAGCTATGCTTCATATTCCTAAGCTTGCATTTCTCTTGCTCAACATCTTCCAGAGTGTGTACATGTATATCACATTATCAAACTCATTAATAATTCATTAGAAAACACAATGGAAATCACTACCGGAACGTAGATCTTTATATCGGATAAAGATTTTTGTTCATTTGCATAAACTTGAAGTTGGATTTTCTAAGCCAAAAGTAGTCAAACTTGGAAAATTCTGGTCCAATATGATAATTGACAACTAGACGTTTGATAAGTAATATAAAGAACTCGAGAGCGTGTTATATCGGGTCTAAAGATCCTCGCCTTCGGCTCGGATCTTTATCCACCGATATAACACGCTCTCTCGTTCTTTATACATTACGTACAGAGACATGCGCATGCGTTTTATATAATTTGCTTAAACAATAAAATGTTTGTTTCACATGAGTTTACAAATACTCATTAGTTACACTCACTTTGTGAAACAGGGAGCATGACAGCAATTCATTCATGTATTTGTTCATTTGTTTATCCATTCATTCATTCACTTATTCATTCATTTATTATTTATCAGGAAAACAAGTTTGAAAAAGAAACTGAACAGCCATGTACAATTCCCAGATGTTTTAAACTTTAATGGGATGCTTAAGAATGATGCTAAGCAAGGTACAGTACAGTTCTGTATTTACCTCATTTTATAGATATTCTTTAAGTAAAACATTATGCGTAATATCAAACGCCTAATCTTGAAATTGGATTATCCATGGATATTCTTTTAAACTACATGTCTTGACTGTTATTGCAATACTCTGGTGCATTGTTCATGCTATTATTTGACTCATCAGTTCAAGGTCCATATCATAGATATTGACTCCAAACTCAATCAATAAGAGCACTGTACAGTAGTATAAATTCAGAATACAAAAGGGGCAGAACAATTTGTGCTCCATCTCTAAGTTCTACTTGATGAAGTTATTGAATTCAAAGCCCTAAAAACATTGATGTTTAGTGTAGTACAATTTGAATGTAATTTTCCACTGTTTTATAGGGAGTGAAGAACCTTTATATGACCTGACGGCAGTCCTTATGCACCAAGGAACAAGTGCATACTCAGGTCACTACATTGCACATATCAGAGATACAAAGGTAGAGTAAGTTAACTTGTAAACCACTAGTACAAGTGTTTTAAACCTATAAGGATAAGGATATCTTGATTTATACTATAGACATCAATGAGCAAAAGACATGTATATAAAATCTATCCACTGTTTTAATACAGAAAGATACATGGTACAAATTCAATGATGAAGAGATTGAGAAGATGTACAATAAACTAAAATTATCTGGAGAAGATGAGGAGTCAGGTAAGAACTTTTGTTAAAGTGACGAGCAACTCTTTCAGCAAGTTTAACTTGTTAGAAAATAATGGTTTGCTACAGCTGTAGAATAATTTGATTCATACGTTCTTTCATTCATTCATTCATTCATCCATTTATTTATTCATTCATTCATTCATTTATTCATTCATTGGAGGATGGATGGTAGGTTGGATGAATGAGTGAATGGATTGAATAAATGGATGAATAAATAGATTAATCAATGGAACTTGATTTTCTATAGAACCTGGGGAGAAACCAGCCAAGAGACCGAAGTGTAGTAAAGGTTATCACTCATCTCGTAATGCCTACATGTTGGTGTACACTAGAAGAACTAATGGTAGGTATATAATTATATATTATAGTACCAGGGTTGTTAGAATCCTGTCTGTTACTATATTATAATTGATTTTGAAACAGTCTAGCCTGATTTAAGGACAAGCTTTTTATGGTAGAGCACCCCTGAATCTCGGCATGCAGACCACTTATTTTTGGTACGGCACCCCTGTTAGGCCAACAGATAATTATTAACATGATAATAATCATTGGTGCTGTTCCAAAAATGATGGGCCCGCTTGCTCAGAATTGAGGTGTGGTGTGCCATAAAAAAGTTGTTGTGTATATCAGGCTACGACAGTATGTGAAAAATCAGCCGTCGCCACATTCATCATCATCTGCAAGAGTAACTCATCATTATGATAACAATATTAGATCATTACTAGCAACAATAGCATTACAATACATGTACATAATTGAAGGGATTCCTGCAAAACCAGGGTAAGTTGATATCTAATCAATTGCTAAGTTCTTCTTCTAAAAAGTCCTTCAATATCAAAGGAAAATTCAGGGATTGATCAAAGGTCACTTACTCTGTTTGTGCATGGATGTCTTCAATTATAGTTATCATCAGCATCATTGGTCATCATATCACAATCATATTCACCAATATCATTGTCATCATTATTATCACTATCATTTGACTAAATGTGAGAACTTGTCATCTAGACGCTGTACCAGAGGCAGATGTCCAGGTTCCTGAGCAGTTGCAGGAACTGGTTGCCAAGGATAACAGCAGATTTGAAGAATGGGTTGGTGCTATTCATAAAATGAGGGTAAGAGTACACTAGTGTCGGCTAAAGCAATAGAGAGATTAAGCATTATATACACAGGAAATAACAGATAGCAGAGATCACAAGACCTGCTTTTTTCACATCTGGCATTAATTACTGTTTCAATGCATGGATGAATCAGTTAGCATCTAACATAAACATGAATTTATCTTGAGTGCCAAATGTGCAACACCAAGCCCAAAAAAGGAAACTCATATGATCCTCTCTGCCATTTGCTGTGTGGGTGCGATGCTTAATCTTTCTAATATCAGGTAGTAATGTGTGCAAACTATGGTCTTTTACTGTACCACATTTGTTATGTTGTTGTTGTTTACAATCGTTGACATAACAAATGGGACAGAATCTTTTAACATGCATGTGTACTGCAATCATACACAGTTCTCGACCAATCAGAGCATGTGTAATATACCAATAATTATTATATAAACTTTTCTCACCAGATTTTCTTTATTTATAATTTTATCTCTTGCAGAATGATATGATCAATAGAGGAAAGAGTCTTCAAGCATCAGTTCAATCAGTCTATGACGTGCTACCTGTTAAAGGCAGTAAGTATTAAATAATAAAAATATTATTATGAAAAATAATGATATTGAGGATACCAACTTCCATACCAGGTACATCTTCTGTATGATAATGTGGTAAAAATGTTTCATTTTTATTATTATATCAGGGATAATGTTATACACTGGAAACCCCGATATAACTGTACCAAGGGACTGATAAAATTAGATTCATTTGTTGTATTGGGAGATCATTAAACATGTACTATCAGTATTATAACATTGTTGGTCAGAGTGAAAAATATTGAACTGAAACATCATTACAGCCAAAATCGTTGCATCGCGACCAGCTACAAATTTTGTTTTGATTTTGGGTTTTTCTGAGCCGTCAATCAGTTTGGGAGCGGAGCTTCTTTCAAATCAACCAATCACTGAACGAGTTCGTCAAAGCTCCGCCCCCAAGAATGATGGACAGATCAGAAAAGACCAAAATCTTACCGACGTTGGAGGTCGCAATGCAATGATTTTCGCTGTAAATTGAGATTGTTATCATGAGGTTCCATTATTGTATCAAGGTTCATTATATGAGATTTCACTGAATATTGTTCACTGGGATTACTTTGTGTTATAGGAGACTATGAATGGATATTAACAGACTGGCTAAGAACGTGGCTTAATGATAAAGTAGATGTGAAGCCACCCATTGACAATTCATCCCTTCTTTGTTGCCATGGAAAGTAAGTGAAATAAAATAAAGGAAAATGAATGAAAGAAAGGGAAACTGAGAATTATTACATAATGGACCACCTTGTATTTTTGTGCTCCTGTGCAATGCAATTAAGTGAACATACACTGAACATGCATCTTATTGATATAGACATTGATGTTCAGGCATGGAGAAGTTCAAATAATACCTATTTTGGATCAGTTTGAGAAAAATTGAAAAAATTGAGAAACTTGAAAAAATCATCACAGTCTCACTCCTGTTGTTTTGTGGGCATGTTTTCATTTAGTTAGAAATGATTGAATAGGAGTGAATAGAAGATTGAGTGGACAAAAGGGGATGAAAGGGGAGAGGAAAAATAGTAATTAATGTGTTTCACCCAATGGAAATTAAATATTTTGTTTTTATCTTTCAGACTTCACCCTGAAAAAGCTCAAAATGCAAAAAGAATAAGTATTAAAGCAGTAAGTGGAATTGCATTAACTTACTCAAAGGCAACTACAAGAAGGGGAAGATACTGTAAATGTTTATCTTGAGAGTGATGTCACTGTTGACGTTATTGCAGTTGTTGTAGTCAAGTGATTATGAGGGAGTTTGATGTGGTATGTTCATTGACAACAACATGGGCTTAAAAAGTGCTCTATTCAGTGTTCGCTAAATCTATGCTTTCTTTTATTCATTAGTAGTTGGATTTGCATTCATTATCCCATAATGTTAAAACATATGATGAATGGTCCACTGACTTTGTGTTGTGTGAAAGTTTCGAGTTTTCCAATTGTATATTGGCCTGGGACGGTTGTAATCTACTTATTTGCTAAACATTCCACGTCAGCTTTATTTTTGATTAATCTAATTGTTTTCTACCATCGCCATAAACATTGTCGTCATACAACTTTAAACAGAGGGTCGCTGTACAGATGTGGTGGGAAGGTGGTGGTTACATTTTACAGTGGAACCACCCCACCTTATGGCCACCACATTAATACAGCCATCCCGCTATTAGAGACAATTTCGTATGACTGGGAAAACGTCACAGTCACGGTACAGTTATGACAGGTGTTTCCAATGTTTTTAATATACATTATGGTACTGACAGTATGGTACAGTATGGTGCAGTAAGTTTCCCACTCATACAAAAAACGTTCTATGGACACCTTACATTTTGGCTGACATTTAGCAATTGCACTTAACCTCTATTTAATTGGCTTCTCAATAATGATGTAAAAACCTTTGTGATGATTTCCAGGCAGATTTATTTTTTAATCAATTTGGAGGATTTCCAAGACTTCAGAGGTAAACTACAAAACATGCTTATGAATAAAATTAACTTGCAGTTTGAGCTAATAAGGTATTTTGTTTTCTTTGTGCAGGGATTCATTGTGCACTAAATGTGTGCAGTCTATTTGTAGTCAGATAAGATTCAAAGCTAAACTAGCTGAAGATGATAAGACAATCAAAGCCATTTTGAAAATGAAAACAGACTCAAGGTAATACTTCTGGGTCTGGTTGATCAAAGGAGGGTTAGGGCTAACTCAGGGTTAAGAAACCTGGATTAACCCAGGGTTACAGGGACCATGGAGACGGGGGGACCAGGGGGCTATTAGCCCTCCTCCTCCCCCCCCCCCTCCCCCCCCCCCCCCCCCACACACACTTTTCAAGGTGCTTTGCATTCCCTGGGTTAGCACTAATCCACCTTTAAATAACCATCACTACGATCATGATCATTAGGGTTCCTACTGCCTTGAAAAGACAGGGAATTCATAACATTTTTTGAGTGCAGGGAATGATCAGAAAGTGGTAGATCCAGGGGAACATTGGCTGCCAGGGAACCCCCTTTCTCATCCAAAAAATGAAACATATTTTTGCTAAGAAAGAAAAAAGATCAAGAACAAGATAAATGTGAAGTGAAACCCCTCAGTCTGAGCCCTGGATCTGCCCCTGGTCAGAGGTTTGTGTATTTGGTCAGAGAAATTGTGAAAATGGCACAAAAGTCATTAAAAAATCAGGGAATTCTGGGTTGGAAAGGCCAACAACCCTTTAAGCAGCTTGGCTTCCTTCAGTGGGACTAGTGTGTTAATGTCATTGATATTAATGAAATAGAAATTGTTCTAAATTTGTGTCGGTAAAGAAATGGAATTTAGTCGTTGAATAAAAAGGTCAGGAAATTCTATTTTATCCCCGTAAGTAAGTGAGAACCAAGATCATTGTCCATTACTCTTATTACCATGCTTTCTATATAGTGCTGGTAAGATGGTCTGGATTGGAAAAACCTCTCTCCAGAGCTGGAAAAAACTGGCAACCTTTGAAGAAGAAGCCAAAACTCCTCAAGTAACAACAGAGTTGCTAAACAATTCTAAAGTCACAAGTTCTACTCCATCTACACCCACCAATAAACAACCAAATAGCAATACAAATACCCCCAAACAGAAGACTGAAAATAATCAAAATACTGACAGTCGAAAGAGAAAGACTATGTCAAATTCAGATGAAGATGGCTGCTTAACACCAAGGGAAGAGAAAGCAGTAAATACGACAAAACTTGACAATGGGTCATGTACTGGGGGTTTAAATAAGGAGAGTCCCTCTCAAATGGATTCATCCAGCATCGATGAAAGCTCAAGGTTAAATGACTCTGATGAAGAAGACGAGGAAGAAGAGCTGATTAAGTTTAATGAAGACCTTCTGTGTAATCATGGTAATTTATCACATTCTTAAAACTCTCTTGTCATGGGTGGAACAAGGGTGGAACAGTTGGTTAGTGCACAGCTTTCTATGCAAGAGGTTTGAGTTCGATTCTCAGTGACCTTGCATCCTTGTTTCAAATTCTTTCCTTTCCGTGTAGCTTTAATGAAGAAATAGAAAACGTGCGCGCGTGACGACGCACGAGAGAAAATATAAAGAACGATGAACAAACGTAAGAGTGGCACGAGGCGTAGCCGAGTGTGCGACTCTAGTTTGTTAAGAGTTCTTTATATTTTCGCAAGTGCGTCTATAACGCAATGGGCAAGCGGCTTTCTGTTGTCTAATTGATTTATAACAGAGCCTAGAACGTTAAAAACAGAGCCGTGCAGCCCATGGGGAAATAGTTCATAGATTTTTCAGCCAATCAGAGCGCGTGTTATATGTGTCGCCATCTTAAAAACAAACGATTTGAAAAAGACGATGACGAAGATAGTGCGCGCGCAGTGGAGCCCATGGGCAAATAGTTCATAGCTTTCTGGCCAATCAGAGCGCGCGTAAGATTGTAGCTATGTTATAATTTATCTTCTAAGTCGTTGTTGTTTTCTAGATAACCTTTCACCCAGCCTGTCTTGTCGAAAACTTATTCCAGAGACAGTATGGAAAATCCTATCGTATTACTTTGAGTCAGCTCATGAGTTTCCAGAAAATCATCAAGTCTGTCAACAATGCAAGGTAATTGCATTAGCAATTCATGTAGTTATTTTAGAATAGTGGGAAACGGAAACAAAGATAGCTGCAGCAGATGTGGTGAGGGTAAGACATAACTGGAAGTTGGCATTTTGGAGATAAGTTTTATTATTTTATTAACTTATATATGAGCGCGAATATCAATTGGGATATTTTCATCCGCGATTTTAATATTATCAGACACGTTAAGAAAAACTGTTTGGTTGCAGCCGTGTACCTCAGAAGCCTTGCGAAATTGACTGATTCCTTGGGTCATTATTGGAATGATTTAGCAAACACGACACGACGTCAAAGAGGGCGCCGCACGCGCTGACGAATTTTGTTCGAAATGACTATTGATGTCGCCGACGTCAAGAAGAGGACGTGAAAAAGTGAAATGACGTTCTGAACGCGGCGTCGCGGCGTTGTCATGATAGTCACACAACGAACCAGTGTGATATATTTGTCATCTCACATTGTGTTCTTGCATCGCGTCGCGTTTGCTAAATCACTCTATTACTCGATGGGGATAATGATATTGATGACCAATGATGATGATGATAACTACAATTGAAGATATCAATGCAAAAACAGAGTAAGTGACTTTTGATAAAACCCTGAAGTCTCCTTTGGAATTAAAGGGTTTTTAGGAGAACGATCTATAAGTAAACAGTCTGGACTGAAGTTCCATACTTCAAAATCCATTAGTTTCTAACTGTATGAACAATTTTACAGGCAGAAGATGAAGATGGACGCAGAATTCAAGAGAGGAACAAGAAGCATGCTACTGAAGAAAGAGCATTACTAAGTAACTTGTATTATAACAGGCAAAGACCAGACCTACAGGATAACAGTGTGAGTTATTACTCGCCCATATACAGGTGTACATAAC
The DNA here is from genome assembly GCA_029948255.1 of Telmatactis stephensoni. Classification (NCBI taxonomy): domain Eukaryota; kingdom Metazoa; phylum Cnidaria; class Anthozoa; order Actiniaria; family Isophelliidae; genus Telmatactis; species Telmatactis stephensoni. The sequence goes on along the minus strand of JALIZF010001870.1, from coordinate 665,243 downwards.
AAACTAATAGCCTAGCTCATCGCGGAGATCTGTACACATAGAACAGGATAGAAAATTAACAAACACTTCGGCTTTCGTGCTCTCGTCACTTCCTGCGTGCTGTATTACTGAACGGAGCACGGAAAAAGTTGTTCTATTTGTTAAATGTAAAAGCTCCGCCTATAGTCTTTATATATACTTTATAACAAATGAGCCTTCGGTGCGAGAGGTCCCGAGATCGATCCCCAGCCAGACCTCGCATCCTTGTTTCGACTTCTTTCCTTTCCGTGTAGCTTTAATTAGCTTTAAATACCCTTAAAACGGAGCACTGATGGAGAGAGGGGAGTAAAATGAGCGCACCGTCGACCTCAGATTTGTCAGTTGAATTACTGTTACGAGTTATCGACGTTAAATATGGTCGCTTTACTTTTTACTTTACTTTACTTTACTTTAGGAAAAAGGGCAGCAAATACACTCGTCTAGGCAGTCTGAAATAAACTATCTGAAACTACAGATTTTTTTTGTATTTTAGCGTTCTTTTATCTAAAAATGAGCTATTGAAGATAAAATAGAATATTTTTGTTCTTCAGATTCTGTGTTTTCTGTGTTGCCCATGTAAGATCTCCCATTATGTGAATATCATAAACCAACTACACTGACCACATTTTGGTTTCTTTAGCAGGAAATGAAGAATCTTTGTCTTTATGTTTTGAGTAATACATTTGTGGAAAAGTGGAGAACATTTCTGAGGTAAACTACAAACTTTCTTTGCCTTTAATATCCCTTCCTTCCTTCCTTCCTTCCTTCCTTCCTTCCTTCCTTCCTTCCTTCCTTCCTTCCTTCCTTCCTTCCTTCCTTCCTTCCTTCCTTCCTTCCTTCCTTCCTTCCTTCCTTCCTTCCTTCCTTCCTTCCTTCCTTATTCTGTTTTGAGATACTGTGCACTTCCCCATACTCTGTTGTACAAACACAACAACTTTCCAAGCTCAACATTGGGTTGGGGAAATGAGTTTGGGTGATACATTTTTGAGAAATATAATATTATATTGTATTGTTTCAAGAGAAGATGAGGTAAGAGAGGGAAACTCCTTAAACCATCATATGCCCCGTTTTGATACTATTTTTAGAACCTCGTCACCATGACCTCGACTTTACCAAGACCATTTTCGATTTTTTTATACTCCATTTGCCCTTTTTCTCAAGTTTAAACTCTTTTTCATCGACAAACGTTGTACACCCTTTTTCCGCCATTGTGATCTTGAGGCAATGCGAAAGCTCGCGCGCTCTCGACCAATCAGATTCACCGTCTAAAAATAGCATCAAACGGGGCATATGATTGTCCAAAGACCTAGTACGCGCGATTCCTTCTCTTACCTCGTCTTCTATTGACTGTTTTCACTAAAGGGATAAAACATCAATTCAGAAAGAAAGGAAATCCTCACAGGTTTTATTGTAGGCCACTGTGACTCCAACGACGAAAAAAGTAAACATGGATAAAATCAAGACCTACAGATTTGTAGATTAGTATATCTAATTTATCTTATTCTTTTGTTCCAGACATCATTTTTGCAAATCTCGTCCAGAGTCCATTTCAAACGAATCTTTGCTTTGTCCTCACCAAAAGTTCATGTTTAATCCTGAATTGAAAGGCGAAGACGGAAGCTATGAAGCGTAAGTACAACAAATTTCTGTTAAAATCTTGCTACATAGATTGCGAGGTACCATGTCGAGTTCAGTTCTTGATGTATATGTTGTGGGATAATTTTTTCCTTGGGTTTTATTTTCCTTGGTTTTATACTCATTATCATACATCACCATACACAAAAACAAAAGAAAATAGAAATTGAACCAAGTATAAAATTGAACCACAATATAAACACCTGTTTTAGAAAATGTTGAACAAAATGCCTGAAATTCTTGGGTTTTACCTCGGCTTGCCCACTTTGTGAGAAAACAAATACCATCGACTGATTTAGCGAATGTAACACGATACGTCACATTCCCTATTGCGTGACTATCGTAACAATGTCAAGACCTCAGTTCAGATACCGTTTCACCAGTTTTTACGTCTTCTTCAGAGCGCCGATGACATCAACGTCATTCTGAAAGTTGTCAATGCATGCGCCATCCACCTAGTCCTTCAAATCATACACAGGTATCCCATTCTGTTATTTTTGTTTAGGTTTACTTATGCGTTCAATGATGAATGGGACGTATTAGCCAAGAGGTATCCCTATGATCACGTGATCTCGGTTACCAAGGAAACTGCGTCTACCAGTGGTGATGATGAATCCAGTCGATTTCTAACAACTCCAGGTAAATCTATTGTGCATGCAATAAAAACGTCCTTAAAACAGTTTTCGAATTTTAATTAAAATTGACCAGGAGTTTACAATCGCTTTTGAGCTTTGTAGGAGGAAGTGTAGCTAAATTGTTTAGTACACAGCCTTCTGATCTAGAGGTCCCGAGTTTGATCGCCAGTCACCTCACACTTGTTTCGACTTCTTTCCTTTCTGTGTAGCTTCGATTAGCTTTAAATGCCTTAAAACGGAGCCTTGGTCAGTCGAGGGGGGGGGGGGGGGGGGGTAAATATCGCACCATCAGCTTCCTGAAAGAAAGACCAGCTTTGTCCTTGTGATTTTTAGGTGTACGATGTTAAACTAATCTTTGATTGATTCTTTGCTTTCTCTCAAAGAAATCTGTCAAGAGTGTCACGCGTCACGCATGCTAGAGAAAGCGCGATCGATTGAAAACTACCGTCACGCAACGATATACGTTCGGAAAATAACAGACGAACACGACCCACAGGAAATACAAAGACGATTCGATGAGGAAACGCTGGACCCAGATTCCCCTCAAGACCCAGATTACAGTGTGAGTGAATGTCCGACAAAATTAACTGTCATCATCATCACAATTATTAACGAAGTTACCCCTGAGAAACCTCTAGCTCCCTTCAAACACCTGTCCATGGAAACGACCTAAAATAGCTGATTGATTCTCTTCCTTTAACTGTATTGTCATCGCTGTCATAATGTTCAATCTTTGTCATCAACATCATCAACAGCAGTACCATCAAAGCTATTTAAGGATTTTCAAGCCAAATTTGAAGACCCATTTTGAAGGCAATTTCACCTCATTTATTTTCAGTCTTCAGACTCCAAAAAGCAAAAAAGTAATTCAGACGTTTCAAAACGACGCAGTTCAAGGTAATAAAAGCGAAATCCATCGTATTGGTTTACACACCCATTTGAAGCCCCCTAAAATTTGTCGGTTCTAGTTTTGTCCACTCAAAATTTTGGCTTCGTTTTTAACCGATCTAGCCAGACAGCACAAACACATTGATTAAGTCAAGTTGGAAAGAAAGGGAAGGGAAGGGAAGGGAAAGGATTCAAGGGAAGGAAAGTGCTCAAATGGAAACCAAGCATAATCACTTTATGACTTTTTAGGCACCGGAAACAACGAGGAGAAATCGATCTCATCGTCAACTCTAGCCAGACGCTAAGAGACATTAAACTTGAGGTTTGATATATATATGTAGCTTATGTTTGGGCTTATGTTACTAAGGAAGGACATCACTGAGTCTGTGTATGTTGCTCGTGCTTATGCTTACAATGTATGTCACTAGTGAAAAGACAAGCACTGCTAATGAGCAGTACATTACTGAGTCTGTGTATGTTGTTTGTGCTTATGCTTATGTCACTAGTGAAAAGACAAGCACCGCTAATGAGCAGTACATTACTGAGTCTGTGTATGTTGCTTGTACGTATGCTTATGTCACTAGTGAAAAGACGAGCACTGCTAATGAGCAGTACATTACTGAGTCTGTGTATGTTGCTTGTGCGTATGCTTATGTCACTAGTGAAAAGACGAGCACTGCTAATGAGCAGTACATTACTGAGTCTGTGTATGTTGCTTGTGCGTATGCTTATGTCACTTTGAGTGAAAAGACAAGCACCACTAATGAGCAGTACATTACTGAGTCTGTGTATGTTGCTTGTGCGTATGCTTATGTCACTAGTGAAAAGACAAGCACTGCTAATGAGCAGTACATTACTGAGTCTGTGTATGTTGCTTGTGCTAATACATCATTTTCCCAATGAAGCCAGGCTAACATACCCATGTGTTTCCACGTTGTAGCTAATGAAGTCGTTTTCAGTAATGCCCATGGACCAACATCTAAGTCTTAAAGGAACACCATTAACAGACGATGCTGCTACGCTGAGTAGATTAGGTGTGAGACCTGGGTGTCTATTGATGCTAAAGGTGAGTCCTAAAGGTACTAATAGGCTGATTTAGCAAACAAGACGCGACGCAAGAACACCACATGAGATGACAAAATATATCACATTCGTTCGTTGCGTGACTGTTGTGAGGACGTCGTGACACCACGATCAGGACGCCATTTTATTTATTTTCGCGTCCTCTTCTTGACGTTGCCGACGTAAACGCTCATATTGAACGAAATTCGTCAGCGCGCGCGCTGCGTAATCTTTACGTCACGTGTTTGCTAAATTTACCAAATGATGGTACTACGAATAGAATGTGAACTAATGTGTTGAAGGTATAGGAACAGGTCTTGATGGATGAATGTGCAAGTTGGTAGTAGTAATGGTGATGATGACGTTTAGGTTGTTATGGTGATGATATCAAGTTTGATGGTGATTGTCATGATGATAATGTCCAGGTTGGTGGTAGTTGTTATGGTGATAATATTCAAGTTGGTTGTGGTTGTTATGGTGATGATGTCCAAGTTGATGATGGTTGTCCATGGTGATAATGTCCACGTTTATGGTGATGGTATCTAAGTTGGTGGTGGTGGTTGTTAAGCTGATGATTTCCAGGTTGATGGTGGTGGTTGTTGTGGTGATGTCCAGGTTGATGGTGGTTGTTATGGTGATGTCCAGGTTGATTGTGGTTGTTATGGTGATGTCTAGGTTGATAATGGTTGTTGTTGTGGTGATGTCCAGATTGACGGTTGTTGTAATGGTGATGTCCAGGTTGATCATGTTTGTTATGGTGATGATGTTGAGGTTGATCGTGGTTGTTATGGTGATGATGTCCAGATTGACGGTTGTTGTAATGGTGATGTCCAGGTTGATCATGTTTGTTATGGTGATGATGTTGAGGTTGATCGTGGTTGTTATGGTGATGATGTCCAGATTGACGGTTGTTATAATGGTGATGTCCAGGTTGATCGTGGTTGTTATGGTGATGTCCAGGTTGATCGTGGTTGTTATGGTGATGTCCAGATTGGTGGTGGTTGTTATGGAGATGATCATGATAGAGTGATCATCAACATCCCACTATCACCAATGCTTTCTGTTTTTCCATTAGCTTGATCAACCTCAAGGTGGAAGCCATCCCGAGACATTTTTGGCTGCTTCAACAACTCCAGAAAAAGGTTTTCAAGGTATTTTTACCACGTACAAGTTTTTGTTGTTGTTGTTCTCTCTCCTCATTAGCAAGAACCCTCCTCTCATGCAGCGAGAACAACATTCTTCCCACTCTACTTATTTTTAATTTTTGTTTGTTTGTTTTTTTGTTTGTTTGTTTGTTTGTTTGTTTGTTTGTTTGTTTCAATACGTTTTGACTTCTGTACATCTATTAGGCCCTGTTCAAACGAGAACTCAAGTCGATGCAAGTTTTGACTTGCGCGAGCTTGCATCTTCGTTTGAACACCAACTTGCATCGACTTGCGTCTACTTGCATCGACTTGAGGGCACTTTGAACGTGCTCAAATTTTTTCTCAAGTCGATGCAAGTTTTTCCTCGTTTGAACAGTCCGAACTTCTGCACATTTTCTCTCCTACAAATAATTCAAACAAACACAAAACTGATTTTCTCGCTGTCCTTCAGCTAACTGATTTTCCTTAAACGTTTTTGAACATTTTTCATCGGCTTGCAGGTGTTCAAACGAGGACGCAAGTTGCAAGTCAAAACTTGCATCAACTAGCGTTCTCGTTTGAACGGCGCCTTAGAGCACAGGCACTCGGAAAAAATCCGAGCTCAAGACGGGGTTGAACCCGTGACCTGCGTGTACCGCCTTTGAACTCCGTCTCGGGCTCGGATTATTTCTTAGCTAATTAAACACTCGATGGAATAGACTTTCATTTCAAACTTCTTTCCGAGTGACAATACCATTCATAAACATTAACAGTATTTTCCATTCTATTTCAGGAACAGGATTGTTAGGCCATTAGTCGTCCAAACCTCTTCCCCTTTCTCATTTTGTCGTTCTCTCTTTCACTGATGTACCATTCTTTTCTTTTTTTTACCATGTAATTATTCTTTTCCCATTTCACTACCGTCTCTTCCCATAATTCCACTATTCTAACGTATCCAAATACATTCATCTGCTTTTCCCTTCCTACCATCTCATCTCTTGCTTCATTCATTATCTTTTTTCCAAGTCCTCGGAGGTAAAAGCTGTTCAATGTCAGAAAAAATTATTTTGAAAACTGCACTCAAAAATGGATTATTGATCACCATCTCGGGTGCTATGTGTTTGATAGGGCTGGGACTAGAAGTGAACGACCTTGATGTAGTGGTGCTAAAGTTCTCTTAGAATCATATGTAAGTGGAGGTAGGGTAGCCAAGCACTGAACAGCCAGTATATTATGTACAGTCGTTAGCTACCCCTCTCCTGGCGGGAAAACAATCCCCATGGGATGGTAACTTTAGGCTTTTTATGTCACTCCTAAATCTTGTCACGCAGACCTGTGGCATGTCACTCCTAAATCTTGTCACGCAGACCTGTGGCATGTCACTCCTAAATCTTGTCACGCAGACCTGTGGCATGTCACTCCTAAATCTTGTCACACAGACCTGTGGCATGTCACTCCTAAATCTTGTCACGCAGACCTGTGGCATGTCACTCCTAAATCTTGTCACGCAGACCTGTGGCATGTCACTCCTAAATCTTGTCACGCAGACCTGTGGCATGTTGTGTTATGCATGAAAGGTTTGAAAACCTTTCATTCCTGTGGAGAAGGAAACCCAATCCCTTCAAACCCCATTCCACTCAAAGAAATATTCCTACTAGCTAGATATGGAACCAATGTCTATTCACTTGACTTTGGTCCCTTTTTGCCCATCATTGATAAAATAATTGTTGCTAGACAATGTTCCTGAACCATGAAAACTTTGTAAAATTGTAGACGTATTAAAATAATACTCTGAAAATATATATATATAACAGTGAGACCTAATTTTATGTAAATAAATTATGACTTTGGATTCGTCTGTTATATTTCTGTGCTTTGATGAAACGATAACCAGGACTTGGTAACAGTAGTTTAAGGCCTCATTTTAAAGCGAGGGACTTGATTTTGAACTCCGCTGCTCGGACTACCTGTGGTATACCAGAGGAGGGTCCAGTTATTTTTGCTGCCTTTTTGCTCATTGATAATTTCAAATGAGTAAAGAATCGGGTTTTTATGCCGGCGAGAAAACCTGGAAGAAACGAGGTGACGGAAAGGAAAGTTTTTTTGTTGATTAACGAGCAAATTAGTGTCGAGTCAGTAGAAAAGATTCAATGTCTATTCTAATTTTGTAGCTAACGAAATGTGAAAAATACGATTAGGTAGGTAGCTACAAACAATGTTAGGAACATGAGTTTTAATCCTAATAGCAATCAAAGTCACATTTTTAACAAAATCAAACTGGTTCTCATGGCCTTCATGAATTTCGTTTACGTGAAATATGACAATACACAAACTTAATACTTTCTTATGTTGAAAGCTCAGATAAATTTGTTTTGCTTTTGATAGCAAATATCCAAAAAAATACAGAATACATAAAACTTGCGTTATGCATTTATTGACATTGGAATAAATAATTTAAATGTAATGCATTTATATGGACTTCTGAATAGATATTTGACTAGAATATATTTTGTACAAATGTGTATGTCTTTTCTAAATGATGCTATGTAATTTATAGAGTGATGGCACAATCCGTGAAACAACATCTAATAGTCAATGTCTAACAGTCGAATCAAAACAAAAGTGAACAGTAATGACTGTTGGACTAATACCTATTTCACGGATTAAGTGCTCTATTTGTCCTAACTCTTAACTATTAGAAGTGTGCAAAACTTAAATTAGTGCTAATCAAACAAAGAAGACAATGCTTAAATAGCATTGGCAACCAGCCAAACGCGACAACACTTTTCAACAAATTTCGCCCTACATTAGTAGTGAACGCCGCGCGATTTGGATAGCAACGCACGGAAGAAAACGGCTCATAAAAATCTAGATTGCTTTTAATTGCCGTAGTTTTTGATGATTTTTGTTTGAAATAGTCTAATCATGTTCTTAAAGAAGTTTTTTCTGGTAAAAAGCTTTTATCAATCTTAAAAGACCACTGCTTTGTCTGGTATACGCATTCGAATTTGTCTTCAATTTATCGTCATTTTTGTTGACTTCATAGCTCAGAAACGAAAACGGTGACCCCCCCTTTTTTATTTGCTTTTTTAATTCAGCATACCATAAAATGCTTTCATGATCATTTGCCCGCGAGCCGGGGGCGGGCGTCCTTAAGTGCTCTATTTGTCCTAACTCTTAACTATTAGAAGTGTCGGCAAAACTTATAATTAGTGCTAATTCAAACAAAAGAAGACAATTTCAATTTCAGCCATTTAATTTTTTGTTAAAATTTCACCCTACATAGTAACGAACGCCGCGCGATTTGGATAGCAACGCACGGAAGAAAACGGCTCATAAAAAAATCTAGATTGCTTTTAATTGCCGTAATTTTTGATCGGTGATCAGTTTTGGTTAGAATAGTCTAATCATGTTCTGAAATAAGTTTTTTTTCTGGTAAAAAGCTTTTATCAATCTTAAAAGACCACTGCTCTGTCTATTCACAGGACCTATCCTATTTTTTTACTTTTTGGACGTATTTTTATCAAAACATAAACATGCATATCTAAAAGGTAAAAAAATTCGTCGATAGGTTTTTGAGAAAATCGGAACTGAAAAATTGTCAAAACGAACGTCCGATTCGTGCGTAAGTACAACTGATTTTCATCTTTCAAATGCGAATACTTAGCTTTACCTACAAATAAGTGAATGCATATTACCTTTCATGATACTTAGTCCACTTGAGCATGTCTGAAAGCCTTTAGTTTGCATATTTGCAAACACTTACCATACCTAGAGGTCTCTCTGAAGCTGAAATCTGAACTCTGAAATCTGTTGTATTCATACGAAATGGCGAGATTTCGCTCTTTTCGAGCTATCATAGCACCGAAACTAGCACCGTGACCCCCCCCCCCCCCCCCCCCCCCAATTTTCTTTATTGATTTGATGTTACCAACTCAAAAACAAACTATCTGTTGATGCATCCCTTCGGCAAGATGCGCTTGGATTCGTGAAAAAAAAACCCAATCAATTAGAGTACTGTGAATATGCTGGTTATGGACGTCTGACACGTCATGATGAGACTGAGTACTCCTTATCGGCAATATTCGGATGCAAGCTTGTTGAGCCCTACTTCTTTTAAAACTCTTTGGTAAATGAGATATCATTTTTGAGCCAAGTAAGTGTTAGATAGACACTTGATCTAGAGCTGTTTACGTATGACAGTGAAAACGGCACAGTAACGGAAAGAATGTTTTTGTAGACATCAGGGATTGTCGTGGTCGCCGGTATGGCGATTTCATGTTCACACTGGCGTACGAAAACTGCTCATACAAGCTACTGAAAGATTAACTTAACTTATTGTCATTCGGAAACTCGGGGTAGTCCTAGACAATATCTTATCCTCTTGCTTCAATGTTTCTATTAACAATCCTATATGATTTATAAGCGAAATATAGTTCTCTTGTTTGTTTGGCCAGAAATGCTTCAAAGAACCGATCGAGGAGGACCCGAAAGGATACTGACAAGTGAATAGAATAGGTCTATTTTGGGAAACATGTGGTCTTATCATGATCAGAACATTTTCAGTTCAAACATAAAATAGTATGTGGAGTCCCCTAAGGATCAATCCTTGGTCCTCTCTTTCTAGTATACCGATATCGTGAACTCACAAACATTTTCAGACACCCTATTGCAATTGTTTGCGGATGACACCAGCATATTTTTGTCACATGACAACCTAAGCGAATTAATTTGTACTCTCAACGAGGATCTAAAACGTATCGATTCCTGGATGAATACTAATAAACTCTCTGTAAACATCAAAAAGACAAACTATGTCATTTTTAAACCCAGGAAAAAGTATTTCCATCCTAGTCGCAACTTAAATTTCTTGGTATGTTCATCGACGAGAATCTATCCTGGAAAACCCATATTGACTATATCTGTAATAAGGTCTCTAAATATATTGGGATCATCTACAAATCGCGCTTCTTTTTATCTTCAAGACCAAGCTTTCTCTATATTATTCTTTAATATATCCTTATCTCCACTATTGTAACATAATCTGGTCTAGCACTTATCCATCCAATCTAAACAGGATATTCTTACTACAAAAACGAATCAGTGTTCGTATAATAGCAAACACTCACTACCTTGCTCATAGCACTGGACCACTTTTTCATCGCTTTGAGATATTGGACATTTTTGATCTTAACACTCTATGTTTTGGTAATTTTATGTTCTTGTATCATCATAACCTGCTCCCATCTTCCTTTGCTAATCTTTTCACAACTCTCAAATACATCACTAAAACACTAGAACCTCTCATAATTAGAAATCACATTTTTGCTATACTAACATCAAGAACCAAAAGTCTGGAACTCCCTCTCCAGTTACATTACTTGTTGTACAACCAAAAAAGCCTTTAAGAAAAAGCTCAATTCTTATTTGTCCTCTAGAAATGTTGAAAAAGTTATTTTTGTTGTTATTTCTTTTTTCCTTTTCCAAACGTCATTGAACCTGTTTTTGTTAATCGCCAAAGCCAATATAAGACAAGCATAAGCTTATTATTAAAAAGGAGGCTCTCTGCTTTTGATATTAAGCCTAATGGCTTCAAGAGGCTTCCTTCCTTGATCTTTAATTTGTTATATAATTATTGTACAAAAAATCTTTTGTTCTATAGATATTATAAAAAATCTTTTCAGTAAATCAATCAATCAATCAATCAATCAATCAATCAATCAATCAATCAATCCACGAGTTACTTCGCCATTGGCGGGTTCATTCTTGTCTAGAGCCTGCCTCCAATTCTCTGTTATTTGACCAACAATAGGTCCGTACAGACATCAAATAAATCTGCAAACAGATTATGTCTTTTTGATCACAAAAACACCGACTAGATATTGTACCTGTCATAGGACACTTTGAAATTACGTCATAAGCCCAAGTAAGGAAACCTCTATAATACGGACACTTTTCTCCCTGCCCCTCGGTGTCCGTATTATAGAAGTTCCACTGTATTTAGCTATAGTCATGTAATTTTATGAACTGAAAGCAAATTAAACGATTTTATCCATATTTGCATTAGAAATGTTTGGCAGTCTTCGACGGCAACTCCTGCTCAGACGTTGCGCTTCCGGTTCCCTTCCATGACTTCCGGTTCCCTCCTCTAAGGAACCGGAAGTTAGCCCTGTCTAAATGTTGACAACTTACAATTTTCCAGGTGACAACGGTTTCTGAAGTTTATTGCATGAACTATTGGGATGTATTCCAAGCAACTAAAATGGATACTCGTTGGAATGTCGCTTCTTCTAAGCACGAATGTGTTGATTACTTTCTATTTGCTTGAGTTTGCAGGTAATTATAACTACATTTGAAAAAATCCAAGAGGGTGATGCGAGTTTTAACGTTTTGTTACGAGGATTTTTTCTCCGGGTACTCCTGTTTTTCCTCTCTCAGCAAAAATCAACATGTGAGTTTGAGTGCTGTATGTAAAGTCGAATGTAGTGGTAGCGAGTGTGAATGAATCACCTGGGAGATATTAGGCAGTATTTGTTACTCTGATCAACTCTAAAATTCGAGGATAAACAAGAAGATTTGATTTTTGATTTTATATTATTGACCTATTTCTATTTTATCGCTAGAAAAACCTACATGTACCGTTAAGCAAGATGAGCACGTTGCTGGAGTTCAGTCAATGCACAGCAAAGGTTTGTAGGCAAATGTAATAACGATTCCTGATTTCTGATTTTCAGAAAACAGAAATCAGAAATCGGGTTCAAAAGCACTGTGCTTTTAAAGTTTCAAATTATGTTTGAAAGACTAAAATGATCTATTTTCTGTTTTCTGAAACAGGAATCTGAAATGATTTCAAATGATTTTAGATTCCTGATTCGAAAATCGGATTGGTCGCAACTGAGCATCCTAATTCTTTAAGATGACTAACTATGTTGAAGCGACGCCATCTTGGAAATCTAAGAGAGCGAAATTCAGTATGGATGTCTGTGCGATGTTCGTGGCGACTAAGGCTATTTTTAGTAACAAACGGTCCCGTCCGCGCGCACGTCAAAAATCAAATTCTATTATTTAAGAGCAAGAGACCATAATACTAAGAGAGCGAAACTCAGTATTGATGTCTGTGCGATTTCGTGGCGACTAAGGCTATTTTTAGTAGCTTCGCCATCGCGCGCGCAAGGCTCTCAAACAATAGAATTCAAAAGCCGAAAGCAAACGGTCCCATTCGCGCGCACGTGAAAAGTCAAATTCTATTGTTTGAGAGCCTTGCGCGCGCGATGGAGAAGTTACTAAAAATAACCTTAGTCGCCACGAACATCGCACAGTCATCAATACTGAGTTACGCTCTCTTAGTATTATGGTCTCTTGTTATGAGCTTTGAGCGCGCGATGGCGAAATTTTAGTCGCCGCGAACATCACACAAACATTAATTTAACAAATTGGAGATGGTTTTGAGTTGTCTGTCCTCTTATTGATGTCACACTCTTGACTGTTAAAAACGTTAAAAATGTTCCTCTACCAACAAACACTAAAAGCTGATAGTCTGAATGTTGATTTTTATCATTTCCAGCTTTTCTTGTGATTGGACTTCCGACGGTTAAACGTAGCAATGCAAGCTATTTGGCAAGAACTTTACAAGATCTTATCATAGGACTTGAAGATTTCGAAAAGAAAGAGGTCATAATTGTTGTCTTCGTTGCAGACTTTAATTCAACCAATAGCGTCGTTGATGACATACGTAAAAACTTCAATAAGGAACTTAATTCGGGGTTGATCAGAGTCACCAGGGCGGCGCCAAATTTCTACCCTTCACTTGACAATTTACCGCAGCTCTGGGGCGATAAGGTTGATAGGATACGCTGGAGATCTAAGCAGAGTTTGGACTATGCATTTCTCTTTGATTACAGCAAATCCCTTGGTCGATATTACTTACAGCTAGAAGATGACTTGATAATTCCAGTGGGATACCTCAAGAAGATGAAAGACTTTATTGCACAGCATCAGAATCATAAATGGTCGATGCTAGAGTTTAGCAACAGAGGGTTTATAGGCAAAATGTATCGTACTTCTGATTTGGATGCTTTAGCTAAATTTGTCAAGACATTTTTCTGGGTATTACCCGTTGACATTCTAAACCGACAGTTTAATGATATCTTTCTCTATGGAAATCCAAATTGGGCGGTAATGAATCCACCTCTTTTTCTTCATGTGGGTAAATTCTCGTCTCTTGTTGGACAGACACGGAAACTTGAGGACTTGGAAGGAATAATAATTTCGAACAGTCGTATTTACAACAACAGTGATAATCCTGATGCAATAGTCACCACATCGATGCAAAGCCACAAGAATTTGAACGTTCAGGAAATCTACAGTAAAAAGATGCCTAAAATATTTTGGGGCAAAGGAATCAAGCTAGGTGATTATATACAAATGAAATTTCAAAAACCCGTCCGAATCGTTAAATTCATAGTAGAATCGGGAGTAGGCGATGCTTGGGAAGATTTCTTTGGTGCAGCTGAGATATTGTACAGTGTACAGAATGCAAAAGGTGAATGTGACAAGTACTCTCTCTGGGAGCAATTCCAAAACACTACGCGGCTTCTAGTGAGGAGCAAAGATTCTAAGGGAGTTGCTTGCCAATGTTTAAAGATTCAAATTACGGGACTTCGACTGGATAATCTCGGAGGAGATCGATGGTTGGTGATACGAGAAATTGCTGTGTGGACTGCAAAATGATTGCTTGAAGCTAAAATAACTCCAAACATAAGATCAAAAGAAATGTTGGAATTTTATCGAAATTACGCTATTATGTTGATACTGATATCCTTGTAAATCTATATTATGCGTTAATTTACCCATATTTAATCTATGGGATTCTTACTTGGGGCAATACTTATCCAACTACTTTACAGTCCATTTTTACTTTGCAAAAAAAGGTTGTGCGATTAGTTACCTTTTCGGCATTTGATGCTCATTCTAGTCCCTTATTTAAAAGCCTTAACATAATGAAATTGCATGATCTTGTAGAATACTGCACTGCAGTCTTTATGTATAAATTTAAAAACAATATTTTGCCTGCAATTGATCGTTTTTTCACTTCAGTTAAACAAATTCGTAAATATAATACAAGGTCAGTAACTGGAGATCACTTTCATTTGCCCAAAACACGCACAAATTATGGTAAATTTTAATTTAATATCAGATTTACAGGGTCATTAATCTAATTTGGAATTCTATTGATGACTCCGCAAAAATGATGAGCATGAAGAAGTTTAAATGCAACATCAAAAGTAAACTTCTTGAGTTGTATTGAATTTCAGTAGGTTAAGTTAGCTTTTTACTTCTCTGCTTCTCCTTTTTGCCATAGTTAATACCACTAAATAATGTTGTGGTGTGTGTGTGTGTATATATGTGTTTTTTTTTTCTTTATAGATATGTTGTGTGCATTCTAGCTCAGTTATATGTAATTTAAATACCTTTGAAAATTGTAAAAGCCCCCATCTGTTATATGTAAATCAATACCTGTACTCTGGTCCTAACTGATTTTTAGCTTTTTAGTTATTTGTTAGGGCCAGTGCCTTTAACTATTCAATATACTTTCTCTTTTATTATCATATTGTAACTTTATGGGCACAAATAAAGATGTTGTTGTTGTTGTTGTTGTTGTTGTTGTTGTTGTTGTTGTTGTTGTTGTTGCACTTGTCCAAAAATCGGGCCACGATAATGATATGATTGATAAGCCTATTGCTCATCTTCTAAATTTATGTTTTGAACAAGTAAGATCCCCGCAGATTGGAAAGAAGCAATTAAGTTACTCCAATATTTAGATCAGAAAAGAAGAGCGACGAAAATAATTATCGACCTATCTCTGTTCTTTCGTTGATTTCAAAGTTAATGGAAAGAGCTGTACAACTTCTCTCCTTTTTGACTGAGCATAACGTATTGTCCCCATTTCAGTCTGGGTTTCGAAAACAACACTCGATCGAAACTGCAGTTGCCCATCCGTAGACTACATTCTTGAACACATGGAAAAACAAAAAAACACTGGGTCCATCTTCACCGACTTAAAAAAGGCCTTCGATCTTGTGGATCATCAATGCCTTCTCCACAAGTTAGAACACTATGGAATAGTCTAGAATGGTTCCGTGATTATCTTACCACTTCATATCGATTATGGTGTACCTCAAGGGTACTTGAGGTAATACTCGGGCCTTTACTGTTTGTCCTATTCATTAACGACTTAATGTCTCAGTGTTTGCAGAAATCGCATAGTGGTATGCTCCTCGCATGCTCCTCTGGGGCTGATGCAAGTGTTGTAGAAGAAACACTTCAGCAAGATTTAAAGAGATTGGCGAATTGGATGACAAGCAGCAGATTAATCCTAAATCCAAGCAAGACCAAATGGATGCTTTTTGGTACAAGGCAAAGTTTACAAGGAGCAGAACTTGGAATCTATCTATCTTCTAGGGAAGAACGTTGATAGAGTCTTAGAATTTAAGTATTAGGAATCTATTTAGACGAAAGTTTTTAAATGAAATTCAAAAATGTAAAAATTTAAAGATTGGAATGTGCATGTTGATGCAATATGCAGTAAGGTTGACAAACGACTAGGTTTGCTTTCTCGCATAAGATCTTGTAATGTTTAACAGTAAAGGCGCCCAAATGTGTATATAATAGCTTGATACTGCCAATACTTCATTATACAGATACAGTTTGTGGACCTTTGTGGGAAACTTTCAGCTGGACTGAATAGCCAGCGCCTCCAAAGATTGCAAACTAGGGCAGCTCGTATTATTATGAATAGGGAGAGATCTCAGGAAGCTCTATAAGGTAACTCCTCAATCTCGTCGCCTTGGCCACCCAGTCTCTCGATACCTTGGCCACCCAGTTTTACCAATAGAATGGATTCGAAGAAATTTCACCAGCCGCTAGCCTCCACAAACTTAGGAAGATGCCTCCCTAAAATTGCCTCAAAAACGCGTATCCGAAATTTGTGTGGACGCTCTCGGCCGTTGAAAATCGTAGAGGGACTGGATCGAGCAATTTACCGTCTGTTGGGGACCGGTCCCCAAGGGGGTTTTTCGCCCGACGGCTATTGTCTTTTTTGCTCGACCTTGAAATAGCATTGACAACAATGTAAATTCCAGTTAGTAAATATTGATTTCAATCTATTGAATGACCACGATGTAGTTAACACTAACTGTTTGTTTGAATAGTCTGGGATAGGGTGTACAATTCTTATAGGTTTAGTCTAGGGTAGGGTATGAAAAATCAAAAGTTTAGGTCTGGGATAGGGTCAGGGTTTTGAGGTCCTGGCGGCACACCCTTACTAAAGTATACCCCCCCCCCCCCCGCCCCCCCGGTATAGTGGTGATAAAGAGCAAGTTGAAATTGAGCTACCAAACTGTCAAATGAGTTATCTACATAGAACAACATTAATAGAGTTATACTTATTCATGCTGCTAGCTATGAACAAGTCAAAACCAAAATGACATAAAAAGATCACACTGCAGTATCATATGAGAACACACACAAAAATTGAAAATATTTATTGATTTATATTGTTTTAACAAGCACAAGTTTGTTGGTTTATTGCTATACAAACATGAATGGTTACCTTCACTAGAGTTTAAGTACTTGCTAACTTTGTAGACATTTTTTCCCGAACACAACTGTCTATCAAGATAGAGTGGTTTTCATAAACCCGTGAAACAAAGTGTACTAATTAAAGTGTAATAAAGTGTAATAGTCAAGAAATATAATAGAAAACAAAAGAGCCAAAGTGTAATAAAGTGTAATAAGCTAAAGTGTATTTCATGGGTTTATGAAAACCACTCTATACCCTTGAGTGTTTATCTGTACAGTTCCAAAGCATATGTGTCTATTACATTCCAATCTGACATTCCTTGGACGGCAATGACAATTCCATATTGTTCACAGAGTAGTTTGAGATGAGTGAAAAGGTTTTGGAAGTGGTTTTTAATTGATGAAAGTGCTCTTTTACACAATGTAATTTCCTCAAAGCTGCCATCATGATTTGTTAGAATTTCATTGGCTTTTTCCATTGACTGGCATAGCATTTCCCGCAATTGTTTAAAGGGGGATGACGATCAAAATTGGTTAAAATTGGAAATGGATTATTCCTAGTTGAAGTAACTCGACAATAAATGCATATGAAGAATTACTTTCCCAAAAATTCGGCATTTTAAGCTCATTATCACCGAGAAATTTGGCTTTAAAAGCTATAAGAGAACAATAGGTTTGAGTAAATGACGTCATTTGCATACAATTCAGATGCTAATATACTTGATAATTTTGATATCTCTCTTTTGAATATAAACTAGACGCATGGCTGCGTGAACTCGGGCTTCTGATTTTACGCGTATTATAGTTATTAGATATGAAAACTTAAAAAGTACTATTAAATTCCCCTTAAAAATAAACTGGGAAAGAAAACCACTCTTACTTTTTGTCGATTTTCACGTGTGTTACAGTGGTATTCAAAAACCCGTGAAACACTTACTAATTTATTTACTGCTATTCTGCTTAAAGTCATCACCTGGTGTTATACAACTACTCAAACTGAGATTTTTATATAACTGTTTACCACCATCTATTTATACTGTTTAGGGTATTTGAATTCCAGTAGCTACATGATTTCATTGTAGAATAACAAATTGAATAGAGAGCCACAATGCAACTAATGTTAAAATTTGTGCTGTCAATTACATTACTACATTCAACTTTGTTGATTTGTACACCTTTAATCTCATATATATGATTGTTATGTATACTTTGAAAATATTGAACCAAATTGTCCAGTGATGTCAATTCAATTAGGATACATGTACCATGACTGTCCCCTCTTCCACATAAATCTCTTGCATGAGAGTCAAACACTTTAAATCCCGTATCTCCATAACAATATACACCAACACTAACAGAACCTATTGTTAATATGAAACTGGTATAATTATCAGATATTAAAGATTGGAATGCCGCCTGTAATGAAGTGCAGTAGTTGTATCCTTCTATTGTAATTTCTTGACGAATATTTCCTGTAAAACTGTCACTATATTGAAGTTTATAATCATTATCAAACACGTTCAAGATTGGTGGTAATTCTGTCTGCATCAAAAAGGACTGTCTGGTTAATTGAGATAAACTTGAATACAGTTGATTTCCAATATGCATAATTAATACCAGATCATTGGCAGAATTGATTCCTTGTTTGCTATAATTGTAAATCAAAGAGCACAAGCTCATTGCAACACATTGTTGTCCAGAATTCTGTCCAAATACCAGCTCATTACCTTGGCTATATGGTGCTGTTATTGTTTTGCTTGGATCAACATTGGGACCAGGGTTCTTCTCTATGTCAGCATTAGATAAGTTCATTAGATAAGTTTAAGGAAGAATTAACAAAATATTTAGATTAAGTTGTCCATTATGTTAATTATTTTGCCTAATTTTATGAGAAGTATTTTATTATTGTATATAGTTTATCTTTTTTTATAGTTAGTGTGATGCCACCAGGCCTTACTAACTTAATAAATGATGATGATGATGATGATGATGATAGCTTTGATTGACAGTGATTTCTTAGATGTGACTGAGACTTGTATGAAGACATAGGTTTGTTACAAGAAAACAATGATATATATTGACTAGCTCTATATCTGAAGCTTAGTCCTCTAGAACTGAGTCTCTGTGTTGTGATTTTCCTCTTAAACTTTGTATAGCATTGAGCATGTTTTTTACCCTTTGAACATTTAATATAGGAATGTATCTTTGAGGACTTGGGTATATTTGAACGTATTACCTTGTACACAGACTGTCTAAGCTTTCTACTTTTATTCTTGAGGCTTTTTAGTGTTCGTACTGGTATTCTACTCGGTGCACGATCACGTTTAAACACTCTTTCATGAGTACGTAGCTTAACATGTCTATAATTATAATAAACATACTTTGAATAACGAGATCTAGTATTCTCTGTAATATTTATTGTGACAGTAACATCATTGTATACATGTAAAGTCAAATCATTAGCTTTCTCTAATACATTGCAGTCATTAAGCGCTGAATTCACAATAGTTTCACAATAAACATCAACGCTTGGTACAGAGTAAGTGACTAAAAATACATGTGCCAGTAAAATAAGCAAGATAATTAAGCTTATTATCATTAAACCAGCGAAAAAATGTCCATTCGCGTTCATTATTGAAGAAAAGACAAGTAATAAAAGAATATTTACCGCTACGATAGAAATGTTCTTTCTTTCGGAGTCACATGGTGTGGTTCTGATATCTTCACTTACAATTGTAGCAGCAAATCTCCTTTGTTGCTCGTTAAGACTGTGTTGAGATTCAACAATATGCTCCTTTGTACTTCCATAGTTCACATAAGATTCAGAAGTAGTTTGGTTCAGGAATAGATAGATAATAGCTTGTTTGTGATAAGTTTAGCTTGGTTCACGATAAGTTCACGCTGGAATGTTCGCTGGAATGTTCGCGGCCTCGATAAATAAGGTTTGACCCGTTCCGAAAACGCTCGACATCTTTTACGTTGGGTCTACCGCGAACGGTGTGTGCATTTGTAAATGGTTTGAGCGTACAAGATAACGATAACTTCTCCATAACTTCGACAGCAGTCAAGAAGAACATTCAACAAATATGGCGACACAGACACATCGACGATCGTGATCGACCACATGAGGCAATCACGTGACAGCTATTGACCACGTGACTGCTTTTTGTAGCTGAAGAAAAACATGAGAAAACGGAAAAGAAGAACCCCAAATTTAAAACTCTCACTTTTCTACGAAAAGTGCGAGTAATAAAATATGTTGTTGTGTGATGTATAGGAGCCATATAGCTAAGTTCAACCGAGTTTCAAGTCATTTTCAAATTTCGTCGTCCCACTTTAATTAGAAAACTGCACTCTGCAAACCAAAAACAAACAAACAAACAAACAAAAAAGCTAAGTTCATGAAATGGGGTCAATTTATAAAATTACAACATGATTTTAGGATATCAGAGGGACTTACTCTTTTGAGTGTCCTTGTTGGTGTACCCTGTTCTGTAATTTCTTGGCTAGTGCTTGTCTGATAAAAAATAGTTTGGTTTTGTTTTTTGTTTTTTGTTTTTACTTAGAATTTAATTTTAAAGCATTATTAATGCTTTATCCATTAATTTGACTATCTGCATTGTACATTTCATCCCATTTATTATTCCCCCTTTTTATATCACCCTACATTTTTTGGTCTTCAAACTCTTATTGCTAACTCACTTTTTTTACTTATTCTAGAACTCCCAAGGTGTTCATATTTATTGATTCCCAAAAAGTCCCTGCCTATTGTAGTATTACTAATTAAAGGAATAAATTTATTAGTTATTGTATTTAAAAATTAGGTGTACATTTTTTCAAACCGTAAAATGCCTTCCTTACCCGTTCCTTCTCTTTGATGATTGGAATGCAATATGTTCTTGAAACTCAGAATCGACTTTGCTTTTGCACAAGTTATACCAATTTGTCCCTGCAGGTTTGTAGCCTTCAATATTTTTGCCAATTTCATCAAATAGGTCATACAGACGCTCTGGGATCCTCTGCAGAGAGGGCTTTGGTCTGTGACCCCAGGACGAAGGTCAAGAACATATTTTGTCCACTTTCTGGATTTTATAAAGATGATTCAAACAAATCCACGAATTGAATTCATCTCCCCCAGCACGAGCTGTAAACTTGTTAACTCTTCGAAGATTTTTCCCATCTGAACACTTTGGTTGCAGGTTTCATACGTTCAGTCCTAGTGCTCAGTTCCTTTTCTTACACATCCTTTCCCACAAAAAGACTCACTTATCACAAGTAATAAAAAACTGATAAATATTTGAGGTTGAAACATGACACTACGTAAAAGCCGGCGTTTGAAAGATACGTGGAGAAAAAACTGTAAAAAACGTACTTGAGAAATGATAATTTTTGTCGTGAAACTCACAATAACTTTATCGCAAATAGAACTACAAACTGTGAAGTTATAAACCTTATCTTTTCAGTATTTTTCTTATTTTTGGCATTTAAACAAGTTGAAAACTTTTGCCGGCTTTTTTTCATTTGTAAACATAGTAAAAGCTGCGCATTCCCGAGAACGACAACACAGGTCATAAGCATGCGCGTTGCGTTTGACTGCGGTGTTCCCAAATTTCCAAAGTCGTCGACCATGTGCGCTTGCATGGAAAAATCGAGCCCTGTGGGATTCCTGTGGTAGTGGCGGGAAAAGAAACGCGCGCGCGCGCACTTTTTACCACAGGATGACCGTATCAGATTCAGCTCGCAGCTCGCAGCTCACGTGTTCCCTTGATGGTTATGGCCATGGACGTCTGACATCCAGCTGTTATTTTTCGTCAATAAGAGTCTGCTTATTAATATTCGGATGCAAGCTTGTTGAGTCCTACTTCTTTTAAAACTCTTTGGTAAATGCGATACACATTTTTGAGCCAAGTAAGTGATAGATAGACACTAGATCTAGAGCTGTTTACGTATGACAGTGAAAACGGCACAGTAACGGAAAGAATGATTTTGTAGACATCAGGGATTGTCGTGGTCGCGGTATGGCGATTTGATGTTCACACTCGTACGAAAACTGCTCATACAAGCTACTGAAAGATTAACTTTACTTTATGTTGTTGAAACTTGGGGTAGTCCTAGAAAATATCTTATCCGCTTGCTTCAATGTTTCTATTAACAATCCTCTTGTGAAATATAGTTCTCTTGTTTGTTTGGATATGCTTCAAAGAACCGAGGAGGACTCGAAAGGATACAGGTGAATAGAATAAGTCTATTTTGGGAAACATGTGGTCTTATCATGATTATCAGAACATTTTCAGTTCGGCCATAAAATCTCTCTTTCATTTTCTGATTTATTTGAAACTGAAATCTGCGACTGATTGACAGCCCCAGTTTGCATTATAGGGGCCTACGAAAAAACAAACACTCATTGCTCTAATATTGCTCTAATATCTGGTATTATTTTCCAATAATGTCTCAAAATCAGCGTCCATGATTAGGCCAAATTAAACTTTGAGGACTATATCGAAGTGGCTTTCTTCACAATCACAAAAGCCTAAACGAAAATCAATTCTAAACTAAACTGAGCAGCAAACATAAAACAAATTATTATTCAGGTGACTCGACTAGGTACGTTTTGTTTGAGGCACACCGCTGTTTGATCGCAAAATGCGTCGCGGCAAAAAACCTTATTTCAAAAAAGTTCCACAGCAAGTCTAGGGAGAGATTAAAGTTTCAAAATTATGTTCGACTAACGAAATAGTACCGCTAGTGCGCTGTGGATAATGATTTAAATCGAAGGCACCCCAGATGGGAAAATATCACGCGTCAAAGTGGTAAGAAGGACCAGAACTCCGCACTTTCGAGTTACATTGTGGGCGCTAAATTTATACATAAGGTTCATTAAGCAGTGGAAGTCATTACCAATATGTTACTGCGTGAATTGGAACCGATAAGGGAATTGTAATCATTGAATATTTAGTCATGTTTACCGGAATGTCATTCCTTTTCGCGCGAAATTTTTGGTCAAAACTCGTGGTCCCTCGATATGATTTCAAGCAGTGTTTACAACGTGGTTTAGGTCTTGTTTCATTGTGATAAATTCGACCAAAATCCAATCACCTATATTATTTTATCATCTGCAACATTCATCTTGAAAATAATGACCTATTTCGATATGCAGGAAGAGATACAGGTTATTCCGTATGAAACAATTCAACTTTTATACTTAATCAAAAAGTGATAAATAGCTCTCTGAACATTTGCATTTTGTCTTGAGCAGAAACGTGCTTGGAAACACGTTCACAAAAATGCATTAAATCACATGTAGGAACCACGAGTTTCGACCAAAAAAGCTCAGTTTTGCAGGTAAGAAACATGAAAAAATAATTTCATTGCGTCAAACGCTTTACGGAAGTCGACAAATACAATTCCTACAACCATTTTCTTGTCTAGAGCCTGCCTCCAATTCTCTGTTATTTTGACCAACAATAGTTCCGTACAGACATCAAATTAAATCTGCAAACAGATGATCCTATGTCTTTTTGATCACAAAAAAAACCGACTAGATATTGTACGTGTCATCCAGGTGAACGGAGATTTTAATTTCAACCAATCAGAGTGCGTTCAGCTTTTTTGCGACCGGCCCTCATCCCCAGGTGTCCGTATTATAAAAGTCCCACTGTATTTAGCTATAGTCATGTAATTTTTGAACTGAAAGCAAATTAAACGATTTTATTCATATTGGCATTAGAAATGTTTTAATGCATAAATCTCAGGTTTTGATTTTAACAATTACAGTTGCCAAAAAGTTCAGTGTTCCCCTTTTCCCCCCACCCCATCCACCTCTTTCCCCTCCCTTTCCCCTTCCCCCTCCCAGAACGCCCTGGGTTCAGATAGGACGCCCTACAGGACGTTCTGGGTTCAGATAGGACACCGTTTTCGAAAGACCATTGTTTTTTGAACCAATCACCGCCCCGCTGCAAGAGGGCTTCGTGCTGTCCCTTGGGTGTTCCCCAAGGCTGCATATTTGCGATCTGCGGAGCTCGGCAAAGGATGCAACATTTGAGGGGACTTTGAGACTGCATCATTGCAAGATTACCTGAGAGTTTCTTTTGGCAGTCTTCGACGGCAACTCCTGCGCAGATGTTGCGCTTCCGGTTCCGGACGTGGCGCTTCCGGTTCCCTTCCATGACTTCCGGTTCCCTTCCACTAAGGGAACCGGAAGTTAACCCTGTCTAAATGTTGACAATTTTCAATTTTCCAGGTGACAACGGCTTATAAAGTTTATGGCATAAACTTTTGGGATGCCTTCCAAGCAACTAAAACGGATACTCGTTGGAATGTCGCTTTTTTTCATCATGAATGTGCTGATTACTTTCTATTTGCTTGAGTTTGCAGGTAGCTACATTTAGGACGAATGAATGAATGAATGAATGAATGAATGAATGAATGAATGAATGAATGAATGAATGAATGAATGAATGAATGAATGAATGAATGAATGAATGAATGAATGAATGAATGAATGAATGAATGAATGAATGAATGAATGAATGAATGAATGAATGAATGAATGAATGAATGAATGAATGAATGAATGAATGAATGAATGAATGAATGAATGAATGAATGAATGAATGAATGAATGAATGAATGAATGAATGAATGAATGAATGAATGAATGAATGAATGAATGAATGAATGAATGAATGAATGAATGAATGAATGAATGAATGAATGAATGAATGAATGAATGAATGAATGAATGAATGAATGAATGAATGAATGAATGAATGAATGAATGAATGAATGAATGAATGAATGAATGAATGAATGAATGAATGAATGAATGAATGAAGTGAAGTGAGTGAGTGAGTGAGTGAGTGAGTGAGTGAGTGAGTGTATGTATGTATGTATGTATGTATGTAACTACATTTGAAAAAAGGCCAAGAAGGTGATGGGAGTTTTGACGTTTGTCACGAGGATTTTTTCTCCGGGTACTCCTGTTTTTCCTCCCTCAGGAAAAATCAACATGTGAGTTTGATGCTGTATGTAAAGTCGAATGTAGTGGTAGCGAGTGTGAATGAGTCTCAGAGATATTAGGCAGTATTTGTTACTCTGATCAACTCTGAAATCCGAGGATAAACAAAACTAGGCGCTGATCGCCAGCGTTACTGGGCTACCTGTGGCTATTGGCATTGGGTGGTACAGATATGTGCATCTAATTATAGGCTGTTCAGCAGAAGTATAAAGTGAACTGCATGTGGAATTTTGTTCCATGTTCAACAATTGAGCTTAAAGTTTCTGAATTCCAATACGGGTAGATTTTATCAGTGAAAAACAAAGAGAATACAAAGATATGGCACAACAGCATTCTAATAAAGGACACAGGTTCCTTGAGGGTGAGGCATAGCAATTGCATTTCTAGCATATGAATCAAATAGTTTTTACCATCTGAGGTACAGTACATGGCCACCGTACTACAACCAATTATTAAAATGATTTTGTGTGATTATAAAGACTGTATTGGATTCACCAATGATGTACAGTAATCAAACGTTTCTAGTGTACAACAGTCATGAATATACCACTGTAGCTTGGACAGCTTTGGACTGTAGTGTATTTTATCTAAAAGTAGTATTGAATATGGAAATTATTTCAGGTTCTTCTGTTTATAACATTAAAAATGTTTGTCGGGACAGTCTAGATAAACTACCATACAGTTCATTATCAATGTTAATTATTTGAACTAAGTTCATTGATGATGAAATACCATTGTGATGTAAGGGACATAGCTACACACTTGGTACCTGCATTCAACCCAAACAACAACACATTGACTTGACTACAAGGTGCTTGGATAGTCTTAAAGGGATCAATAAGACCAGGATTTGTTTCTATATCACTTGACAGAATAAAATTGGAATGATTCACTCTGTGATAATTCAATTTTTTTTAACAGATGACTTGTAGTTTTCCTGGATTTACTTATGATGCGTGTAATTCTCTTGACTGGCATGGTATTCTTTTTCGATCACGCACATGAAAATATCACTGTTCAAAACAAGACTTTGAAAAAAACAAAAGCTTTATTTCCATGTATATTTCTTAAATTTATTATTGACAATAAAAGTACTACGTCTAATGGAACTGTGTGTGGTTCCCGATAGATTCTAGAATGCTTTGGTTAGGTTTTGAGAAGACCGATTTGAAGTTTGATTTCCGTCGGCCCCGGGTCATATTTCAAGTACGATCGATGAAGCTTTAAAATCTTCTATGAATCAGCAAAATATTCAACAAGAAATCTCCTCTAGATTTGTAATGGTAATTCTAACATATGGAAAGAACAACAATAATCACGAAGAAAAAGGCCAAAAACTTACTTCGAAATGTCATCTCAAATGGCGGACTTCTATATTGTTGAACCACGCTTGAAGCACCCAGTCATGCATTGCGCGTGTACAGTATTGAATGGCCTTTTCGCGCGAGACGACAGGAAAAAAAACAAACCGAATATCCTAGATTGGGCGACCACAGGTAGCCCAGTAAAGATTCGATTTTTGATTTTATATTATTGACCTATTTCTATTTTATCGCTAGAAAAACCTACATGTACCGTTAAGCATCTCACGGTAGATGATCAAGTTGAGCACGTTGCTGGAATCCGGTCAATACACAGCAAAGGTTTGTAGGCAAATGTCAAGGTTTGTCTACCTATTAAAAACTAACCATACCCTATTTCCATTGTTTAATGTACGTTTTGAATTTGGGGGGAAGACCCAAGACAGGTTTTGAATTTTGAATTCATGACCTGCATCAGGTTTTTTTTTTTGCCAAGCTAGTCATATACACACAATTGAGAGTTTTTACCTTCAATGCACATTTGAGATTTTAGACACACACTAGAAGTCAAAAAGTCTTAAAATCTAAGGAACTCACTATTCTAATCTTTAAAAAATCGCAAATGATATCTTACGCATCGACCCTACCGAGCATCGTACCCACGACCCTTCGCATCTTAGTCCATTCAGCTACCACAATGCCACCCGGTAAATCGTCGCGCGTAGTAAAAGTGTTCGCAAGCATAATGCTCGCAAACGTCCTTAAGATGACTAACTACGTTGAAGCGACGCCATCTTGGAAATTAAAGGCCGCATGCAAGACACCATAGTACTAAGAGAGGGAAACTCAGTATGGATGTCTGTGCGATGTTCGTGGTGACTATTTTTAGTAACAAACGGTCCCGTCCGTGCGCACGTCAAAAATCAAATCCTATTGTTTAAGAGCCTTGCGCGCGCGATGGCGAAACTTTAGTCGCCGCGAACATCACATGCACAGACATCAATTTAACAAATTGGAGATGGTTTTGAGTTGTCTGTCATGTTATTGATGTCACACTCTTGACGTCCTAAAATGTCAGTTTTAGAAGAATGACTGTTAAAAACGCGTGAAAAATGTTCCTCTACCAACAAACACTAAAAGCTGATAGCCTTGGTCTGAATGTTGATTTTTATCATTTTCAGCTTTTCTTGTGATTGGACTTCCGACGGTTAAACGTAGCAATGCAAGCTATTTGGCAAGAACTTTACAAGATCTTATCATAGGACTTGAAGATTTCGAAAAGAAAGAGGTCATAATTGTTGTCTTCGTTGCAGACTTTAATTCAACCAATAGCGTCGTTGATGACATACGTAAAAACTTCAATAAGGAACTTAATTCGGGGTTGATCAGAGTCATCAGGGCGGCGCCAAATTTCTACCCTTCACTTGACAATTTACCGCAGCTCTGGGGCGATAAGGTTGATAGGATACGCTGGAGATCTAAGCAGAGTTTGGACTATGCATTTCTCTTTAATTACAGTAAATCCCTTGGTCGATATTACTTACAGCTAGAAGATGACTTGATAATTCCAGTGGGATACCTCAAGAAGATGAAAGACTTTATTGCACAGCATCAGAATCATAAATGGTCGATGCTAGAGTTTAGTAACAGAGGGTTTATAGGCAAGATGTATCGTACTTCTGATTTGGATGCTTTAGCTAAATTTGTCAAGACATTTTTCTGGGTATTGCCCGTTGACATTCTAAACCGAAAGTTTAATGATATCTTTCTCTATGGAAATCCAAATTGGGCGGTAATGAATCCACCTCTTTTTCTTCATGTGGGTAAATTCTCGTCTCTTGATGGACAGACACGGAAACTTGAGGACTTGGAAGGAATGATAATTTCGAACAGTCGTATTTACAACAACAGTGATAATCCTGATGCAATAGTCACCACATCGATGCAAAGCAACAAGAATTTGAACGTTCAGGACATCTACAGTAAAAAGACGCCTAAAATATTTTGGGGCAAAGGAATCAAGCTAGGTGATTATATACAAATGAAATTTCAAAAACCCGTCCGAATCGTTCAATTCATAGTAGAATCGGGAGGAGGCGATGCTTGGGAAGATTTCTTTGGTGCAGCTGAGATATTGTACAGTGTACAGAATGCAAAAGGTGAATGTGACAAGTACTCTCTCTGGGAGCAATTCCAAAACACTACGCGGCTTCTAGTGAGGAGCAAAGATTCTAAGGGAGTTGCTTGCCAATGTTTAAAGATTCAAATTACGGGACTTCGACTGGATAATCTCGGAGGAGATCGATGGTTGGTGATACGAGAAATTGCTGTGTGGACTGCAAAATGATTGCTTGAAGCTAAAATAACTCCAAACATAAGATCAAAAGAAATGTTGGAATTTTATCGAAATTACGCTATTATGTTACGTTGATACTGATATCCTTGTAAATCTATATTATGCGTTAATTTACCCATATTTAATCTATGGGATTCTTACTTGGGGCAATACTTATCCAACTACTTTACAGTCCATTTTTACTTTGCAAAAAAAGGTTGTGCGATTAGTTACCTTTTCGGCATTTGATGCTCATTCTAGTCCCTTATTTAAAAGCCTTAACATAATGAAATTGCATGATCTTGTAGAATACTGCACTGCAGTCTTTATGTATAAATTTAAAAACAATATTTTGCCTGCAATTGATCGTTTTTCACTTCAGTTAAACAAATTCGTAAATATAATACAAGGTCAGTAACTGGAGATCACTTTCATTTGCCCAAAACACGCACAAATTATGGTAAATTTAATTTAATATCAGATTTACAGGGTCATTAATCTAATTTGGAATTCTATTGATGACTCCGCAAAAATGATGAGCATGAAGAGGGGGACCTTGGGGTTTGCGGTATTGCGGTATTGACCATTTTTTAATGCGGTATTGCGGTAAAATGATCAAAATCTTGCGGTAATGCGGGATTTGCGATCCGTGCGATATGCGATATTTACAGCTTTAAGATGCGAGATTGCGGGAAAAACATTTTCGAATTGCGGTATTGCGATATCATTTTAGCCCAGCGGTATGCGGGATTTTGTAGTCGTTGTAGTTTTAGTTACATTGGCTTGACCTTTTTGTCATCTCAAGCTAAGGAATTGGATATCATATGTCATATTTCAATTAAGAACCAATCAAAAACGAAGCTAAGATTATCTTAAATGTAAAGTGACAGTGGTTGATGTTGTGTTGTATCGTGGAGTTATCACTTTACCAATTCTATGTATCTTAAATGTAACTTGAGCGACCTGTAGAGTCACGTAAGCAGCGCAAGGTCGTGCAAGTATCTGGTTTGACCTGGTAATCTCGTGCGTTTACAGACCTTTTCAGCATTATTCTTTATTGTAATCATGTCCAGTAAAGAAGTGTGCCACATTTCCTTGATCAGTAAATCAAGTATAATAGAATGCGTGCGTTTCCTGCGAACATGTTTCAACAACTGTCTTCTTATAGGTAAGTTGTTCTGATACATGACCGTGCACTACTCAGTGATGTTATTAACTGATAGTTTCGTGATTATAATAGTGACATGTATTTATCGTGGAAAGCTGGAGACGACCTACTACGCTGACGACTGATATATGAGTATAATATATGAATCTGATGAATGCTCCATTCTATACAGAAGGTCAGATCTACCGATTACTGTTGTAGAATCTAGCGTTGCTGGTCAGCGGAAATTGCCGCCCAATTTAATCTTCATAATTCATGTTAATTCGTCTATAAAGTTTCCGTTGCGAGAACGTTCAAGCTGATGAGGAGAGAATACCATGAGGTATTTCAACCATTCTTTTGGCATTAATCAAACTTCAAGTTGTAAATTATTGTGTTTAACTTTATTTAGAACCGCCACGATAATCGTCGCCAATTTATTCAACAGTTTATCGTCGATATAGTTCAAGAACGAGAACCCAGTAAAGTTACTTCAGTTACGAGGCGTTTCTCCAGTATTCAATCCCTTTATGTAGATCGTTTCTATAACTGTAAAATATTGATACCTTACGTTTTAGTCACGCAAAATGTTTAAAGTGAGTCGTAGTAAAAAAAGCTAAGTCGATAAAATGGTGATATCTTTGTTTCCACATCCAAAACGTGCACTGCGTGGCTTGTCATATACGATATTTACAATTCGCCGAAAAAAGTTTAAATTGTAATTTAGTTTATTTTATTTTTTTGCGGTACGCGGGATTTACGATATTTCTATGCGGTATTGCGGGATTTCCGAATTTTTTTTGCGGTATTGCGGGATCCAGAACCCCCCCAAAGTCCCCCCCATGAAGAAGTTTAAATGCAACATCAAAAGTAAACTTCTTGAGTTGTATTGAATTTCATTATGTTAAGTTAGCTTCTTACTTCTCTGCTTCTCCTTTTTGCCATAGTTAATACCACTAAACAACGTTGTGGTTTGTGTGGGTGCGTGTGTGTGTGTATTTTCTTTATAGATATGTTGTGTGCATTCTAGCTCAGTTATATGTAATTTAAATACCTTTGAAAATTGTAAAAGCCCCCATCTGTTATATGTAAATCAATACCTGTCCTCTGGTCGTAACTGATTTTTAGCTTTTTAGTTATTTGTTAGAGCCAGTGCCTTTAACCATTCAATATACTTTCTCTTTTATTGTCACATTGTAACTTTATGGGCACAAATAAAGTTGTTGTTGCTGTTGTTGTTGTTGTTGTTGTTGTTGTTGTTGTTGTTGTTGTTGTTGTTGTTGTTGCACTTGTCCCAAAAATCGGGCCACGAGAATGATATGATTGATAAGCATATTGCTCATCTTCTGAACGTATGTACAAGTAAGATCCCCGCAGATTGGAAAGAAGCAAAAGTTACCCCAATATTTAGATCATGAAAGAAGAGCGACGAAAATAATTATCGGCCTATCTCTGTTCTTTCGTTGATTTCAAAGTTAATGGAAAGAGCTGTACAACTTCTCTCCTTTTTGACTGAGCATGACGTACTGTCCCCATTTCAGTCTGGGTTTCGAAAACAACACTCGACCGAAACTGCAGTTGCCCATCTGGTAGACTACATTCTTGAACACATGGAAAAACAAGAAATCACTGGGTCCATCTTCACCGACTTGAAAAAGGCCTTCGATCTTGTGCATGGATCATCAATGCCTTCTCCACAAGTTAGAGCACCATGGAATAGTCTAGAATGGTTCCGTGATTATCTTAGCACTTCATATCGATCATGGTGTACCTCAAGGGTCAATACTCGGGCCTTTACTGTTTGTCCTATTCATTAACGACTTAATGTCTCAGTGTTTGCAGAACTGAATCGCATAGCGGTATGTATGCAGATGACACAGTGATATACTCCTCTGGGGCCGATGCAAGTGTTGTAGAACAAACACTTCAGCAAGATTTAAAGAGATTGGCGAATTGGATGACAAGCAGCAGATTAATCCTAAATCCAAGCAAGACCAAATGGATGCTTTTTGGTACAAGGGCAAAGGTTACAAGGAGCAGAACTTAGATCCATCTATCTTCAAGGGAAGAACGTTGATAGAGTCTTAGAATTTAAGTATTAGGAATCTATTTAGACGAAAGTTTTTAAATGAAATTCAAAAATTTAAAAATTTAAAAATTGGAATAAATTTTCTGTTCACACGACGATAATTATGGGTGCCAAAATGATTCTTTGGTCTCGCGTGACCAGAATTAGGGATGCCGTGACATGAAAAGGTTGTCGTGTAATCGGGCTTAAATTAGCCTGCGTAGGGGAAGGGAGAGAAAGTTGGGGGATTTGGGGGAAGGGGGAGGAGAAGGAAACCCACAGGAAACCCAATCCCTTCAAACACCATTCCACTCAAAGAAATATTCCTACTAGCTAGATATGGAACCCGGCAATGACTTGACTTTGGTCCCTTTTTGTCCATCATTGATAAAATAATTGTTGCTAGACAATGTTCCTGAACCATGAAAACTTTGTAAAATTGTACTGAGACGTATCAAAATAATACTCTGAAATATATATATTTATTATCCCATATTATGCAATTATATATTTCTGTATTAGAAAAAATTTAAGCGAAAAAATAAGTCTGTAGAAATAATATTTAGAATTATAAATAATTTACAAAATTTTCATAATGCTAATAATTCGATATTTTATTAGAATTACGAAAATCCGCCACTAAGCTTACACGCGCAAAATTTTCCTAAGTAATTCCAAGATCCTAGAAGCACCAAAATCTGCCACTAAGCTTAAACGCGCAAAATTTTCCTAATTAAACCCAAGAGCCTCGGAGCACCAAAATCCGCCACAGACTTTACACGCGCAAAATTTTCCTAATCAATTCCAAGAGCCTAGAAGCACCAAAATCTGCCACTAAGCTTACACCCGCAAAATTTTCCTAATTAAACCCAAGAGCCTCGGAACCCAAAAATCCACCACTAAGCTTACACGCACAAAATTTTCCTAATTAATTACAAGAGCCTTGAAGCACCAAAATCCGCCACTAACTTTACACGCGCAAAATTTTCCTAATTAAATCCAAGAGCCTCGGAACCCAAAAATCCGCCACTAAGTTTACACGCGCAAAATTTTCCTCAGCAGAGTACAAATAACGCCCAAAACGAGTACAAATATCTCGCGATATTTGTATTGTAGGAAACTAGTTTTACAAGTTGTCGAAATACCCGCCATCACCACTTCGTACGCAGTGAAAAAAACCTCGCGCGCGCCAGAAAACTAGTTTGACTTGCTGTCACTTTTCAGCCAATCAGAGACCGTACAGCTCGCGCCACACGCCAAAGTCACGGCAGACTGTCACGCTTTCAAAATCGTATTTCAAAAGAACTTTCTCGTCCTAAAATGCGTTTTAAAAAGGCGTTTTTTCGCGTTTCTTCTTTTTCAGTGTAGACAGTTGGATAATAAATAACTTATTAGACGGTTTGAAGTGTAGTTTGGCTGGATATTTTACTCGTTCACTTGTATTTTGACTCGCCCTACGGGCTCGTCAAAATACTGCGTGACTCGTAAAATATGCAGCCATACTACACATCAAACCGTCTAATAAGATATATATATATAACAGTGAGGCCTAATTTTATGTCAACAGATAATGACTTTGGATTCGTCTGTTGTATTTCTGTGCTTTGATGAAACGATAACCAGGACTTGGTAACAGTAGTTTAAGGTGACTGACTACGTTGGCAAAAAGTAATTAAATATCGTTTAAACCACAATTTTCTAGAACGAAATTTAATGCTGATCCCAAAAACGAAAAGAAAAAAGGGGGGTCCCGCACTCGTTTTCGAGATAATCAGCATTGTATGAATGCCTATCTCCGAATTTTTGATGCGAAAATCGCTCAACCGGAAGTGAATAGAAAAGAAATTAAGAATTAGGGAAATAATATTTCTACAAAGGCTACAATTGCGTAAATATTAGCTAATGGAGTATTCTGCAAAATGGCATAAATACTTTTGATGTGAGAACAGCAAAATACCTTCATTCCTTGGCTTTTGTGCCGCGAGTACCAACCACAATTGTCCTCATGTCGAGCAAAATTTTATACAAAAATCAATTTTTTCATATGCTAGAATGATTAACTTTTTTTGCAAAATTGATATGATTGAGATTTTTAGGTGTTTTTTTAAATAAACGAGAAAAAAGTATAGGGTCCCGTGCAAAAATCAAAAATGAAGGGTTTTGTGCCTTTGAAGTTGTTAAAAAGGGCTAAAAAATACTAACCGGAAGTGCCGCCATTTTTGACGCGTAACGCGAGCTTGATTCAAATTTGTGTTGACGAAAACAAGCGAGCGCTCACTGTTTTTTCCAAAAAGAAAATATTTTTACTTCATTCTCTAATGATTTTGAGTATTTAAATCTACAAGAATAAATTTGGAGCTGATTTTTGTACAAAACCTTAAGTTTTTCTATGATTTTTGCTGTTCGTTGAAATCTCCGCGCGCTATGTCGACATTGCTTAAGACGTAATGCGCGAAATCATGCGCAGTGTCAACGTAGTCAGTCACCTTAAGGCCTCATTTCAAAGCGAAGGGCTTGATTTTGAACTCCGTTGCTCGGACTACCTGTGGTAGACCGAGTCAGCTGTGCGAAATTAATTGATTGATTGATTGATTGATTGACTGACTGACTGACTGACTGACTGACTGACTGACTGACTGACTGACTGACTGACTGACTGACTGACTGACTGACTGACTGACTGACTGACTGACTGACTGACTGACTGACTGACTGACTGACTGACTGACTGACTGACTGACTGACTGACTGACTGACTGACTGACTGACTGACTGACTGACTGACTGACTGACTGACTGACTGACTGACTGACTGACTGACTGACTGACTGACTGACTGACTGACTGACTGACTGACTGACTGACTGACTGACTGACTGACTGACTGACTGACTGACTGACTGACTGACTGACTGACTGACTGACTGACTGACTGACTGACTGACTGACTGACTGACTGACTGACTGACTGACTGACTGACTGACTGACTGACTGACTGACTGACTGACTGACTGACTGACTGACTGACTGACTGACTGACTGACTGACTGACTGACTGACTGACTGACTGACTGACTGACTGACTGACTGACTGACTGACTGACTGACTGACTGACTGACTGACTGACTGACTGACTGACTGACTGACTGACTGACTATTCTTAAAAGCCGGGCTGCCTGTGACCCCTCGTGTTTATATCAGGCTATAGCCTTCAGACTATGCAATTTCTACTGCTTGAGTCACACATGAATAACAATTAAGCATCACTACGGCAAGGCGCGCTATGATTCGTCAAAAAACCCAATCAATATAAGAACTGCAGGGTTATGGACGTCTGACATCCAGCTGTTATTTTTCGTCAATGAGAGTCTGCTTATTAATATTCGGATGCAAGCTTGTTGAGCCCTACTTCTTTTAAAACTCTTTGGTAAATGCGATACACATTTTTGAGCCAAGTAAGTGATAGATAGACACTAGATCTAGAGCTGTTTACGTATGACAGTGAAAACGGCACAGTAACGGAAAGAATGTTTTTGTAGACATCAGGGATTGTCGTGGTCGCCGGTATGGCGATTTCATGTTCACACTCGCACGAAAACTGCTCATACAAGCTACTGAAAGATTAACTTTACTTTATGTCGCTGAAACTTGGGGTACTCCTGGAAAATATCTTATCCGCTTGCTTCAATGTTTCTATCAACAATCCTCTTGGGAAAGTTGTACAGATATAGTTGAGTTCATTGCACTCAAAGAGGTAGATTAGTCGAAATTCTCTAATCATTTTGATCTACAGAGAGACTTTTTTAATTCCTATAATCTCTCAAAATCAGCATTCATAATGCATTCATAAAGGACTATATCGAAATGGCTTTCTTCACAATCACAAAAGCCTAAACGAAAATCAATTCTAAACTAAACTGAGCAGCAAACACAAAACAAATTATAATTTAGGTGGCTCGACTAGGTTTTGTTTGAGGCACACCGCTGTTTGATCGCAAAATGCGTCGCGGCAAAAAACTTATTTCAAAAAAGTTCCACAGCAAGTCTAGGGAGAGATTAAAGTTTCAAAATTATGTTTTACTAACGAAATAGTACCGCTAGTGCGCTGTGGATAATGATTTAAATCGAAGGCACCCCAGATGGGAAAATATCACGCGTCAAAGTCACAGTATAAAGTGGTAAGAAGGACCAGAACTCCGCACTTTCGAGTTACATTGTGGGCGCTAAATTTATACATAAGGTTCATTAAGCAGTGGAAGTCATTACCAATATGTTACTGCGTGAATTGGAACCGATAAGGGAATTGTAATCGTTGAATATTTAGTCATGTTTACCGGAATGTCGTTCCTTTTCGCGCGAAATTTTTGGTCAAAACTCGTGGTCCCTCGATATGATTTCAAGCAGTGTTTACAACGTGGTTTAGGTCTTGTTCCATTGTGATAAATTCGACCAAAATCCAATCACCTATATTATTTTATCATCTGCAACATTCATCTTGAAAATAATGACCTATATCGATATGCAGGAAGAGATACAGGTTATTCCGTATGAAACAACTTTTATACTTAATCAAAAAGTGATAAATAGCTCTCTGAACATTTGCATTTTGTCTTGAGCAGAAACGTGCTTGGAAACACGTTCACAAAAATGCATTAAATCACATGTAGGAACCACGAGTTTCGACCAAAAAAGCTCAGTTTTGCAGGTAAGAAACACGAAAAAATAATTTCATTGCGTCAAACGCTTTACGGAAGTCGACAAATACAATTCCTACAACCATTTTCTTGTCTAGAGTCTGCCTCCAATTCTCTGTTGTTTTGACCAACAATAGGTCCGTACAGACATCAAATAAATCTGCAAACAGATGATCCTATGTCTTTTTGATCACAAAAAAACTGACTAGATATTGTACCTGTCATAGGACACTTTGAAATTACGTCATAAGCCCAAGTAAGGAAACCTCTATAATACGGACACTTTTCTCCTGCCCCTCGGTGTCCGTATTATAAAAGTTCCACTGT
The DNA here is from genome assembly GCA_029948255.1 of Telmatactis stephensoni. NCBI lineage: Eukaryota > Metazoa > Cnidaria > Anthozoa > Actiniaria > Isophelliidae > Telmatactis > Telmatactis stephensoni. The sequence continues at coordinate 628,410 of JALIZF010001870.1, read as the reverse complement.
ATTTAGCTGTAGTCATGCAGTTTTATGAACTGAAAGCAAATTAAACGATTTTATCCATATTTGCATTAGAAATGTTTTAATGCATAAATCTCAGGTTTTGATTTTAACCATTAAAACAAGACCTGTCAAAGGGCGGATGAGCTCGACTGAGCCAACGGCCATCATGCAGCAGTGAGCTTTTATTTTATTGTGTTTTGATTGTAATTTTAAACAGTAATTTGTAGTGCAGTAATTTGTAGACAGTGTATTTTAAAATTGATTTTCATGGTATGGACTGTGTAGTGGCAGCCCAAGGCGCCATCCTATGCTCACAGTCTACCATGCATGTTATATGTTTTTGTTAAGCGCCTAGAGCAGATTTTGGATAGGCGCTATATAAGTGTTCATTATTATTATTATTATTATAGTTGCCAAAAAGTTCAGTGTTCCCCTTTCCCCCCACCCCCATCCACCCCTCTCCCCTCCCCTTCCCCTTCCCCTTCCCCCTCCCAGAACGCCCTGGGTTCAGATAGGACGCCCTACAGGACGTTCCGGGTTCAGATAGGACACCGTTTTCAAAAGACCATTGTTTTTTGAACCAATCACCGCCCCGCTGCAAGAGGGCTTCGTGCTGTCCCTTGGGTGTTCCCCAAGGCTGCATATTTGCGATCTGCGGAGCTCGGCAAAGGATGCAACATTTGAGGGGACTTTGAGACTGCATCATTGCAAGATTACCTGAGAGTTTCTTTTGGCAGTCTTCGACGGCAACTCCTGCGCAGATGTTGCGCTTCCGGTTCCGGACGTGGCACTTCCGGTTCCCTTCCATGACTTCCGGTTCCCTTCCATGACTTCCGGTTCCCTTCCACTAAATGTCTAAATGTTGACAATTTTCAATTTTCCAGATGACAACGGCTTATAAAGTTTATTGCATAAACTTTTGGGATGCCTTCCAAGCAACTAAAACGGATACTCGTTGGAATGTCGCTTTTTTTCATCATGAATGTGCTGATTACTTTCTATTTGCTTGAGTTTGCAGGTAACTACATTTAGGACGAATGAATGAATGAATGAATAAATGAATGAATGAATGAATGTAACTACATTTGAAAAAAGGCCAAGAAGATGATGGGAGTTTTGACGTTTTGTTACGAGGATTTTTTCTCCGGGTGCTCCTGTTTTTCCTCCCTCAGGAAAAATCAACATGTGAGTTTGATGCTGTATGTAAAGTCGAATGTAGTGGTAGCGAGTGTGAATGAGTCTCAGAGATATTAGGCAGTATTTGTTACTCTGATCAACTCTGAAATCCGAAGATAAACAAAACTAGACGCTGATCGCCAGCGTTACTGGGCCACCTGTGGCTATTGGCATTGGGTGGTACAGATATGTGCATCTAATTATAGGCTGTTCAGCAGAAGTATAAAGTGAACTGCATGTGGAATTTTGTTCCATGTTCAACAATTGAGCTTAAAGTTTCTGAATTCCAATACCGGGTAGATTTTATCAGTGAAAAACAAAGAGAATACAAAGATATGGCACAACAGCATTCTAATAAAGAACACAGGTTCCTTGAGGGTGAGGCATAGCAATTGCATTTCTAGCATATGAATCAAATAGTTTTTACCATCTGAGGTACAGTACATGGCCACAGTACTACAACCAATTGTTATTATGAATGAGATATAATTTTGTGTGATTATAAAGACTGCATTGGATTCACCAATGATGTAAAGTAATCAAAAGTTTCTAGTGTACAACACTCATGAATATACCACTGTAGCTTGGACTGTAGTGTATTTTATCTAAAAGTAGTATTGAATATGAAAATTATTTCAGGTTCTTCTGTTTATAACATTGAAAATGTTTGTCGGGACAGTCTAGATAAACTACCATACAGTTCATTATCAATGTTCATTATTTGAACTAAGTTCATTGATGATGAAATACCATTGTGATGTAAGGGACATAGCTACACACTTGGTACCTGCATTCAACCCAAACAACAACACATTGACTTGACTACAAGGTGCTTGGATAGTCTTAAAGGGATCAATAGGACCAGGATTTGTTTCTATATCACTTGACAGAATAAAATTGGAATGATTCACTCCTCTGTGATAATTCAATTTTTTTTAACAGATGACTTGTAGTTTTCCTGGATTTATTTATGATGCGTGTAATTCTCTTGACTGGCATGGTATTCTTTCTCGATCACGCACATGAAAATATCACTGTTCAAAACAAGACTTTGAAAAAAACAAAAGCTTTATTTCCATGTATATTTCTTAAATTTATTATTGACAATAAAAGTACTACGTCTAATGGAACTGTGTGTGGTTCCCGATAGATTCTAGAATGCTTTGGTTAGGTTTTGAGAAGACCGATTTGAAGTTTGATTTCCGTCGGCCCCGGGTCTTATTTCAAGTACGATCGATGAAGCTTTAAAATCTTCTATGAATCAGCAAAATATTCAACAAGAAATCTCCTCTAGATTTGTAATGGTAATTCTATCTAACATATGGAAAGAACAACAATAATCACGAAGAAAAAGGCCAAAAACTTACTTCGAAATGTCATCTCAAATGGCGGACTTCTATATTGTTGAACCACGCTTGAAACACCCAGTCATGCATTGCGCGTGTACAGTATTGAATGGCCTTTTCGCGAGACGACAGGAAAAAAAAACAAACCGAATCCTAGATTGGGCGACCACAGGTAGCCCAGTAAAGATTCGATTTTTGATTTTATATTATTGACCTATTTCTATTTTATCGCTAGAAAAGCCTACATGTACCGTTAAGCATCTCACGGTAGATGATCAAGTTGAGCACGTTGCTGGAATCCGGTCAATACACAGCAAAGGTTTGTAGGCAAATGTCAAGGTTTGTCTACCTATTAAAAACTAACCCTATTTCCATTGTTTAATGTACGTTTTGAATTTGGGGGGAAGACCCAAGACAGGTTCTGAACTTTGAATTCATGACCTGCATCAGGTTTTTTTGCCAAGCTAGTCATATACACACAATTGAGAGTTTTTACCTTCAATGCACATTTGAGATTTTAGACACACACTAGAAGTCAAAAAGTCTTAAAATCTAAGGAACTCACTATTCTAATCTTTAAAAAATCGCAAATGATATCTTACGCATCGACCCTACCGAGCATCGTACCCACGACCCTTCGCATCTTAGTCCATTCAGCTACCACAATGCCACCCGGTAAATCGTCGCGCGTAGTAAAAGTGTTCGCAAGCATAATGCTCGCAAACGTCCTTAAGATGACTAACTACGTTGAAGCGACGCCATCTTGGAAATTAAAGGCCGCATGCAAGACACCATAGTACTAAGAGAGGGAAACTCAGTATGGATGTCTGTGCGATGTTCGTGGTGACTATTTTTAGTAACAAACGGTCCCGTCCGTGCGCACGTCAAAAATCAAATCCTATTGTTTAAGAGCCTTGCGCGCGCGATGGCGAAACTTTAGTCGCCGCGAACATCACATGCACAGACATCAATTTAACAAATTGGAGATGGTTTTGAGTTGTCTGTCATGTTATTGATGTCACACTCTTGACGTCCTAAAATGTCAGTTTTAGCAGAATGACTGTTAAAAACGCGTGAAAAATGTTCCTCTACCAACAAACACTAAAAGCTGATAGCCTTGGTCTGAATGTTGATTTTTATCATTTTCAGCTTTTCTTGTGATTGGACTTCCGACGGTTAAACGTAGCAATGCAAGCTATTTGGCAAGAACTTTACAAGATCTTATCATAGGACTTGAAGATTTCGAAAAGAAAGAGGTCATAATTGTTGTCTTCGTTGCAGACTTTAATTCAACCAATAGCGTCGTTGATGACATACGTAAAAACTTCAATAAGGAACTTAATTCGGGGTTGATCAGAGTCATCAGGGCGGCGCCAAATTTCTACCCTTCACTTGACAATTTACCGCAGCTCTGGGGCGATAAGGTTGATAGGATACGCTGGAGATCTAAGCAGAGTTTGGACTATGCATTTCTCTTTAATTACAGTAAATCCCTTGGTCGATATTACTTACAGCTAGAAGATGACTTGATAATTCCAGTGGGATACCTCAAGAAGATGAAAGATTTTATTGCACAGCATCAGAATCATAAATGGTCGATGCTAGAGTTCAGTGACAGAGGGTTTATAGGCAAGATGTATCGTACTTCTGATTTGGATGCTTTAGCTAAATTTGTCAAAACATTTTTCTGGGTATTACCCGTTGACATTCTAAACCGACAGTTTAATGATATCTTTCTCTATGGAAATCCAAAGTGGGCGGTGATGAATCCACCTCTTTTCCTTCATGTGGGTAAATTCTCGTCTCTTGTTGGACAGACAAGGAAACTTGTGGACTTGGAAGGAATAATAATTTCGAACAGTCGTATGTACAACAACAGCTGATAATCCTGATGCAATAGTCACCACATCGATGCAAAGCCACAAGAATTTGAACGTTCAGGACATCTACAGTAAAAAGATGCCTAAAATATTTTGGGGCAAAGGAATCAAGCTAGGTGATTATATACAAATGAAATTTCAAAAACCCGTCCGAATCGTTCAATTCATAGTAGAATCGGGAGGAGGCGATGCTTGGGAAGATTTCTTTGGTGCAGCTGAGATATTGTACGGTGTACAGAATGCAAAAGGTGAATGTGACAAATACTCTCTCTGGGAGCAATTCCAAAACACTACGCGGCTTCTAGTGAAGAGCAAAGATTCTAAGGGAGTTGCTTGCCAATGTTTAAAGATTCAAATTACGGGACTTCGACTGGATAATTTTGGAAGAGTTCGATGGTTGGTGATACGAGAAATTGCTGTGTGGACTGCAAAATGATTGCTTGAAGCTAAAATAACTCCAAACATAAGATCAAAAGAAATGTTGGAATTTTATCGACATTACGCTATTATGTTGACACTGATATCCTTGTAAATCTATATTATGCGTTAATTTACCCATATTTAATTATGGGATTTTCACTTGGGGCAATACTTATCCAACTACTTTACAGTCCATTTTTATTTTGCAAAAAAGGTTGTGCGATTAGCTAACTTAACGTAATGCAAATTCAATACAACTCAAGAAGTTTACTTTTGATGTTGCATTTAAACTTCTCCATGCTCATCATTTTTACGGAGTCATCAGTAGAATTCCAAATTAATGACCCTGTAAATCTGATATTAAATTTACCATAATTTGTGCGTATTTTGGGCAAATGAAAGTGATCTCTAGTTGCTGACCTTGTATTATATTTACGAATTTGTTTAACTGAAGTGAAAAAACGATCAAAAATTGCAGGTAAAATATTGTTTTTAAATTTAAACATAAAGACTGCAGTGCAGTACTCTACAAGATCATGCAATTTCATTGTATTAAGATTTTTAAATAAGGGACTAGAATGAGCATCAAATGCCGAAAAGGTAACTTTTTACTTCTCTGCTTCTCCTTTTTGCCATAGTTAATACCACTAAATAATGTTGTGGTGTGTGTGTGTGTGTGTATGTGTGTGTATATATGTGTTTTTTTTTCTTTATAGATATGTTGTGTGCATTCTAGCTCAGTTATATGTAATTTAAATACCTTTGAAAATTGTAAAATACCTGTACTCTGGTCCTAACTGATTTTTAGCTTTTTAGTTATTTGTTAGGGCCAGTGCCTTTAACTATTCAATATACTTTCTCTTTTATTATCATATTGTAACTTTATGGGCACAAATAAAGTTGTTGTTGTTGTTGTTGTTGTTGTTGTTGTTGTTGTTGTTGTTGTTGTTGTTGTTGTTGTTGTTGCACTTGTCCTAAAAATCGGGCCACGAGAATGATATGATTGATAAGCATATCGGCTCATCTTCTGAACTAATGTTTTGAACAAGTAAGATCCCCGCAGATTGGAAAGAAGCAAAAGTTACCCCAATATTTAGATCAGAAAAGAAGAGCGACGAAAATAATTATCGACCTATCTCTGTTCTTTCGTTGATTTCAAAGTTAATGGAAAGAGCTGTACAACTTCTCTCCTTTTTGACTGAGCATAACGTATTGTCCCCATTTCAGTCTGGGTTTCGAAAACAACACTCGATCGAAACTGCAGTTGCCCATCCGTAGACTACATTCTTGAACACATGGAAAAACAAAAAAAACACTGGGTCCATCTTCACCGACTTAAAAAAGGCCTTCGATCTTGTGGATTATCAATGCCTTCTCCACAAGTTAGAACACTATGGAGTTAGAACACTATGGAGTAGTCTAGAATGGTTCCGTGATTATCTTACCACTCGTACAAATGCACAAAGAGTTAATCATGGAAATGAACTTTCATCCAGCCTTCATATCGATCATGGTGTACCTCAAGGGTTAATACTCGGGCCTTTACTGTTTGTCCTATTCATTAGCGACTTAATGTCTCAGTGTTTGCAGAAATCGCATAGTGGTATGTATGCAGATGACACAGTGATATACTCCTCTGGGGCCGATGCAAATGAGTGAATGAGTGTAGAAGAAACACTTCAGCAAGATTTAAAGAGATTGGCGAATTGGATGACAAGCAGCAGATTAATCCTAAATCCAAGCAAGACCAAATGGATGCTTTTTGGGAATAAAGACAGTAGTTCTCTGACTCCAATTGCTTCTGAGTCTAAATCCCGTGTGGAATTTTGCAACCGATAGTAAGGTGTTGTTTTGAATAAATTAACAAACCTTGAGGGCTTTACCTTGGTAGCTCAAACGTCGACTCGATGAAGTTGCTTACTTTTGAAGCTTACTGAATTATACCTAGTGCAGCAAACACAGCGACACTTGGCAACCGGTATGTTAACATTTTGTTCTATTCCATACCAAGAAAATTTCACAAAACAATTCGACAGAATTTGTAGAAGTCGAAGTAATACAAATTCGCAACGCTCACCTCGTGGTCACCTCGTGGTCAAATTACTCCCCAAGTTTGCTTGAGGATAACATTGGCGTTTAGCTTCTCATCTCTCCATATTTTGTTCACAAGTTACAATAGGTATTTGTCTTTCTTACAGCAGATATAGTTCTCGCTGTTTTTGAAATTTTGTTGATATTTTGGCGGTAGTTTCGACTACATAATTTTGCGTCGTAACAGGCAGCACAAATTTTGTATCGCAACTTCTAAGGCACTAATTGGCACGATACATGTTGTATGTAGTCCTCTATGCCTTTATACTTGATTGACGAAATAGGAAAAAATTCACCTTGGAATTTTGGATTTATGACCAATTTTTCTCAAAAAGCCAGGTTTAAAAATCGTCTGATATCTCGAATTACTTGATCTAATTCGCAGAAAAATAATTACCGGTACAAATTTCAAGGCTTGTAGACAAATGGCTGCAATTTTCTCAGAAATCGGACAAGGTTTTGATGTAAAAGGACGCGATTGAAATTCATGCCCAACAAACAAATCAATAGGTACGGGCCACCTTAAATACAATTCTATCAACAAATCACTGAAAACGGGTCCCCTATAACCCTTCACAAAATTCATTCAAGTAAAAAGTTTAGGTTTTGTACACGTCACCAGTATATAATGCCGAAAATCCTTTCCCATTCACGCAAAAATCCAGTCAACAATTACACTTATCCAGGTTGTCTGGATTTGTAGGCTTCAGTCTTGTTAGACACTCAGTCCAGAATAGACTTCAGAAAACATACCAATCTTTTGACATTGAAGGTTAGTATAGACTCCAAGTCTTCGACAGAGCCTTCAGTGTTGCTCCTTAATTTTATGTTGTTCTTCCGTTGCTTTTCTTTTTCTTGTTGTTTGAGCGAAAACGCAGTTGAAGCGTGAAGAAAATCAAGTAAATAGTAACTCTGGTCTACTTCAAACGTCACATCTCACATGTTTAAATTAGCAATAGAATGCATGGGATTCTTATTGCCAAATTGCGAAAACGTTAATTGCATTTATTATATTTTGAAAATAATTCAAGAGTTTTGATTGGCTAAGAGCCACCGGATAAATTACCATAGTCGCCGGCTAGCTGCCCAAATTTGGAGTTATGAAAATGTTGAAAACCATTATTCGAAGTTATGACGTAATTTTCTCGAATATGGAATATTAGCTTGCGGTATGACGTCACGCTAACTTATGACTTCAAGATTTGCATGTATTCTTGTCAACAAAGCACAACTGAGTAATAATTATTTTCAAAAAATAATAAAACAATTATTGAATTCGTTTCTCGTAGGATATATCCTACTCGACCTCATCCAATAATTGTTTAATATTAATAGCGTCATATCTCTAAATCGAAAGCGTAAACGTTATTTCCTCCGATGATTTCACAAAATATGGTTGTTATACATTAATTACACATACTGAATTTGAAGCAAATCGATAAATCGATCTTTAGAGTTCCATTTTTATTTCTTCTAGTTTTTGGGCAATGATAGCAATTCCCGCCAAAACTGTTAACCAAATTACTTTGGCGCCAAAATATAATTTGAGCCCCTGTTTCCACTAATGTTCGCATGCAAAATATCGGTATTGAGTTTGGCGCCAAGACCGCGTCCCCTTTTGCTTCACGCGACAAGATGGATTTCATTAAAGTAAAGTTCGACAACAGAGTTTTAAAACTCATGCAGACCAATTTCTCCAACGGAAAAAAATTAGCAATGATTTTTAAGCTTGATTCGAGCAAATAATTTTTTCTGAGTAGTGAAGAAGTAGGGGAAATTCTCCTCCCGGCCTGCGGACGAGCTGGGAACTTCATCGTGGAAGATGTGAATGCAACGTATAGTGCTCCTCACGTTGACGTAAGCTTTTATCATTCATGTGCCAACTGGAGAGTGATTGGCTATTTTTTCAAAGCAACTTGTGAAATGTTATTGTGAAAATGGTTGTCACATTAGCATTACAATTCGTTTGTTAGTAAACAGTGACCGGCGCTATATTGTGAATGGCGGCACGCTCAACTCTTCAAATACTCAGCTGTCATCTATCGCGCGGCAAATAGACGTATATTTCGTGCCAAGAAAACCCCCTTTTGATTTCTGGGAAAGCTCTTTTGAATTCTTGGCCTATCTGGTGGTACGAAAATTTCCCCTGAGCATATCTTCTTAATATAAGTTCTTTTTAATCCTCTCGTCATTTTTGTAAAAGTCAAACAACGACATATGGCTAGAGCTTTTAACAAAGTCTAACAAACATCTATTTAAAACAAATTAAACCATTAAAATTCCTCATGATCAAATCATTCTGTGGTTGATAACAGCCAGGTTCCAAACTTCAACTTATTCATATTTTTGTTGTGAATCCCAGAAATCGTACCAACAAGATGAGTTTCAAGCAAGTTGTGTTTGTTATGACCCTTCTGGTGTTGCAATATGCTACTGCTGATGATGACCTTCAAAAGGTGCAAAATATTTCAATTCTATAACAAACGCTCAATGTTATCATACACAAACCCATTCATTTTTTTCCAGTCACTGAGTCTTGGCTAGTTGAAGGTGAAGTTGAAGTTTGAACACTCACTGAAGTCTGGTTTTCACAAGCGACGGAAGCAGAAGCGGAAGGATAATACGCAGACTCAGTATATGCTCTATTTATTGTCACACCTAGATGAGAAATACAGCGATGAGTCTGCGTACGTTGCTTCCGCTTTCCTTGAACAAAGAATCACAATTAATATGCTTCATTTAAAGGCTACTTCTACATCGAACCCATCAGTTTAGATTGTTGTCAGGGCTGAAATGCGTGGTCTTACAACTTTGTAATCTAGCACTTCTTTCCGTTAGGAATTGCTGAAAATATCTCGAGGCTCGCCGTTTCCAAAGTTTTGCTCTAATATGTTATACGCCGTTTCCAGACATCTAACATAATATTTATAAGAAATTGTTATTTGTAAATGTACTGTAAAATGTGTGTAAATAAACTGATTCTGATTCTGATTCAAACAGCGCGCGCAAATCAATAGAATGACAAAGAAAACAATAGCACGAGCTGTTACAATAGAATCATGCATAGATAATTAAGCTCAACAAACAAGAAAATAAATAATAAATGTCAATGGAGAGCTAACGACGGTATGTAATTTGGTGGTAAATAAAATTTCTCTTGTATACTTTTGTGAGACAAAGATAACGAAGAGACATTAATGAAGAGACATTATGTGCATAGTGGATCTAAGTTTCAAGAACTCACCTTAAGTTTTGCTATTCAGTAAGACATCACAATGCAATGGGACTACATTATAGATAGACTTTGCAAAGCGTGCGGCATGGACCAAATTCATTCTCGTGGCCATCGATTTTTGGGACGTCAAGTGCAGTAGGAATCTTATGTTTGGAGTTATTACTCGTGCCCAGGCCTTTAGGCCGGCACGAGTCTAGGTTTGGGTTTTCTATCAGTCTATCGTCGTAGTCGAGAATGTGCTATGAAAACGAGGCAAGCATGTAAACGAGGCAGCGTAAGCATCTAAGTAAAACATGCAGCATTTTCACGAGTCAGTGAGGCAAATGCAGTCATTGCGTTATAGCAGCTTCACATGAGTCTCAATCAAGGTAAAATTTTAAAGTCTCTTCATTTTGAAATTTACGAGTCGACGATACTTTGATGAGTTCAAATATTAGGAGGAGGAGTATGGCCGAGTGGTCAGAGCGTTGGTCTCGTAATCTGGCGGTCCCAGGTTCGATTCCCGCTCTGGCCACTAGCTGAGACTGAATTTGTTCCGATTTCGATTAGTTCAAATTCAGTTTCTCGGCCATGCTCAATATAATATAGCCAACTGGTTTGTCTCCTTGCCAGTTTGGATTCTTTAAAATCAATTTATGTTTGATTTATGTGATTTGTAAATTGAGCTGAAATTAAGCCTGTTGAGGGAGTCTCAATCATGTATGTATTCTGACTTGCAAAGCAGCAAATTTCGCTTCAGTACCAAACTCAAAACGTGACTAAGCTGTGGCTTATGACTTATTCGTGTATCTTCTCTATCATAGGGATGACTTTTGGAATTTATGACTGGCATCTTCATGATGTTGATGAAATCGTTTTACTTTAAGCCAGCTGATTGTATTCATGTTCGATTTTACTCTTTGAAACGAAATGGGGTCAAGATATCACTTAATGTATTTGGTATTTCAAAGAATAATTTGAAGGTGATTTAACACCTTATTCACGCTAGAACATTATCATAGTACTTGTGCGGTCAAGAACATAAGACTAACATTCGTGTTTTGAAATATTTTGATATCACCGGAAGTGTAGTCAACCACAGGAAGTCCACATCAAGTGCTTAGTTATAGCCTTTTTATGCATGTTGTGTTCATCAAATCCTGTGCAAAGCACTCTGGGAGTTGGAGTCCAGTAAAAGTCTAATAATGATTTCTAGTGACCTATAAGCATTTTGTAACATTTTATTTTTCTTATTCTGAAATACTTGCATTTTCTGCAAAGAAATAACAAAGATAGATTTCTGTGCTTATTTCAGCATGAATGAAAAAGTTCAAGGACTCAGTGTCCCACCATGCTTTGTTCTAGAAAATGGTGCTCGTGCACAATTGCCCATTCTAGTGTATCACTAATCATGTATCAGTGAACTGCATACCAATTATTTAGTCAAGACAACCACACAACCATGCAGTGTCCAGCAAGGGGCATCTTATTCATCAGCGAGGTCATGATAGATGTATAAAAGGAAGTTTGGTGCAATAAATCACATTGATAAGAAACCTTATATTGGTGGCTAGTTTGTTTTCTCTTGATCATGGACTATACCCTGCGAGCAGAGTCCCCCTTTACCTTCTAATCGAGCGAACGAAGGAAGGGAGACTCTGCTCGCAGGGTACATGGACTAGTGAGCTAAGATTTGTATGCACAGACTATTCAGTAGAATGTAGTGGTAGTGTGTGTGAGAGAAGACATTGTTCCCTAATTAGTAGTATGCAGGCAATAGAACACATTGGACACTTAAATTGTATTATTTCAAAATATAAAACTTTGATAGGTAAACAGGCACCTAAAGGATTTTTTCATTTCCACTGATGAATATCTCAGTCAGGAGAAGTTGTCAGTTGTTCTCTTTTGGCCCAAATTGTACCAGCAAAACTCGATGACAACTTGCAAACCTGAGTTGTTGTGTTCACTCAGGCTACCAGCAAAGAGGATCCTTTGCTGGTAGCCTGAGTGAATGCAGCATTTTGTACCTAGTTCAATGTGTACTTGGGCTGCTTGCTGCTTGTTGCCTGCTAGACTGTGCATGGGCAGCGATGGCACAGTCAAGAACACGTGGTTTTCAGGAGAGTTAAAATAGAGAAAATCCAGAGAGCTATCAGAACAACAACCTGTTTATATTGTAAATGAACACAAGTTGTTCAAATCAATGGCTGCCTCTCCCAGTAGCCCGAGTGCATGCAACATTTAATTTGTGTCTAGTTAATGTAAGACCACAGGTATCCCAAGCTCATTTTTTGTGGCCTTTGAACAACAAAAATGATAAGACTTTCAGAAAGAATAATAATAATAATAATAATAATAATAATAATAATAATAATAATAATTTATTATTTATATGGCGCAAAATTCATATGGATATGCTCTAATGCGCAACATGTAAAATTAAACTTCTCAAAAGTCCTTTTTTCTCAGAGGTCTGCAACTAATGATATGATTGATGCATTTTAAAGATGAAGATCCAAGCTCATTCCACCTGGGCACGAGTAAACGCACCATTGTGCGTCTAGTTTTAGCTTCAAGCAATCATTTTGCAGTCCACACGGCAATTTCTCGTATCAATAACCATCGAACTCTTCCGAGATTATCCAGTCGAAGTCCCGTAATTTGAATCTTTATACATTGGCAAGCAACTCCCTTAGAATCTTTGCTCCTCACTAGAAGCCGCGTAGTGTTCTGGAATTGCTCCCAGAGAGAGTATTTGTCACATTCACCTTTTGCATTCTGTACACCGTACAATATCTCAGCTGCACCAAAGAAATCTTCCCAAGCATCGCCTCCTCCCGATTCTACTATGAATTTAACGATTCGGACGGGTTTTTGAAATCTAATTTGTATATAATCACCTAGCTTGATTCCTTTGCCCCAAAATATTTTAGGCATCTTTTTACTGTAGATTTCCTGAACGTTCAAATTCTTGTTGCTTTGCATCGATGTGGTGACTATTGCATCAGGATTATCACTGTTGTTGTAAATACGACTATTAGAAATTTTTAACCTTCTTTCCAAGTCCTCAAGTTTCCGTGTCTGTCCATCAAGAGACGAGAATTTACCCACATGAAGAAAAAGAGGTGGATTCATTATCGCCCAATTTGGATTTCCATAGAGAAAGATATCATTAAACTTTCGGTTTAGAATGTCAACGGGCAATACCCAGAAAAATGTCTTGACAAATTTAGCTAAAGCATCCAAATCAGAAGTACGATACATCTTGCCTATAAACCCTCTGTTACTAAACTCTAGCATCGACCATTTATGATTCTGATGCTGTGCAATAAAGTCTTTCATCTTCTTGAGGTATCCCACTGGAATTATCAAGTCATCTTCTAGCTGTAAGTAATATCGACCAAGGGATTTGCTGTAATTAAAGAGAAATGCATAGTCCAAACTCTGCTTAGATCTCCAGCGTATCCTATCAACCTTATCGCCCCAGAGCTGCGGTAATTTGTCAAGTGACGGGTAGAAATTTGGCGCCGCCCTGATGACTCTGATCAACCCCGAATTAAGTTCCTTACTGAAGTTTTTACGTATGTCATCAACGACGCTATTGGTTGAATTAAAGTCTGCAACGAAGACAACAATTATGACCTCTTTCTTTTCGAAATCTTCAAGTCCTATGATAAGATCTTGTAAAGTTCTTGTCAAATAGCTTGCATTGCTACGTTTAACCGTCGGAAGTCCAATCACAAGTAAAGCTGAAAATGATAAAAATCAACATTCAGACCAAGGCTATCAGCTTTTAGTGTTTTTTGATAGAGGAACATTTTTAACGTTTTTAACAGTCATTCTGCTAAAACTGACATTTTAGGACGTCAAGAGTGTGACATCAATAAGAGGACAGACAACTCAAAACTATCTCCAATTTGTTCAATTGTGATGTGTGATGTTCGCGGCGACTAAAGTTTCGCCATCGCGCGCGCAAGGCTCTTAAACAATAGGATTTGATTTTTGACGTGCGCACGGACGGGACCGTTTGTTACTAAAAATAGTCACCACGAACATCGCACAGACATCCACACTGAGTTTCGCTCTCTTAGTACTATGGTCTCTTGCATGCAGCCTTTAATTTCTCCAATCGGTCTTATCACTTTCTATTATTTTTGAGACGAAAATATTTTGTGGTATTGACGGCTCAAAATGACTGCGTGCGACATTTTTTTGGACAAAATTGTCATTAATTCAATCCTTCACTGAAAAAGAAAACATTATTTAGCTACCTCATCAGAGCGCAACTCCGCGACGCAATTCGAAATATATTTTCTCCCAACTAGCCGTCAATATGATATATTTATTAGACAGTTTTGTTTGGGGTATGGGTGGATATTTTACGAGTCACGCAGTATTTTGGCGAGCCTTTGGCAAGTTTTCTGACAGGTGTAAACAGTAATATTCAGTCACCCATAGTTGAATTTTCAACTAAATTCGTCTGTTTTCTGTTAGAATTCCCTCGTCATCCAATGAATTTTCCTATAGAAAAATTTGTTGACCGTAAGACAAACTACATCTTTTGGAAAGCTCTTGACTAAATGAAGTCTTCAGGGTCTCAAATGAAGACAATTTGCGACCTTTGCCAAGTAAACAGAGCGGCCGTTTTGATATACTCAGAACTGAACAAACCTTTTATCTTGCTTTTTAATTCTGCATATTGTACAGTACTTTTCTACAGTTTTTTTAGTAAGAAAATTATGCCCATCGTTGGCTCATTTGCCGGCGAACAGTCTGGTCATCAATCGCACAGAATTGAGGGACACCACGCAGGGGGGCTCTATTGTCTTGGCGCGAGATTCGAATATGTTAATTAGAGCACTGATTCGCTGACAATGAAAATTACAAAGGATTTGGGCAAAAATGGCTTAGGTTGGTTATAAAAATCAATCTAAAAAGTCATCCACAGGTGTGTTTTCACATGCCCACAGGGTGAACATGAAAGTTAAGATATCAATCTAACACCGGCAATCAGTAATTTGCTAAAAACCGAAAATTTTTTTCCAGCATTTTTAGCCAGAAGATGAGTTATTCCAGGCGATTTTAATGGGGAAAAAAGATAGTAACCTACAAAAATGCAGTATAACGTGTTTCCTGGACCCTCTAGTGTAAGCCCACAGGTTGAAATAAAAAGATTGATGTTTAAGGAAACTTTTCCACCCTTAATATTTATCATAAGTGAAAATTGTTTTCCAGCATTTTGAAGTTCAAAATTTATAACCTTGTTGGCCTACGATGCACGACAAACTTAATTCCCCAGGGATGATGACTGCTAAACCGCGGCAGAGTTAATCTTGGCACCTCTTTTGTTAGAGTGCACGCACTTAATCCGTGAAACATAAATAGTACAAAATAGTGCTAAATTATGGTAATTCCATTGTTTCCTATTGTCTAATCAACACTATTTACTACTAATTAGTAGTGTTTGTTTCACGGATTAAGTGCATGCACTCTATCACGGATATATTAATTAACGCGGCACTGATCAGTTTTACCGCGCTCTTTTGAAAATTTAAGTGGCGAAATAAACTCATTCAAACTTGAATCATGGGTTTCATTGCATCAAAACTGTCTTCACGAATAGAGTGTTTTTATCATCGTCGTTTCTTAAACTTTACGTCTTTCCGAATGGATTGCGGCGTTCTCTCTAACGTGGCCGTGCTCGAGATGTCAGCCAGTCCAGAGCGCGCGCTTTTCCTGAACAGGCCGGCAAGACAGCAAACCAAAGAAAGTAGAAAGATTTGATTTGAAATGATATTTATCAAAATGATCATGTAATTTCAACACGTGAATTTTAGTGTACTGTGTAATCAACAACGCATCGAAGTTGCTTTTTGCATTCCAGTGTTTCTATAGAGCTCTGGAACTTAAACTGAATAAAAGCTGATTCTGGTTTGGTTCAGCATGTTGTTTCAAATAAGTAATGAATGCTTGTATTAAGATACGAATCAAAACTCAGAATTTAGTTGCTGTGTTTCAGTTTGTTGTATTTCTTGTATTTACTTACAATCCTGATTGCATAAGACTTTCGATTCTGAAGTAACAAGGAAAGCCAGTCTTTCCTGGCCAATATATTCTTAGGCAACAGGGGAAAAAATATACTTATTGACGGTGAACACACAATAAGCATTTGATCAATGACTTTTGAAGATGTGGTGGCTCCTAGAAGAGCCGTTGTTTAACCAAAGGATTCACTGGAGCTATGGTTGTTCTTGATCCAAACCTAGAGCACGCCTCAGCTCTTCTCCACGAAGAGCTTTTTGTTTCTTCAGCGGTGGAGGTGGGTCCACGTAAATTCTTTCGTCAGATCTGATAAATCTTCATCGAATTTTCTTTTGACTGGCGGGGTTTTAGATTCATCACTGCACTTTTCAGCTCCAGCACATTCTTGTTTCGACATTTTGCTCAATGAAGACGTAGTTTGTTTTTGATGCGATGTCATCTTGACAGCAGAGATTGACAACAGAACAAAAGAGCCGGAATCAAGTTAAAATTTCAAAAGAGGTGTCATTTCCCTTTTAACGACCTTTGGGACATCGCGGGTCTCAAAGCTAAGGTGCGAGCCGACAAAACAATTCCCTTGGGTCAGAAAAAAGAACCAATCATAATGCTTAGATTCCACCGATTATGCTAATAAGATACTCTAGCCCGCTAGTACGGCGGTTTAGTGGGTGTCCCTGAGAACAATAGAATTCTGTGCGGGGCGGGCGGCGGAGTGAAAAAGGATCAGTACTTTTACCCAAAAAAAACAACCAAAACAATAACTACCTATTATATACTTACTAAATACAGAGGAAGAAAAGAAAAAGAATACTAAAATGTTCTGATCTGTAATAGGTTAAGACAAACTTTGACATTTGCCTACAAACCTTTGCTGTGTACTGACTGGACTCCAGCAACGCTTCTCATCATGATCATCTACCGTGAGATGCTTAACGGTACATGTAGGTTTTTCTAGCGATAAATATAGAAATAGGTCAATAATATAAAATCAAAAATCAAACCTTTTTGTTTATCCTCGGATTTTAGAGTTGATCAGAGTAACAAATACTGCCTAATATCTCCCAGATTCATTCACATTCGCTACCACTACATTCGACTTTACATTCAAAAACTCACGTTAATTTTTGAAGAGGGAGGAAAAACCGGAGAAACCGGAGAAAAAATCCTCGCGACATGGGAGAGAACAAGAAAAACAAATTTTGACATTTGCCTACAAACCTTTGCTGTGTGTTGACTGTATTCCAGCAACGTTCTTATCTTGATCATCTAGCGTGAGATGCTTAACGGTACATGTAGGTTTTTCTAGCGATAAAATAGAAATAGGTCAATAATATAAAATCAAAAATCAAATCATTTTGTTTATCCTCGGATTTTAGAGTTGATCAGAGTAACAAATACTGCCTAATATCTCCCAGATTCATGCACACTCGCTACCACTACACTCGACTTTACATACAGCACTCAAACTCACATGTTGATATTTTTGAAGGGGGAGGAAAAACGGTAAAACTCGGAGAAAAAAACCCTCGTGACATGGTAGAGAACAACACATCAAACAAACCAAGGGCACTAGGACAAAGTCCTTGTGTTTATGTGTAATAAATCAAGTTAAAAATTGTACTTATCTGTAGTCAATCCTTTGAAGCTCTGAAGTCACATTATTTCCTCTGTTTTTGACCTTTCTGGCCTCTGTTCTAGCTGTTATAATGCTTTATCTTTGGTCAAACGAACGTTCCAACGGTTTGAATATCGATACTCGTTTGCAATTGGGGTCCAGTTCCCGCTCCGCCAAACTTTAGTTAGCGATTAGTAGTAATAAGTTAATCAAATTCGACTTAAGATCACTCTAAGTGAGAGTGATCTTAAGTCGAATTTGATTAACTTATTACTACTAATCGCTAACTAAAGTTTGGCGGAGCGGGAACTGGACCCCAATTGCAAACGAGTATCGATATTCAAACCGTCACGTTGGAACGTTCGTTTGACCAAAGATAAAGCATTATAACGGCTAGAACAGAGGCCAGAAAGATCAAAAACAGAGGAAATAATGTGACTTCAGAGCTTCAAAGGATTGACTGCAGATAAGTACAATTTTTAACTTGATTTATTACACATAAACACAACGACTTTGTCCTAGTGCCCTTGGTCTGAACGCAAATTTTTGTTAAGCGGCTTTTTACTGGAAATCGATGTCAGACAGCAAGTGATAAATAAACACAAAAACCGGCCTAAGTCGATCGAAAATGGCCCAATGTGAACGCACCGCTTAAGAGTTAATCCTGGAGGATTGTACGAGGTTTGTACGTTTTTGGGGTGGACTAGCTCGAATGGATCATATGTTCCCTTCTAGTCCTTCCCCACTGCATATTTTTCTTAGTATTGAGTAGTTTTTTCGTTGTATGTATTTAATTTCTGATTAGTTTTCTTATATATGTATGTACATTTTCCCTTATGTTAAAATGCAGTGTAAATGGATTAAATGGATTAAATGACATTAGACATCCAATTAGGGAATAAAACAGCTTCCTCAACATGGCGAGTCTTGTCTAGGAAATCTTACAATATGGTGTCAGAAGTGGGATCACACGTGGTTTTGTCTTTTTGACATTTTTTGTTTTGGTTTTGACTGCGTTCTTCTATTGGTTTGTTTTCTAGTTTTCCGAGGCTTTGTAGTTTCTTGTTGGGGTACTTCACTTGCTTTGCTTAGCTCTATAGACCACTTTCATAATTCAGTTTTTTTCCAGTAGAGAAAATGAGGGCCTTGTGCAAGAAATTGTCAATGCTATGTGAGAAATTACTTCAAGACAAATATTTTCAGAAACTTTTATCACTTTTGGTTCAATATCAAAAAAGTTATGCACTGTCAAAAATAGAGAGTTTTGTATGTAATTTTGACCAAAAGCCTTGGTAGCCTCGTTTTGGTGCATTTTCAGAATTTTAAATCCCCATATCTTGTCAAGGATTTAATGCTTTGTTTTGAAAATTGCAAAAATTATCAAAATCAACAATCTTAATAATTTCAAATTGATACAGTTCCAGAAATAGTAATTTTTCACTTTTTATGCTAATTAGCAGCGGCCATTATGAAAGTCGTGAATGGCTTTGTTTAAATAACTTTTCCCCTCTTTCCTTTCCCCTCCGCTCCCCTCCCCCCTCCCTGACGCCCTGGATCTCCGAGGACGGTTTAAATTCAGATCCTTCATTCTTAGCATTCTTTCTTTGAGATGGCTATCTCGCACTCCATTTACTATAATAAGATTAGCGATCGCGTATCATTTCATCTGCCATTGCTCAAAAATTACATATTGATGCTCGTTTTCGTAACGTATTCACAAATGCGTCAAAACTCGCAGCACCCTCTTGGCTTTTTTCAAATGTAGTCATAATTACCTGCAAACTCAGGCAAATAGAAAGTAATCAGCACATTCATGATGAAAAAAAGAGACATTCCAACGAGTATCCGTTTTAGTTGCTTGGAAGGCATCCCAAGAGTTCATGCAATAAACTCGATTTCTATAAGCCGTTGTCACCTGGAAAATTGTAAATTGTCAACATTTAGACAGGGTTAACTTCCGTACTGGAAGCGCCACTTCGACAGTTTTTATATAACAATTTATATTTCAATGAAACAGGAACAAAAACATAATACTTGAAAGAGCACACCAAAATTAGCAAAAATTGAAATTTTGAGGTAGTTTCGATGAATAGCGCCAAAATTATGGGCGGCCGAATTTTGTGCTTTTTGTATAGAAACGTTAATTGGAGGGCAAGCTGTTGCCCTATTTCAGGATATCGCGTCGCAACCCAAAGAGTCTAAATACAAATGATTACAGAAACTTGGCGTAGCAGTTGTGACTTGTGTTAAAAGTTTTACATTGTAGATGGTTTTTGTACGCGAAACGTTACCGGAAAGTAGGCGATTTTTGCACTTTTTCCGAGTTTGGACTGATTTTAAGCAGTGATATTTTGCAATCTGCAGCTGATATCCTGGCTAATTTAACACAGTGCTCTAGCGGTAGGTTTAATTCTCTGCATGGCGGCACTTTAACAGAATTTTTTAGAATGAGATTGTCAAGAAAATGTTCCGTGTGAACACAAATGTTTTGTGTTCGATATGCAAATGAATTTCAAAAGAAAAATAAACGCATGCGCAGACAAATTCTCTATATGTTCCCGACTGTGTGCGTTGTTCATTACAGTGGAACTACAGATTGTCTGATATAAATACTGAAAACTATATTTTGCGGTTTAGTTGATATGGTTTAAAACGGCTGGTGTTATAGTCGGAATGCTATTAACAAAATGCGATTTTCAGACGACGCCGTTATCATAAACCGATAATTTATTCTGCCTCAAAATCGCTGTCAATCATTTTGATTGAAAGCGAGATTCTCTGTACCTTCAAAGTTAGTTTCAGTGCAATGTGTGTGCTTGAGTGCCACAGGAATTCCCAGACCTTAACAGTTTGGACGGGCTTCCTTTGGTCTTCAACGGTTGATAATGTATTCATAAATGGCTGTTGTGTGATAAAGCATCAAAGAACCAAAAATTTCGTGCCGAAAACGTGTCTTAAAACCTGAAATAAAGCTCTTAAACAAAAGAAATACCTTGTTTAGTTATCCATTTACGTTTCCTTATCTTCAAATATGCTTTTGAAGCAGTTTATCAAAACAAAATTTAAAATTTAGAAGAGCAGCAGTTGGCTGATCACTTAGGGGGTGGGGGAGAGGCACATTAATTTGTACTGATTTACATATTCCACTGCCGGAGAATTTAGCCGGCATGTCTCTACTAGAATGGATTGTCAAAAATCTTAATTCGAAGGAGGGTAGTGTCCTTAAAGAATCTGAAGTAATAGAGCAATTGGAACCAACTTTCATGATTTTATTGGCAACTTCACACCTAGCTTGACTAGCAAAAATGTGCACCAGCCCTTTCCCCTTCTTAGCAAAGAAGTACAATTTTGCCTGTCATCTACCCCCTGTGTGATCAGCCAACTGCTGCTTAACTTCAATTTCAGCTTAATTGATGCTTTGAAAACGTCGATTTTCTCCTACTAATTCTCAATATTTCAAGATAATACTTCTTTACTAAAGAGAATTCGTATATATTTATGTCATTACGCAGTTAACTGAAAAGTTTATAGACGTTAAGTGGCATTTTCAGCGACCTCCCAAAAAGCTGTCTTCC
The DNA here is from genome assembly GCA_029948255.1 of Telmatactis stephensoni. Lineage (NCBI taxonomy): Eukaryota > Metazoa > Cnidaria > Anthozoa > Actiniaria > Isophelliidae > Telmatactis > Telmatactis stephensoni. The sequence continues at coordinate 607,051 of JALIZF010001870.1, read as the reverse complement.
CTTGTGTAAATATATGCACTCGCTGAACCGTTGCAAAATAGCTCAAAGTTTCCTCGGAGTTAAGATGTTGTAACCAATTTTTCAAGACAAAATTTCACAAATATGGAGAAATAATACAACATTCCTCAATTTTGAACTTAATTCCAAGTAAATTAAAGCTTTTTTCATGAGATATCTTTACTTGAATATCGTTCCATATACATTCTTTGGTAAAATTAAAATACCATAGGAAGCCCAAACTGTTAAGGTCTGGGAATCCCTGTGTTGAGTGCGCGCTTATTCAAGAGATTAACTAACTTTTCTCGCTTTTTTCACCAAAATATCGATTGTTTTTCGCCATTTTATTCACGGATATCATTAAAAAATTTGTTTTTCGTTTGCTGCTCAGTTTAGAATTGATTTTCGTTTAGGCTTTTGTGATTGTGAAGAAAGCCACTTCGATATAGTCCTCAAAGTTTAATTTGGCCCAATCATGAACGCTGATTTTGAGACAGTATTGGAAACTGAAAGTCTTCTGTAGATCAAAATGATTGATCGATCGATTGACTCAACTATATCTGTATAACTTTCTCCATTAGAGCAATGAGTGTTTGTTTTTTCGTATCCCCCTATGATACAAACTGGGGCTGTCATCCAGTCTCAGATTTCAGTTTCAAATTTATCAGAAAATTAAAGAAAGATTTTATGGCCGAACTGAAAATGTTCTGATAATGATATATAAGACCACAGTTAATGTTTCCCAAAATAAGCATTTCCAAACAGGAGAACTATTTCCTAAGGGGATTGTTAATAGAAACGCATTGAAGTAAGCGGATAAGATCTTTTCCAGGTGTACCCAAAGTTTCAAGGACATAAAGTAAAGTTAATCTTTCAGTAGCTTGTATGAGCAGTTTTCGTACGAGTGTGAACATGAAATCGCCATACCGGCGACCACGACAATCCCTGATGTCTCAAAAAACATTCTTTCCGTTACTGTGCCGTTTTCACTGTCATACGTAAACAGCTCTAGATCTAGTGTCTATCTAACACTTACTTGGCTCAAAAATGATATCGTATTTACCAGGGACTTTTAAAAGAAGTAGGGCTCAACAAGTTCAACAAGAAGCTTATATCCGAATATTAATACTCTCATTGAGAAACCGTGGACAGCTGAGTGACGTCCAGCGCCATATTCACAATAACCTCATTAATTGGGTTTTTTGACAGATCCAAGCGCGTCTCGCCGTAGGGATGCTAAATTGTTATTCATGTATGATTCAAAACTTTACCGCATTTGCATAAACACGAGGGGTCACAGGGGGCCTGGCTTTTAAGAATCGTAAATGAATAGATAAATCAATTTTAATTTATTAAAAGTACTTTGGGATTCCTCTTTATTGTTAGCGTCTCGTTTCAAGTCTCAACACAGGAAACCCAAGGTATTTTTAATCAATTAATATTGATTTCTTTATTCCTTAAGATTCTTAAAAGCCGGACTCCCTGTGGAGGGGTTGGAGAATTCGAGACAGTTATCATAGACAAGGCGCAAAACTGAAAAAGTCGATCGCAAAAAGTGCAGAAGGCATTTTGGGGTAGAGGCTGGTAACATAACTATTCTAAACTAATTTTTCATGTTGAATCCGAATATGACTGTTACCAAGACGTATTCTGGAATCTTATACTGTAAATGACGTATTTTGTGAATTGCTACGGTCATTTCATACTAACGGCTTTTTCATGTAATTCCAAAAGTTCCCAAACTTAAAAACAATTACCATGGCTGGAAAGAGCATATCAAAATCAGTAAAACTGTGAAGTTTGAAGGATATCAGTTGAAAAATCAAGGAGATACGAATTTTCAAAAATCGAAATTTGTTTGTATCTCTTGCATAACTGTAAGTGTTTTCATACAAAATTTCGTGTGTCAGCCTCTACCCCAAAATGCCTCCAGGTATCCGATTTTTCGAAAATGCGCCTTGTCTATCACTCTAGTAGACTATCTTACAGTGGGTAATTTTTACCATTGAAAAATTCATTGTCTTGATTCTTTGTTCACTTTTTGCACCCTGATCTTGGACAAGACAAAAGCACTCCCCTAGAGCCACGCAATCGACTAGAACAAGAAGATATAATGGCGTTCACTAGGGCTACGAGGAAGCCCGAGTAACAACGCTTGCTTGCAAGGACCATCTGGGTAATTTTGCGCAGACTCGGTCTACCACAGGTAGCCTGAGCAATATGAGTTCAAAATCAAGCCCTTCGCTTCAAATGAGGCCTTAAACTACTGTTACCAAGTCCTAGTTATCGTTTCATCAAAGCAAATAACTCAAGACTTAATTCAAAATTAGTTTAATAGCATTTGGTAATTTTAACAACACAAAATAAACTTTTCAAAAGAAAACCGTAGTAGAAAAGTACCGTGATACAAGAACTTTAAATTAAACGGATAATAACAGTTCTCAGAATCCATGTTTACAACTTGCTCGGTAAAATTGAAATCCTCCATATAATCCATAATCAATAACTTGAAGGGCTACACTATCTAGCTTTCGTGATGCGGAGTATCGAAGCAAGGGGACGTGGTTTAGTCTGAGTTGAGAAAATTTCGAGATCATTGTTAGTGAACGAGTGAAGGTAAATCCCGATAATTCACGAGCAAAGAGTGTGTTAGCCTTTTTATCAGGGTAGTAACGAGGTATATGGGATCAGGGATCAGCGTTATTTTGGGGCTCAGGGATCACATGAACGTTATTTTTTGGTCTCAGGCTGGGTCTCAGGAATCAGATTTTTAGCCTTGGGATCGGGATCAGTCTTTGGAATCGGGATCACCATTTTTCAGGGATCACTTTTTACGGGATCAGTGATCAAAATTGTCCTTATTTTGGGGATCAAGGATCAGATAGACTGATTTTTAGCCCTGGGATCCGGCGGGATCACTGAAAAAACTATATACCTCGTTACTACCCTGTTTTTATTATTCAATTTGGATACACTGCAGAAGCAGGCTAACACTGTCAGTCGACATCTAAGATCACTAGAAATAGCTCAAGTCATTAAAAATAGTAATTCAAAATTAGTTTAATAGCATTTGGTAATTTTAACAATACAAAATATACTTCTCAAAAGAAAGCTGGAAAATTACCGTGATGCAAGAACTGAGGTTGTTAAAAGATAATAAACAGTTCTCAGAATCCATGATGTTTACAACTTGCTCGGTAAAATTGAAATCGTCCATATAATCAATATAGCTACTTTTTTAGATCGTTAAAAGTGATTTAGCACTGAGTCCTAGAAATCTGTTAGTGAAAGGTCTAGAAAATTATCGCTGGAATTTTGGATATTGGTTTAAACTGGCGCCTTACGGTTGAAACTGCTAAACTCTGGTACAAGAAGTAGTTGTCGTCTGTCGATGAGCCGAAGGCTGAAGTAATCGTTTGGCGTTTTCTTCGATTCTTGATAAAATTTCTTTACTGGCCCCATCTGGGAGAACTTGTGGCGACAGACTTTCTAAACTTTCTATGAGATAGGTTTTGGATAACCAATTGTACATATATCCAATATCATTAGTTATAGAGTCAAAAGTTATACATCAAAAGGTAGTTCTATCGATACTTTCATATTTCAACATTCATAATTTTTATGCAAAATTTTCCCAAACTGAAATAAGGTGTTTTGCTTTATTTATTCTACCACTTCAAATATTTACTTAGTATAAGTCAACAAGTAGCTTAATGGAAAGTAGCTGTCACATAATCCACTTTCCTTGATTATTTATTAAGTTATTCCCACTCAACTGTTTGTGTAGAAAATTGATATATGTTTCATAAACTGTCAAAAAGCCAATTGTACATTTTTCTCGACTCAAGTATATTAAGGCTTGGGTTGTCTGCCAATTAACCAGAATTTTGTTTCTTAAATAATTATCTTGCTTAATTTTAGAGATATTGCATCAATATTTTTATGGAATCTGTAGATCAAAAAATGTGACAGATTGAGACCAAGTATTTTGCATTTTCTTGGTCACCGGCGTGACTTTAAGGCAGCAAAAACGTTTTTTTGAAAATGGGGAGTACAAAGCCTCATTAAATGAAGCTGAAATTCACATCGTTCTAAAGATACTTAGAGCACATATATGAATTAGCCTTTGCATGTGGTCTATCGATGTTGAGAAAGGAGATATTCGAGAAAAACGTATATGCAAATTAGGTCACGTGACCTATTAAATAACTCTTTATGTGAGCTATTTTTCCAAATGGAATTCGAAAAAGCTGATTTGGAAAGCCCTTTCCGAAAGAAACAAGAAAACATACAATTCATAAATATTAAAATGTTTGTTGTGTACCCCATTTCTAACTGAAATTTTTCAGGGAAAAACATGGTCCAGCAAGTCACGTGACACTCCAACAAAAGTTAACATTCATGGAAAAAATTTCAGTTGATGGATACTAACTGAAAATTACCAAAATATGGAGATTTCCACATTGGATAAGTCGTGAGATTCATAAAACCTAAAATTCATACAAATCGATCAAAACCCAAGCCTTAATATACTTGAGGAGGTGGCCGTTTCAGTTGGTGAGAGAGAATATAATAAACAAAAAAAAGAGAACAATTTTCATCGGCAAGTGGAGCTTATATTTTTTACCCTCTTTGGGCAAAATTTCTTAGGTTGCAATGTATTGTTTCTGCAGGGATCACCCTAGCCTATGAGTACATCCATATAAATGTGGCTTCTCAGAAATTGAGTTTTGTATTTTTGACTGATTTCGTTTTGGCGCATTTTCTATCTCGACAAAGATTTATTGCTTTCTTTAGAAACTCGCACACACTAAATCAACAATCTTCATAATTTCAACTAATTTCAAGTTTCTTCTTCTTCTGCAATTCCTCTTTAAAATTTCTGGAGTTGCAGAAATATTTATTTTTCAGTAATTATATGCTAATTAGCAGCAGCCATTATTGGAGTCATTTTACGACATGCGATCTAAATCCAGAAACGGGCCCCTTGGAGAATCGTGAAGTCGATACGTTACAATATTATGATGTATTTTACTACATTCCAAGACATTACAAGACAATCTATCGATGATGGTAATATTATTGGAAACTGCAGTTTAATTGATTACATTGCACTTTCTCCCATTTTATTAATCAAAGACTTTCCTGCTTTTCGTTTGCCCTTTAATCACCATAAACTGACGTGATATTCGTTTTCAATAAGTTGTAAAAAAAAACATACTGATCAATGACGTCTGGTACTCTTAACAAATTGAAGATGGTTTTGAGTTGTCTGTCCTCTTATTGACACACTCTTGACGTCATAAAATGTTCAAAACTCAAGTGGAATCACGAGCGCTGCGCTCGATTCCACTTGAGTTTTGAACATTTTATGACGTCAAGAGTGTGTCAATAAGAGGACAGACAACTCAAAACCATCTTCAATTCGTTTTTTACAACAATTATTTGAGATAAAAGTTAAAAAATCCTTTTCAAACGGGACAACAGAACGAGCGCGCACGCTGAAACGCGTCAGCAGTGTGTCTCTTATTGACACACTCTAATCAACCAATCAGATCGCGAGATAGCTAGTATCAAGTGTTGTAAAAAGTGGTATTGTAAACAATATGAAGAGAAGAGGAAAGAAGAGAACCTCAATACAAAGTTGGCTTTTAGTTGTTAAGCGGAAGCTAGAGAAATGTTCGGGGAAGCATCCTTGGCTTTCAGATTTATGTGGAAAGAGAAGGGAGTTTTGTTCTTTGCTCTTGCATTTCTGCTGCGGATTCATTTACGTGACATATGCTGGTAAGTTCTGTATATCGTCATTTTTTAGTAAATCCCCCTTTTCTTTAAATGTATTTATTTTTACTCGTGTAAAGGGTATTGGTTGGTTGGTAGATTAAGGTAGCTCGGTCTAGTTTTTTTCACGGTCAAATAGCGACGTTTAAACAGCCGTAGCTCCCGCTCCAGTGCGTCTTTTGCCAAGATCTTTTCACACTTGTCTAGATATAGAATGAAGTTTTTAAAAAAGTATATTTTATTGAAATCCGTTTTATTTTAGTGAAGAAATCATTATGTCGTCTTCTTTACTTAAAGCTCATTTTCGAGAAATATCGGTCTAAACTTTTAGAGCCACATATCCTACGGTAAAGTTGTTAGTTAGGTCTACATTCTGAGGACGTGTCAAAAAAATCGTACTCATAGTTTTTGAATAAAAACGGTTTTATTTTTTTGTATACAAAAATTCATATGTTTTGTACTATTTACGATAACAACCCACTCTGACAAGATACAACAAAATCCTTGCTCCCAGTTATTGCCAAGACTTAGTTCTACACTTTCTAAGATTTTCAATAGATTCGGCCAAGGCAATGATTTTTAAGAGTGGTACAAGTCATGTAATATTTTTGTTCATTTTCTCGCAAAACCTGAAATTTTTGCTTCTGAACGCGCTAATTAAAAAATCGTCGATGAATATTTTTTTAATGTCCGCTATTAATTATTCAGAATATGTCCAATTATGGTTCCAAGTTGGTAAACGAAAGAATACCTCTAAGGTGCTCAAATAAAATTTCAAACTTAGGTATATTTGCATTTGCTTCTGCCGCGGTTGTTTTGCTAAAGCAGTGTTGATTTCGCCGAGTTTGAGTCACACATATTTGCATGCTTTTTCTGTTGTCACATTACGCACGTGCTGATCGACCGTGCGGAAATATTCAATTCGACGACAGGCTCACAATTAAATTACGCTATTAAAGCAGACTTGATATAGCAAACTCGATCGAATGCACAGAATCACGAAAAAAATGTATTACTTTTGCTTGGCGTAAAAGTTGCATTCTTTAAATTTGTAGGAGCGTTCGAATTGAATATTTCCGCACGGTCGATCAGCACGTGCGTAATGTGACAACAGAAAAAGCATGCAAATATGTGTGACTCAAACTACACGGCGAACAAACCAACCGCGGCAGAAGCAAATACAAATATACCTAAGTTTGAAATTTTATTTGAGCACCTTTGAGGTATTCTTTCGATTACCAACTTGGAACCATAATTGAACATATTCTGAATAATTAATAGCGGAAATTAAAAAAATATTCATCGACGATTTTTTAATTAGCGCGTTCAGAAGCAAAAATTTCAGGTTTTGCGAGAAAATGAACAAAAATATTACATGACTTGTACCACTCTTAAAAATCATTGCCTTGGCCGAATCTATTGAAAATCTTAGAAAGTGTAGAACTAAGTCTTGGCAATAACTGGGAGCAAGGATTTTGTTGTATCTTGTCAGAGTGGGTTGTTATCGTAAATAGTACAAAACATATGAATTTTTGTATACAAAAAAATAAAACCGTTTTTATTCAAAAACTATGAGTACGATTTTTTTGACACGTCCTCAGAATGTAGACCTAACTAACAACTTTACCGTAGGATATGTGGCTCTAAAAGTTTAGACCGATTTTTCTCGAAAATGAGCTTTAAGTAAAGAAGACGACATAATGATTTCTTCACTAAAATAAAACGGATTTCAAAAAAATATACTTTTTTAAAAACTTCATTCTATATCTAGACAAGTGTGAAAAGATCTTGGCAAAAGACGCACTGGAGCGGGAGCTATGGCTGTTTAAACGTCGCTATTTGACCGTGAAAAAAACTAGACCGAGCTACCTTAAAGGGGAACTAGCTTACATATTAATTTTCGCTTATTTTTCACACACATTTTTAGCTCGTGGATTGCAAATCCACGAGTTATTGTGAGGGGTCAAAATATGCAAATGAGTCATTAGCTCACTCACTCGCAAATTGTTAAACTATGCTACTGCGCATGCTCGGCGTGATTGACCGCAGGCCGAAAGTAATGTGGGCTCTGGGTACGAGATCGAAGGAAATATGATTTCGGGACTCCTGTGTTATTCAAATATGCATCGATGACATTTGCTCGAATTCTTCAGCCGATTGTACGCGAAACTTGCTTTTGAAGTGAACGATCTAAAAGGCGTCTTCTGTAAACAAGGTCTGTATTTAATCGTGTCAGTATTTAGTCGTGAAGTGTTGAAATTCTACTCGAGACTCCTCCATGACTTTAAATTGTGGAGCCTTCAAGATGGTCCGAGATGAACACGACAACTTCTCTCATTAGCAAGATCATGCCTAGAGATTCCTTGATCGTGACTTACCTCGTGCTCACACTTCGCTAGGATTGGATGTGTCGGATGTTAGGCGAAATTGCTCATAGTTAATTTCTTATTCCTTTCCACATTTTGTATTGTACGACTCTGCTTAGAATGACTTTCATCGCATCTCGACATGAAAACCTTTCTGGGTGAAGGCTTTTTACGTCGCCCTCAAGCAACAAAAATCGTCGCAAGTCCAACATCAAAGTCATCCAAGCTTTTAGTGTTTGTACTTTATCAGCACGCGAGTAAATGATAAAACAAAAAGCAAACGAAAGCATTTTGAATACGAAATGCCGCCTGAAACAGCCTGAAACTGGCCGTGAGTCGAGCCGCTATTTCGTGTTTGTACTTATCAGCACAAGAGAGAATGTTGGTTGAAATAAGCAGGAAACGAAAACGGCCCTGATTTGACTCGACCTTTCTTTAAATTATTAGTATTTGATCAAAATGCAAACATGCTTCATTTTATTCACCGTGACCTTTGACGAGTCAGCTAATTGTAACTATAGGCAAAATTTGTGTAACTTGGCCAAAATAACTCAGTGGATCGATCTAATTGGCTTTTTGTCACTTTGAGACGTATATTGTAACAAATACTTCAGATACTGATAAAATGAGAGATTTATATACATTGTATGTAATGGAATTGTATTTACCATTCGTTTGATCTATAGCATCGAATACAGTAGACAATGCGTCATCTTTGACCGTAATGCAACGTACAATGAGTCTGAATGATGTAACATCACGCAGTACAGGAAACCAATTTCGCTCCAAAAAGCGTCTAGTATTTACCAGTTTATTATACGTCTTCAGAAATAAATTTAGATTTTGGCCGTCACGCTACAATGAGTCTGACACTCCGTCATGCAATATGGGCAACCAGTTTACGCTCCATATAAAACTGTACGCGTGTTATTCATTGAAAAAAAATATGGCTTTTTATAGCTACTAAAGGCTAAGGATTACACAAAAGACGCTTCATGGAAGTAAAAAAAATCCTAAATGGGTAAAAACATTCAGCTCTCAATGCTTCATGGGCTTCCGCTCTGCACATATAGCTCAATCCACGAGTTATATCCGCCACTGGCGGTTTGATTGTGTTTAGAATTTGTTTAGAATTTGAAGTGATAGTCAAATAGAAAACTACAGTCTTCTGTTCAAGAGTGTTAGTTAAATATTGCAAACCTTTTATCAGCTCGTTTCTCCTCCTCCTCCTCCTCCTCCTCCTCCTCCTCCTCCTCCTCCTCCTCCTCCTCCTCTTCCTCCTACTCCTCCTACTCCTTCTATATACTTCAAAGTGGTTTAATTGTCCAAGAACATTGAAGCTAGTGGGAAAAATATGGCGATGAGAAATCAACAACTACAAAATTTTTTGTCATAGTAGACGTGAAAATAGCCCATGACACGATTATTACAACCTTTGGGCTCAACTTCCATCCGTGATCCGAATACATAATAATTTCAAAGTTACTTCCTTCCTTATCTATAAAAAACATCTAAAAATTATACTTCATGGCCAAAACAATTTCATCGAAAACAAGTAAAACTTGAAAACTTTTCAGATAAATTTGATGATAAGGCTATTCTTTTCAGTTGTCGGTAACTTCAGTATTAGCCTTTTTGAAAATTTTAAAGCGGCTTGAACAAAGTCCTATTTTATTTCTAATACTTCTCTTCATCATTATAAATATTTCATGATTAAACCCGTCATATAATTATTATCAATAACTATATCTTGGTGATTTTTTATGTATTAAACTGTATATGAAAAGTTTATAATGGATGTAACACTTCCAAGATCCTCCATCGATAAATCTCTTGCATGGTTGGGTAGAAACATATCGTTGTGAACTTTCTGTTGAACAACTGTTCCTTTTAATTCCTATCAAGAGAATAAAGGTGTCATTCTATATGTCAGTGAAGAAAAGGAAGAGTATTAAATATTCAAGGGACATGCATGCAATTCTATTTCTGGTCAATAACACGAGCAGATTGTCTGTCAAAAATTACCTAAAGCGATACAGTATATATTTCGCAATTCACAAAATAGCGCTTCCAAATTATAGTTCACATTGAGTATTTTCTTATCACATACAAAACCTTTTACCAGGTTTTGCGATTCTTAAAAACCAAAATTATTTGATATTGTCCAAAATGTTAGAGTAGAAATTGAAAGTCTAAGTTCGGCTGACGGTAAAGAACCTTTTAATGAATAATGTCAATCGAAACACTATGATATTTTTATTCACAATAGGATAATGAGATTCATAGGCTTTTAGAAGCTTGATGGAAACTTTTAAAATTTTACATTAGCAAATTAAAGACCTCCCATGGAGATATCCCTATTTTTACGTCACCAGAATCTTCATCAATTTTCTTTTAAATCTGAAAATCCCATTCATTCATAGAGAAAAAGTTTTGAAATCATTGCATGTTGCTTTAAAAGTCACTTCTTTTAAAGCCATGTTTTTGTTTTAAAAGTTTTGACCGGAAAACTCGACAGCGGCCACAAGCAGCGCTGACATTTTCTTGTTAATAAACATGGTATTTGTATGTAAAGTGGTGTATATAACAGAATAGGAAACTGTGTAAAGTTTCCAACATTTTGGATAATTAATTGAAGGTTGTCTCTTGAAATTGGTATCAGCTTACACATCCCAAATAATCAACACAGTATCTTTCAGTCTTCTCCTACTAAGATTCATTGGTACGGAGCTATATCATGACACTTCAAAAATCTTTTGGTGGGTAGTCAGTAAAAAAATATTTAATAAATATTCAGCCAAGACCTGTTGGTGAGGGGGAGGGGAGGGGGGTTATATACTAATTTCTGACTACGTGTGTCGAATGTCATGCGGAAATGCAGTTTTCGTGCCGTGGATAGCACATCAGTACGGATATAAAAGTCGTATTTCACATTTATCAGGTTTAGTGGAAATGCAGGTGTAGGCGGTCCGTTTCATTCCAGGCTACAAATGATTTAGAGAAGACATGAATTATTTTGCTTGTCATAAAACTATTAATATTTTCAAACAAAAAAATAAATATAGGAAAAGTAGAATCCCCCCTACACACACACACAACTCTCTTCTAATTTAATTTTAACATGTTTAATTCAGAGTTTGTCCCAAGAGCATTTTCTCGTCACTGTTTATTTACAATGTATGACAGTAAAACAATTGACATGTGAACGAAAGCTAACAGAGATGGAAAAAATATATTTGTAGAGAGGCAAAAATGGGCATAAATGGCCGGGTCGCGAGAAAAATGACTTTTTGAAACAAGCAAAATAATTTCCATGATTCTCACAACTCCTTACAAGTACTGAAAAGTCCTTCATTCACGCACTCCAACTTCCAGTTTAGGTACTAGTTTCGACCTTCTCAGCCCAAACTAAAACTGACTGAGTAATAGGCGGCCATATGCACTAACAGTCACGTGACACCATCTCCCCTAAATCAAGCAGCACCATCAAAATGAACTCCAAAAAATGAAAGAGCACCTCGACATTAGTAAAAGGGCAAAGCTTCAGTTTATAAGGTGAATAAGAGAAAAAATGACAGTAAATTTAAGATGTAATATTTTCTTAAGATTCGTTCGGAAAAGCGTGTTGGATGGCACGAGCTTGCCATCCAACGCGTTTTTCTAAACGAATATCTTAAGAAAATATCCCATCTTAAATTTACTGTCATTTCTCTTGTATTACATTTTATGAGCTGAAACTTTGCACTTTTACTAATATCGAGGTGCTCTTTCATTTTTTGGAGTTCATTTTGATGGTGCTGCTTGATTTAGGGGAGATAGGGTCAAGTGACCTGTCAGGTGCATATGGCCTATTAACGTTACAATCGGTTTGTTTGTGCACGTGTTATACAGGCGCGCGTAAGATAGCGCCCACTATGATTGAAGATAATTTAAGGTACGGTAATACGAGCAACAAAATCACTCAACTTGTCTCGAAACATTGCTGCTAAACGAGTTGAAGAGCGATGCTGCGCTTTTCTCCACCCGAAAACAAACTTGTCTCAAATAGTTTGCTGCAAGTTGAAAAAGTCTGTTGCAGCAAGTAGACAGTCGCTCAACTTTTTGCAACAAAATTTCATGATGTTGCGCGTATATTGTATTACCACCCCAAAGTCAACTTGTCTCGCAGCAAACTGCGAAATGGCTTCCTTCGTGTTCGTGATTGATCCAATCAGAAAGTCAGGATTCACTCGACTTGTAGCAAACTATTTTGTTGCGAGACAAGTTAGTTTTCGGGTGGAAAAATGCGAAGCATCGCTCTTCAACTCGTTTTGCAACGATTTTGCGAGACAAGTTGAGTGATTTTGTTGCTCGTATTACCGTACCTTTATATATATATATATATAAATACTTGTACAGTTCAAGAAAAGAACAATATTGTCTACGTAAAGTTTGCTCCAGGTACTTTCATATAGTTCTACTCTGTTTTGGTGTTCATGAGTTTATCTTGGTCTTTGGAGTCGAGTGCGTGAATGACTTTTCAGTAAGGAGTTCTCGATTGAGAATATATCAAAATAATTGGTTCAGACTTATGTCACTAGCGCGAAAGATAGTGGAAGAAAATACAAAGAAATGCATGCGTATTTAATTCATCCTGTTTGAAAATGCATATTAAAAACGTAGTAGTCTTGCAAGAGATTTATGATAAATTGATTTTTTTGACAGGGCGGGGAGAAGGGGGAGGGAAGTAGTAGGATGAGAAGAGGGAAGGGGGAAGGGAAAGGGACATCCAAGTTGCGTATTAATACCATAAATGATAATGAAGTTACTGATGGACTGACGTCCCATATAAATTTAAACACTTTCAAGAAAAATATCAATCGCGCTTTTCATGTAAAAAACGTTGTTAGGATGTGCATGTCTAGGGATTAGGGCTTTTTCGACTGCTCAATACTGTCACAAACAGTTGTTAGCAATTTATCTGACTAAAGAGGCCTAAAATGTCTTCAATTCAGATCAAGACAGCTGCGGCAGCCGCAATGTCATATACAAAGTTCCCATCGAAAGCAAGGCACTCCATGGTCACGTGATTGCTCGAAAGGCCGTCGACACTAAAGAACAATGCGAATTCGAATGCTATTTAAATCCTGATTGCGTCTCTCTGAACTTCAAAACTGGCATGGCGGCTGGAGATCGACCATTGAACTGTGAGCTCAGTTCGTCAGATGAGATCAACCACCCTACGAATTTAACGTCTGATCCTGATTCCATTTTCGAAGCAATGAAGGTACGTACTAGCTTTCAAAGATCTTTAGAGAGGTACAATGTGAGTGTGAAACAGACCGCGCAGTGCTGTAACCTGTGTCCGCAGTACCTGAGTACTCTCAGTTTCCTGTAACGTCTTCAAAAATGTGAAATCTAAACGGATTGGCAAGACATGACGAGACTAAAAACGTCTCCGAAGTAGACTATAGCATCAATGCATGCCATGCATTCACTTCCTGCAAAGATCCCATTTTGATCGATCATCTTACTAAAGTATTTTGGCACGTAAATTAAGTTATTATATAATCGCCTCGATACGCAGCGCGCCTTTCGAATTTTCGTACGCAGGACAATCGAACTTTTTCCTGGAATATTTTAATAGATAGCTTAGCAAATCTATAATAAAACAAACAGAAGAGCTTTTCCACACTTACTCCGTTCAGTGATGCATCACTTAGAAAGTGCCTTTTGCGACATCAACCGACGCAATCCATGGTACCAATGGATCCAATGGTAAATTCCAATTACACATCTCCTGATCCAAATTTTTTATTCAAAGGTTATTCAAGGCATTAATTGAAAAGACTGTAAAAGACTAAGGGTTAACGTTTCCTGTAATAGCTAACATAGGGAACCCAAATAAGTTTTATTTCACGATTAGAATTCCAATGGAATTCTAATGGAATCTAGTCGCGATATTAGATTTTTGCTATTCTGAAGACCCCACCCCTCCCCCGTAAAAATTACTGTTCTCTAAATTACACGAGCAAGGCTTATTTTTTTGTGACCGAGTAAATTGGTATAGATAAAGTCAATCCAGGAATGTTTTGGCAACGATAATTACGATGTAATCTTAAAATCATCTAATGTTACATTTTATCATTTTAAATGTCACAGAATAACTGTACGGTTAACAGATGTCCCTATACAAATATGACATGTCAATCAGGGATTTGGTTACCGTGGTTACCGATGTGTTTGTCCTAAATGTACTAGTGGACCTCAATGCAACATCTGTAAGAATCAATTTGTACATTACTGTTGTTAGCATTTATGATACTTTCTTTTCCTGTCAGTTTCTTTCTCTTTTTTAATGTTTGTCATGACAAAAACTTAAGGGGATTGGTAATCATTTAAAATCAGTTGAAAAAAAATTAAGAATAGCTGACATTGCGAATGGAGAGCAACAGGAACCCCAGTATCTCATGAGCGTATGACTGGTACCCAAAAATTCACGGGTTTTCGGCTCGTTTTTTCCCGAAACACTCGTAGAACTACTATACTACACACATATCTAAAATCTTGAGCAGCTTTGACTCAACATTAAAGTACTTGCCCTAACGAGGACCGCTGCGCAGGTTTTTACCATATCTTACATAACTGAATCCATAAAATGATTTTGATTGTTTTGCTATGTTTTGTATGATTAGATGCCAATGACACCATCCTGATATTTCCAAGGAGATCTGTTGATCAAACAGTTGTCTTGGAAAGGCCATTTCCCAAGGCGATAAAGATATTTACCATTAGCATATGCCTGCAAATCGGGCCCTTGTCCCAACACGCAGGTTTGATCAGCTACATATTGGAAGGAAGTACCAAGGATGAAATTGCTATCATGTTAAACAGGAAAACACAAAAACTTGAAATGTTCTTAAAGGATAAACTCAGGTAGGCATTACGTTTTACTTAAGCAATAGAAGATAGTTTCTATGACTCTACCGGTGAAATAGAGCACAGCGTGATGTTGGGAGAAACACGAGAAAAGTTTGCATTATATAGGTAATAAAGACCTATTGTAACTGCTTTTGTATTTACTACATTTATCCATATGTACTGAAGCGTGATTCCCAGTTGGCAAACAAAACCCATAGCGCGGCAAATTTGAATATTTTGAATCAACACCAAGGGGTTTTCAAAGCGTCGCTTGGTAAAGGCCGTCAGCTAGTCAATTTCATGAGCTAAAATTTCGCAAGTTTTCGAGCCTACACGTCTGAAACTAGGTAAGACCGTTTGCTAATATGTTAAAATAAGTTCTACTTTAAAACAAATGCAAGCGCAGCAATAATTTTTGTGCAAGTCGAACACTATGAAACTGATAGCTTGACATTCTTGAATTACAGACTGTGAACATGCTCTTGTTCAATGGCTTATAACTTTTCATCAGTAAAGTATCCGATCTTTTCTATTTATTAAGAAAAGTGGTAGGTATCGTAACGCTTTTTAGCGGTAGGAGTAATTTGAGGCCTATTCCAGTATTTTTGAAAGAGTTAAGGTAAATACAAGAGTCCGATTTCATAATCGTATATATTTTGTTTGTTTTAAAATTGGTAGCTTTTGGGTGTGGTAATATATCTCAAACGGACTGGCATACAATATTTAAGCAATAGAAGATAGTTTCTATGACTCTACCGGTGAAATAGAGCACGCGTGATGTTGGGAGAAACACGAGAAAAGTTTGAAAATCACGAGCCGTAGGCGTAGGGTAGCCGTAGCCGTAGGGTATTTTAAGAACGATCAAGTTGTGTTATTTCCTGATCAAAACTAAAATTCTCAAAACTTGTGCAAATATAAGCCAATCACATTTGTCGTACTTTCTGAGTAATCAGTACGACTCAAAGCGGTGTTTTTGAGAATAGTTTGACAACTTTCATCGAAGGAATTCAGCAGAAATTATCCCGAACAAAGAGCTTTCTGTTTTTATAATTGACAATGGCTCAAAAATAGACGAAAAGGCTAAATATGACTTGCAGTTCTTCAAGATTTGGAAATGTTTACATGCTTTCGATGAATCAAGCAGCGTTCCACATAGTGAATTGAAAGCCGTGTTTTTGGTTTGAAAAAGTTGAAGTTTAAAAGAGGTTTACAGAATAAGAATTTTGCTGGTAAACAAGAAGCTGTTAACTTGAATTATCTGTTGGCTGTTCACCGATAGCTTGTGTTAAAACATCTCTACACTGGCGTAGTTTATACGAAGGATGAACAGTCAAGTTGTCTCGAGGCGACGGTCTGCAGTTTTGGAAATCTTCTCCTGTCTTTGTAAGTAAGAAACAAAATTTTGTTCATTGAAAAATAATCCTATAAATTGATTGAAACTAATCTCAGGCAAAAAGAAAATTCCTGTTGTGAATGAATCCTAGTTCCTTCAGTTTTTTCCTGTAACTCAGGCTATAACAAACTACAATTTGACTGGATTTAGACTAGCGTTGTTTGAAAGTACATGCTCATTTGAGTAATTTTCTTTGAATATTTACACATTTTTTATTGCTATTGTCCGACCATGAAGCTCAGTTTGTAAATTTTAAACGAGACTGGAAAGATGGAAAGTCTTTTGTAGTTTAATTTTAAGATTTGGTTTTCCTTTACTAACAGTAAAATTTGCTGATATACTCATTCGTCAGAAAACCATGTTTTTACAACACTTGATACTAATCTCGCAATCTGATTGGTTGATTAGAGTGTGTCAATAAGAGGAAAGACACACTGCTGACGCGTTTCAGCGCGCTGCGCTCGTGATTCCACTTGAGTTTTGAACATTTTATGACGTCAAGAGTGTGTCAATAAGAGGACAGACAACTCAAAACCATCTTCAATAGGCGATATGCACTAACAGGTCACGTGACCATATATCCCATAAATGAAGAGCACCGTAAAAATGATCTCCAGAAATGGAAAGAGCGTCTCAATATTAGTAAAATAGCAAAGTGTCAGCTCATAAGATGTAATACAGGACAAATGACAGTGAATATAAGATTGAATATTTTCTTAAGATTCGTTTGGAAAAACGCGCTGGATGGCAAGCTCGTGCCATCCAAAGCGTTTTCCCGAACGAATCTTAAGAAAATATCTCACCTTAAATTTGCTGTCATTTTTTCTCTCATTCATCTTATAAACTGAAACTTTGCATTTAAACTAATATCGAGGTGCTCTTTCTATTTTTGAAGTTCATTTTGACGGTGCTGCTTGATTTAGGGGAGATAGGGTCACGTGACCTGTTAGTGCATATCGCCTATTTGTTAACTTTACCGGTGAAATAGAGCATAGATTTTGGTTGTCTCTCAGCCAATCAGAACGCGTGTTATAATTGAGCTATATTATAACAAACCATATAGAACGGGTTTATGGTGATAGTGTGAAAGAAAACAGTTATTTTCATTAATTTTATATTTAAGTAATTAAATCCATTAACATAAAACTGGAAGTATGGAAAACAGGGTGAGGCACTATAGCTAATTAAGTAGAAGGAAGAGTACTCCTGAAGAATTTCATGGAACACCTTGTAAATGTAACAATTTTGAAAACATTGGAAAACATTGGTTTCAATGCTGAGGAAGTCATTTGCGTAATGACGCTTAAAGCCTACTGCATCGGAATCTTTTTCAGTACCTTATATTCCTATAACGCTTGAATAGAATCATCAGTCTTATCATAACATAGCACAAGTTAGATCTCTTTATGTTGGATGCGTACGCCTTTAGGGTCCTTTAGTGTTTGCACACTATTTTTCTGGTGACAAGGTCGGCGTACTGGTTCACCGCTCATCTCTGGGCTCGAGTTCCAGATCGGTCCATACGTGAACTAAGTTAGTTTGTTCCCTCTCTTGCCAGTACGACGACTTTCTCCCCGGGTTCTCCGGCCGGTTTTTCTTTTCTCAAAATCAACATGCGAGTCGCATGAGTGGTGTATAGCGAGTGTCACTAAAAAGCCCCTATGGGAAAGTGTTAATTAAAACTCTTCGTCATATTGATTTGGCGTCGAGATGTTATTCGAAGGGTAGAAAAATATTTTTGTGGTCATAAGATAGATAATCATAAGATTAAAGCCTAAATGCTCTGTGTATTATTTGCAGGATGACAAAGAGCCTATAAATTTTACGCGTGATTATTCTAAAACTATAGAGTGATGCCTGTTCGAACCCAAATGCGATTTACCAATTTCCAAAAAATGCATAGACGCTTAGTTATGCCAAAATTTGCCGCTTGATTCGTACTACCCAGCTGCAACTCCTTTGCTCCTGTCCCACCCAATACCATCCTGAACACAGGTAACTAGCTATGGATGTAGAGTCTATGTAGGAAGGGTGGATAGAGCATTCAGTTTTAATTGGCTAAATCCTTATCAAGTGGACAGAATGAATGCGCACCCTGCAACAAATTCATATATCAATTCAGATACAATATCCAATCTTCGTACAGCCAGAGCCTGGATTTAGAAGGTAGCAAAAGGGAATAAGGAAGATAAATGATAAAGCTAGGAGATGCAGGTCCAATCTGCTATTGTGTTTGATTTAATAGCACATGCTCAGCCGATGAACTCTTCAGAAACAAGAAGTGGTACCATATTGCAGTAACTTTGGACAATTCCGGTGAGATGAAAATGTTCATTGACGGACACGAAGAGAAAATGGCGAAGCCCGAAAATTTGAATGAAATTTCAAACCACGGAGCTCTTGTTCTAGGACAAGAGCAGGACAGATATCTCGGTGACTACCAGGAGAAACAGAGTTTCCAAGGCAACATGACTAGCGTCAATATGTGGGACAAAGCACTATCGAAAAATGAAATATCAGACCTTGCGTCAAGATGCCCATCCGAGAAGGAGGGGAATCTCGTGAAATGGACGGACCTTCTCCCTGGAAGAAGTGAAAGCGTCAAGTTTTTCTGTGGACTTTCATGCAGACCCTGAGAACATGAAGCAAGGAACTTATGTGGTATATCAGTATTTGCTTTAGGCAGATAACGCTTTAAAAATAAGAAACTTTAATTAAGGATTTGATTAAGTCAACATTATCTTGACAGACAATGTGACTACAATGAGTTACACATATATTGAATGAGGGTAGCTGCATGCATGCATTTAAAAATGAAGAAAAGAATTTAAAAAATTAATTTACACAGTGCACGTGGTTATAGATTCTGCACCAATTTCTCAAATTTTGATGGGCAAAAACAAACAGGACGACAAACTCAAATGAAACATGAAAGTATAGAAATCTATTGATATTACAGAGGAATTCCCTATTAAGTTCACTAATGTCTTGACCGATATACTTGAATGACATATCGTTTGTCATCTGAAGAAAATAGTTTGTTTTTCTCCGTAACCCATCTTCCCCAGGGACAGTTGTCATGTGACAATTCAAAGTTCAGTTGGATGTCGAATTGCTGAATTAATGTATATCGCTGAACTAACTCTTAATAATAATAAAGTGTTTAAGCGCTTTCGCAATCAACTGGCTTCTTCGTACTGGCTCTTATGATTCATAAATTGAGAAATTGAGCGGACTTCATCGAAGTCGGCATTTTTGTAGTTTTACCTTCTATTTGCTGAGCGCATTAGCTGAACAATCAAAACTGGCATTGATCTATATCCACATATAATTCAATTTTATATCTATTCGGTAGTATATCTATAGATTTTCTCTCTGAAATCCTTACAAAGTTTGTGTGAGTTCTCAAAATGGAGGATATTGAACAAATGTCGCCAGCAATAGAATGATGTCCTGTTCGTTAGTTATTTAGTAAGCTGTCTTGGTGGCTCCTGGACGGCGCGGGCTAAATTTGTTCCCTTTAGTCACTATCGCATTACAAATACAGAAAGCCGACCATATTTAGTTTACTGAATTTTCTTTGAGGAAAAACATAAATCAGTAATTGTTCTTATGATTCTTGGAATTATCAAATTCCCGGTCTCCATTTGCAACGCAAGAGAAAAATGACAAAATATTTTAAATAATGGAATTAAAAAGGTGATGTGATTATAAAAAGTGTCGTTCTTTCTTTGAGATTCATTGTACATTTGTAATTTCTACGTCCTCTTGGACATATAATTATATCTGTTGTAAGTTATTATGAAAAAAATGCATTCATAGGTGGTTCTTACTTAAGAGGAGAATTTTTCAATGGCGAGCAATAATGGCGAAAAACGCCCAAAACTAGACCATCGTGCGAGTTTTAATCCAAATTTTCGTTCTGGATTAACACTCAAATCCTTTTTCTACCGTTAAAAACTGATGTACCACAACTTAAACTTTCTGGCAGAAATGATTTTAGTTTTGTACAACATGTACAGCTATTCTTCAACTCAGGAGTTTCTGTCGTGCTCGAACTTGAAAAAAATCCCCTCTTAATTTAAATGAATGCAAATCTTACAAGCTCAGTTTTAAAAACTTAAGCTAGACATTTTGAAACTTAGAATCATCAAAAATTTGTCGGACTAAAAAATGCAAAGAACTATAGGATATATCTTTTTATTTAGTAAAATGTGTGGAGAGAGAAAGGAGGAATCTACGCTCATCTTCTCACAAAGTGAAGAAATTTTGAACACTTTTTCGCATTTATAAAAATTAAAATAAAGTGCTATATGCATTTGTTCGCGTTTCAATTGTACACGTAAGCTTAATACACTACGTGATGTTTCAACGTATTTAGACATTTCACAACTTACATATTGAATGACGCATATTCCCTGTTCCAATCCAAACTTTCCTGTTTCAAACTTTCTACTTCCCTCAACTAGCATTCCTCTTCCCGTCAGAATAAACAGCGACAATTCTTAATACTGTGCAAAAACGAGTTGGAAGTCTATATTCTAGCATCGAAAGCCGCTTCCAAACGTGCAAATTCTCCGTGACAAATTCTCTTTCACAAAGTAATCAGAGAGTTTTTAACAGTGAAGATTGCAGTTCACAAGAAAGGAATTATAAACTTGCGCAGAAATCATTGCCTCACAGCGAAATAAATTGATTGATTGATTTATTTTATTTATCAAACTTCCAACAGACTGTTGAGGAGCACTGAACTGAAAACAAAAATGAAAAATTTTATTCAGTGTTCGACGTCTCAAAAATGATTGTCAATACACATAAGTTGTGCATGCGGGTCTTGCATGAGCTTTAACCAGTTTGACCGCGTTTCACCTGCGTCACAATTAACAAGTGACTAAAGTAGAACCAAAATCTGAAATAGTTGTAAGTCGAAAATAAAGTTATATGTCGTTCAAAGAATTCGTAAGTGCCAATCACATTGAAAAGTAAACAATATTTTTCTTATACGTGCCTAGTCGTAAAAATATCATAGGATCTCTTTCTTTGTGAATATATAACTGCTAGAGTGATTTTCACCGGACTGTGAAATAGTTACTAAGCTAATAGACACTAATAGACTCTGCACCCATTGTTTTCTTTTGTTGCAATACAACTATTAGACACTATTAAACACTGACTATTAGTAATTGTTTCACAGTCCGATGAAAATCACTCTATTTTCAATCTTTTTGATCTAAATAAAAACTTAGAGAATATAAAAGTAAACATACACATTAGCGTCAAAAAGCGTCTACGTAGTTGAAATCTGCGTGACTTTAATTGAGAACTACGTACATCAGCTAAAAATATCGTAGGCGTTTTAAAGCGGTTTTTGAATAGCGTGCAACCTTGGCTTTCGACTGCTCTTTTGGGCGGTTTGCACAATAACACTATCAATTACAAAACATGAATTTTTTACAAGTTTGGAAGCAATTAGGCGATAAATTAGGTTGAGCGGATATCAAAGTCTCATTATATCTCATTGAAGAAAGTGCGACGGTTGAGTTGGATCGAAGTCTAGCGTGATTACAGAAATACCCAAGCTACACTACAAGACCACGGAAATGAAAGGTAAAGAACACACATATGCTCTCTTAATATGTGCTTATTTGTAAAGCTTCCTAAGGCAAACCCCCAATTAATTACGTGAACGGGTTGATAGCACTGTCCGTTTCAAACGGATATAATTCCTTATTTAGGGAATAAATTTGTTACTTATAGATGGGAAAAATGTGTTATGAGTTGGGATAGCTAACATAGTGTGTATGAGAGTTTTCTTACTCAAAAAAAGCTTTGGATCGTGCAGTTAGTCGGAGTGTTATCTCACTTCACAACTGGAAAGAGCTTTATAATTAAAATTGACTTAGTCCTTGTTAAGTTCAGTCTAAGTTAGGTTACATCAATACAAGTCCCGATCAATTTGATAACGCATAGCGCACCTTTCTTTTTCAACGCCGGTTAGACTTTCCGTTCCCTTAATTCCCACTAAAAAGCGTTTTCTTAGGTCTAAGGCCGTTGCGTAATTAAATGGACGAAAAAGATACGGTTTTCAAATTTTTCCGTATTTGTTGGACGTAGAGTGTTACGTGTTAAACAGTGCTAAATTATTTAGCGGTCAAAATTTTATATCAAATTGGCTAACACGACTAATTTTAGAGGTTTTTATTAACCCGCGCGAAAAAAGTGTACTATATAGTTAGCCGGAGTGTAATAGATAAATACAATAGAAAACAAAGGAATTAGAGCATAGCTAGTAGCGCCTAATATACGCTAAAGTGTATTTCACGGGTTTATGAAAACCACTATGATGAAATCACTCTAATCTGTGAAACAAAGTGTACTAGTTTAAAATTTTGATACTAATATATACAATTTCTCTTCATTGCAGTTTACTTTGCCATTCTTCTTTTCCTTATTCTTCTAACGGAGCTCCAGCAGTACACCGCCGAAGCCTCCCCCATCGTCACGGCCTGGCAAGGATCAAGCAAATGTGCAAGAACAGGTTTAGGAAGTGCGGCAGGAGATCCTAGAAATCGAGCGGGCTGTTGCTCAAGAGCTTGGCGTGTGTGCTTTCGTCATTCTCGACATGGTTGCAAAAGAGTCATGTGTTCAAAGTTGTTCAATAAGTGCATGTGTTCTATTAGCAAAAGCAACCGTTCTTACGAAATCTACTGTTGAAGCGATTTCCAAAAATGTCGTTAAGTCAAAGTAAGATAAAATAAAGAAATCAGGAAAACTGACTGTCAAACAGTTTGTGAATCGTATTGCTTTACTAGAGTTACTAAGCAAGAAGTCACATGTATAGGCAACTTGCGTTTTTAGTTTAGAAAAAGGCTTTTTCCTTGCATTGCCTGCGTAGCCGAGTGTAGCCTCTTTCGCAGGCGTTTTTAGTCTCGACCGAGGATATGTCCGTGATATCAAGACACTGTCGCGATATCGTGGAATGTCAGGACAGTAGATCTCGCTTCCGATTAGCTAACTAATTTCAGTAGAATGATGTCTATAAATCAAAATTAGGTATTCCGCAGAGCTTAGCGTCTGACAGTTTGAAACCAGTTTACTCGGGAAAGGGAAAGTCTCTCCGAATGGTCGACATGACGCCAAATGGAAGTCATTTGACATTTTCTTTGACGTCACAGTTTCTAAGTCGAGTGCGTGGCGATACTTTTTTAAAGTCAGTCGAAGTTTGTAAAAGAGCAAAGAAAAAGCATTTTTCAACTCAATAGTATACTTAATGTTTTGTTGTACTGTTGTATTTCCGCGCAAAAGTGAACATCTGTTTGTTGAACAGCAAATGTTGGGTAGTGAGACGCCAAAGGACATATTCATTACGTTGATTATGACGTCTTACTTATGACGTCATCGTGAGTGAAAATTTCTTTCACGCAAAGCAAGTTCAAATAACAGCGGAGCATTGCGCAAAAAAGATAACCATAAAAACTGCAAAAAGACTGGGAAAAGAAGAGGAATACGGAGTAAACAAAATGGAGAGAGGAAAGAAAGGAAAATAAATTGAGAGTAAAAGAAACAAACATAGCTTTATGTAAATAAATTTATTGGCGCAGTTAACTCTTACAGAAATCCAGTTTCACCCCAAGGGAGAACTAACTTAGAACTAATAAAACAGAACCTGACTTTGATTAAAGGCGACATTACACGGTGATTTTTTTTTTCTTTTTTTTTTTGCAACTTCTCTTGTAACGGCAAAACAAATTGCATCGTGTTAGTGCCTTGAAGATACCCTTTGCGGAATGAGCCATTAACAACTGTACACGCTTAATATTCTAATAATCACTCAATTTCCAAGAACCTTGTCATTCATATTTCATATTCTGATATATTTTCCCCTGGAGGGAGGGGTGAGAGCTACAATGATGTAAATTCCACACCCTCCCCTCTCCTGCCAAAAAAATTCAAACTCAAAGTTCAAAATACTCCAAATCATTTCTTGGTTGATATATAAACAAAAATCTACTATTCCCTGCGAAACTATTGCAATCTATGTATGTCAGCATAAGCCTGCGTCACATCCTGAACCCTCGTTCAGTCCGTCTGTGTAACAGTGTTCTGGCTTCTTTTGGGCTTCGAAAAGACGCGTGTGGCCGTTGGTTGGCATTGGGTGTTCCCATAGAAACAGTCACAAACGTCATGCTGGTAGAACGAATGAGAAACGGCGTTAGAATGCCCTTCACGATTTAGCCAATCACAAGCGTCTTTTCAAAACCACGAAGACCATTAGAATCCAGAATATGATTCGTGTCGCTGTTACCTAGACGGACTTAACGGTAAGCACCCATTCTAAAAACGTTGTCATTGTCTTTTGTGCCTGTTGTATGATGCAATATAAGAACGATACACACTCTGGTTCTCACGTAAACAAGACAAAATACAGCAAATACACCAAGGACTGGTAGAAGAGCTAACTCCCAAGACAAACAATGTATTTTTTCTTGCAACAAAGCGCGCAACACACTTACACCATGTGTCGACTCTGCAAAAGTTGCAGAGGTAGAACTCGACTTAAAACGAGCAACCGTTACGCACATCAAAGTTTAGGTCAATTGTTGTAAGGGTCGATACACAGTGAAACTCTTAGGCTCAGATGTCAGCCGTCAGGGTTTCTTGTTGCGCGCGACATCACACAGGATTTCCAGCCCGTTTAGAGAATTTGCTGACGTTAAGTGAGACCATCTTGTTACATTACATTAAACCTTGTCC
This sequence comes from Telmatactis stephensoni, assembly GCA_029948255.1. Classification (NCBI taxonomy): domain Eukaryota; kingdom Metazoa; phylum Cnidaria; class Anthozoa; order Actiniaria; family Isophelliidae; genus Telmatactis; species Telmatactis stephensoni. Next base: position 581,863 of record JALIZF010001870.1, on the reverse strand, counting down.
ATGACAACACTTTTTAAAATGGGTGAACAGGAGCAGTATCTGTAAGCTCTAGACCCTCCTCAGTGCTATTTGATGAAGAGTATTTATTGCTTCATATGTGGGTACTGCCATGGGCCTGGATCTCCTGTCGTTTCCTTGATAACCAAGGCAGATGTCCACCTTAACAAATACATGAGTCCACCAGCTTTGTCGTTGGTACCTAGACAACAAATAGATACATTGTAACCATAGTAATCTTGGGTTTACCCTCAAGGGGGAGGGGGAAGGCTAAGACGTAAAGACTGAGTAATATCAGAGGTACCGAGACAGCAAAGGAATGTTTACAATTGTCTAGTTGTTTCCATGGTAACCTTGGGTCTACACTCATGAGGGAGAGGAGTTTCTCCTTTGCAAAACTAGATGTGTTCACATCACAGTACAGAGACATATGCAGCCATTTTACACAATGGTAAATTAAATTTATGAACTGTGATTCAGTGGACAGCCTCTTCTGAAGTTAATTCCTTTATTGGGTATCCTGGGGTAAGAGAAAAAGAGGGAAAACTGGAACGACAGTGAGGTAAAAGATAAGGCGCTCCTTCGTTTTTCTCTCTCCCTCTCCCCCTCCCCACTCGGCTATTTGCCACAGGAAGCCCAAGGGCTGCCTGTGGAGGAGGCTACAGCAGATGCAGCAGGTCAAGTCATAATACGACTTGATAATCACGTGATGATGAATTTATAATAGCACAATTGAGGGTTACAGATCATCTAGCAACCATTTACTGACCTGACATTCTTGCACCTCCAAATGGTTGCTGTTGGACAATAGAGCCGGTACACTTGTCATTGATATAGAAGTTACCAGCAGATTCTTTAAGAATATCGCTAGCTTCTGTTAAGAAATTTCTACAAAGAAAATAACAAAGTGTTACCAGAAGGGAACACTTGAAGTGGAGAGGGAAAGAAAGAAAGCATGAAAGGTTAGAAATCTTTGTTGCATTTACTTGTCTTCTCCAAAAATAGCTCCAGTGAGTCCAAATTCATTGGTCTGGTCAACCTGTGGATCGAATACAAACAAGATAAACAAGTCATGAATGAGAAAATGGGTGCTTATCATTTACCTACATAAAAACAGACATTCCGATTGGAAAAACAAATGGTAATTCTGATCGGAAAGTCTGATAGGTAATCCACTTTTCACACTCTTTTTAATTCTTTCAGAAGATGTGTGAAGAAAACAATATAGCAAACAAATTTTCAATTGGATGGATTCGTTTACATGGTAACACCCAAGACTTTGCATAACATTTCACTACAGCTTAAGTTTAGCATGGAATCATGTACTCTTTCATAGCATCTTTTTTCAATTTCCATTTCTGCACTACACAAAAATCTCACGTGACAATAATGAAACTGGATGCGACGAACGGAAGCACACTGTCTAGTATATCATGTGAATTTATGAAAGTTCACAAGAACAAAATGTCGTTCATACAGCATAATGCCATTCAAAACTTTTACTCACCATTTCTAGAGTTTCTTTGCATTTAGCATCTGGATAAACATAAAGAGTCACCACAGGGCCAAAGATTTCCTATCAAAAAGAATTGATTTTTTTACTTTCACTTTTGTTGTAATAAATGCCCTAAAACAGAGGGTTAAATATCACAGATTCTGATGAATCTCTTCCTGGCATTAGACTGTCAATTCCCTAAGTCAATCTGTTCCCTCTTTGGACTGCCTGTGGTGGTCGCTCACACAGCATCAACCTATGAATAGGGGTGTAGAATGGCCCCCTAAAAAAGTCAGTCTTACAAAATTGAAATCAAATTTTGAGGGTCTCAAAGTCTTGATTTTTCTCTTGAAGACCTCTTGGAGTCTCAATTATGAAAACAATGGAAATCAACAAAAATTAAGCATCTCAGGCTCACAAAATATGTCGCTTGGTCTCACAAAGTCTTGCCTTGACCACTGGACACCCCTATTGATGCAAAGGAGCAAAAACTACAGCATTACTCATTCTCTTAATTACCTCCTTCATCATCTTGTCCATTGGGTTTGATGTTTGTACAATAGTTGGTTCAATGTAGTATCCAACACTATAATCAAAAGAACATGTTAAAATAAGAAATAAAATAATTGGCTGTCAAAATAGTGAATCAACATAGGGCCCAATTGTTCATAAGACAATAATATCACTAACCCAGGATTATATATGAAGAAAACCATCCATTTTAAACTGGGCTTTATAACGCTAACCACCCTTCAATCAAGTGGGCCAATGTTATGGTTAATGTTATGGGTCAATGTTTGGCCATTATTTTTGTATTTATAGTTTTTCTTGTTTATTTTCTTACTCAAGTGTGGTTACTCTCTAACATTTATAAATAAATGTCATCCATTCTATCAATTCTAGCTGATTCGCTAGCTTGCCTACACGCCCATGGGATAAGCCGTTCCTGGCACACACATTGCTGAGCTGGTTTTGCTATCAAATATCACCAATCAAATTGCATTTCGCATATGCTTGCTAGCCTGCTCAATGCAATCACACAGTGATGGTTTAACATTGACTTAATACACTTACCTCTTGTCACAGTTGCCACCAGCCAAGATGTTGAGATCATTGCTGTCTTTGCAGTAGTCAATGTATGACTTTATGTTGTCAAAAGACTGTCAGAAATATAACAATGATCATAATTTACAGTCAGAACCATGCAGTAAGTGATTGGAGAGGTCTTTACCACCAGATAGTTGGTAAAGTGTTGGTAAGTGTTGGTTTGCAAGCATTCATGAGTGGTTGGCAAGGTGTCAATAAATGGTTCGTAAAATGTTGAGTGTTTGGTAATGTGTCGGTAAGTGGTTGTTAACGGTGTCAGTAAGTAGTTGGTGAGGTGTCACTAGGTGGTTGGTAAGGTGTCACTAGGTAAGGTACCTTTTCATCTATGACAGCTGTAACAAAGGTATTCTCAATATCTGCTGGCTTGAAAAGGAAGAAAACAAAATATAGTTAAAGAAAATAGAGTTCTGATCCAACTTTACTTTCACACACACAAAGTCAACACTTACTGATCCCATCTTTATTTTCTTGTGTTCTTCAAGCAAACCTTCTTTGATCTAAAACATAATTAAGAAATATTAGAAATTATTTGCTTATAAGTAATATTCTATGCAGCTGCAAATCATTAGTTTTATAATGAGGCTGATGTTATGAAGACCTTTAATGCCAGTTTTGGGGATGGCAAGAATGGCAACATCATAGTGTACCTCGTATTCACAGGTCATCGACCCAACCCATTGGGCTGCATCCCCCTAATTAAGTCAGCCCTTATATATTTATTTTACAAGATCTTACCTCAGGCCATTTAGACTCTGGTACGTATAATCTTGAGCAAGCTGAGCATTTCTGTCCTTGGTAGCCATAGGCTGCTCTTAATGTGCTGTGTACGACACGATCTATCAGGAAAAACAGTCAAGGTAACATTGATTGTATTTCTCACACATACATATAAGAAAGTATTTGTAGGTAATTTTTAAATTAATTAAATTATAAGCTACATTCGTGGCTCTGTTACTTACTGATGTCAGCAGAGTTGTGAATGAAATGGTAATTCTTGCCACCACATTCTAATGAGAGAAATTTTGCAAATACTTTAAATAAGTGTATAAATATCAGGGGCAGATTCAGGATTTTCTTCAGGGAGGGGTGCATCCAAGATTACTTTTCAGGGGGTACATCATTATAGAAATTGAAAACTATCTGGAGGGTATTTTGAAAAAATAAAGAGAAGAAAATGACCCAAAGTCACCTCAGGAGGGGGTGCATGCACCCCCCTGCATCCCTCTCTTAAATCCGTCATTCAAGAAGAGATAATGAGAAAATGCTAACTGGTAAAATAAACTTCAATGTGGACCCTCTAGAACAGACAGGTCTTCTCTCTCTTTCTCTCTGAGTGTCTTATAATATTAGAATATTATATCTACAAATGAATTATGGTGCAGTCATTGCCATTTACCTCCAATAAGCCTTGGATACGTCCTGAGAAAAAATTGGTAAAAAAAAATCAACATATGTGATAAATAAGTTGTAGAGCAATTTTTTATTGTGAAAATGACATTAATCAGCTTAGCAGGTTGCAGCAGAAATTATGAGTGTTTATACATTATACTTACTTATAAACATCTAGATTGCTGGATACATTCTGCCACAAATTCTTGAAAGTACTACGATAAAAAATGCAGCAAATAGCTTTAAACTAAGGAAAAATAAGCAGCATTTTAATGACATGTATTAGTGATATTAAAGTGCAATACATACGCTACACTGCCCGTAAAGTTAATAGCTGCTAAGTCTGGAGATGTGGTGATACCATTACCAAATACAGGTCCAGAAGTGGGTACAAAGTTTAAGATGCCTAGAAAATGTTGAAAAGATTACTTCAAGTAGTACAGTGGAAAACATCAAATCAAGGTGTATGCATGGATGGATGGAAGGAAGGAAGGGAGAGAGGGATGGAGGGAGAAGAAAGGGAGGGAGAGAGGAATGAAGGGAGGGAGAAAGGGAGGGAGAAAGGAAGAGAGAGAGGAAGGAAGGAAATAAGGAAAGGAGGGATGAAGGAAGGAAAGAAAAGAGGGAGGGAGGAAGGAGGGAAGCAAGAAGAAAGGGAGGAAGGAAGGGAAGGAGGAATGAAAGAGGAGGAAAAAAGGGAGGGAGGGACATGTAGGAGCAAATGAATGAATGAGGAAGAAAGGAAGGGAGGAAAGTAGGAATGAAGGAAGGAAGAAAGATAAGAAGGGAGGGAACGAGGGAGGAAGAAAGGATGGAAGAAAGGAAAGAAAGAAAGAAAGAACAAATGAATGAACAAAAGAAGGAGTGAAAGAAGGAAAGAAGGAAGGAAGGGAGGGAGGGAGGAAAGAAGGGAGGGAGGGAGGGAGGATGGAAGGGAAAAAAGAAGGAATGAACAAATGAAGGAAGAAAAAAACATAATATAATTCTGCTACTAACCAGCAGGAAGGCCAGCCTCCTCAAAGATCTGTGCTATCATGTATGAAGAATGTACAGCTGTGCTGGCTGGTTTAAAAAGAATGACATTGCCCATTATTGCTGGTGTTGCAGCAAGATTGCCTGCAATGGCAGAAAAGTTGAATGGAGCTACAGCAGCAACAAAACCCTGGAACATAGCAAAACACAATACATGAGGACAGTTCTATTATGGCAGCTGGATTTTCTATGAATTCCTTACCTCTAATCCACGATAAACTAAAGAGTTCTTGACACCTGGAGGTTGGTGAAGCTCTGGACCCTCCATAAGTTTCTATAGGCAGACAATATGCATTTTTACTAGATGAACTTGAATGTGAATATATATATACGCATCTAAATTGCTGACTAGTACATATAGCTGGTAAAATGCTGGCTGGCTGACAGCACTTATTGACAATACTCTGTAACTCTGTAACATTCTGGTGGATAAAGATGCTTGAACTTCCAGCTGTAGCTTTAACTATGGAATGCATTATCCACTTGTAAGAGATGTATTATTTGTTCTCTCAATGATGTGATTGTGGTGTCATAATGAACATCACATTTACTTTTATTTACATTTATCAAGTTGAACTTACTCTTCCATTGTAAACGTCAAATCTGTAAAAGTCAGCTAATTCCATGATGACATCAATATCAGCTTCAAAGGCAGTTTTACCCTGTAAATGGGTTACAAAAATTAGTGGAAAATTGAGAATTTCAGAGTGTGACAATCTTACTTTTGATGTCATTTCACATCAGAAAGACATGTCATGTTCACACCTTTAACCTAGTTCTAGTTTGCAATCCTTTTTGCACTGGCATCTAGTGCTCAGGTACAATTCATATCTTTGTCAGTCTTTGAGGGAAGCCACTGATGGATGCATTAACCCTAAGTTAGTGCTTACCTGCCTTCAAACAACTGCACTCTGGTGTGAAATACCACTTTTTTGCATTGACAAAATTAAAGGTAATTTCTAATCATTGATTTTATTAATCTCTATTAATAATTTTATTGCACTTTACCTGTCCCACCATTGTGGAAGCAAGAAAGTCATATCTGTACTTGTTACACAGCAGGTCTAAAGCCTTGTCGAAGATTGCTACCCTGTAAAGAAAAGTATTTGAGTGGAGCATGGATGGTTACCATGGTTACCACCTTGCTGTCCCTCATTTAGGCACCTAGTCCAAACTCATCACTTCCAATAAGTTTAAGAAGCAAATAAATCATATACGTGTAAGCTGCATAATGTAATAACATTCTAGTCCACAGAAAATGAGAAGGATGGGCTATGGCAATTACATTGAAATAACGGAACTCTTTGTGAATTTTTGATGTCGTACCTTTCTTCAAATGGAGTTCTTTCCCAAGCCTTTCTTGCTGCCATGGCCTTCTCAATTGTTGTCTTTATCAATGCCTATAGTTGAGCAAAAAAGAAAAAAGTAAACAAACACATTTAATTTAATTTGTTGGATGGAATTTAGAAACAGAAAAAAGCTTTGAAGCCCATGGTCTTTCATAACTTGCATTTGAAGGGTACAGTATTTCTTCAGGAAGCATGGTTACTAACATGGTTACTAACTGTTTGATAATTTTTAGTTTTAATACTCACCTCATCTGCACAGTGGAATTTGGCAATCTTTTTGGCATGGTCATATGGCTAAAACAAATATTGAGATCCTTTTAATCAAAATTATAATTAGCTTGGTTTCAATATGTTATTTATATGTTATGTTATGTTATTATATTATGTTATGTTTGTTATTATATTATGATATGTTACTATTTTTCACCCTAAGAAGACAGGGACACCACAACAGCACTTTTGCACCAATTGACAGTGAGCCCTGCAGTATAACAGGACAGACCAAACACACCAGCAACTTCATGGCCTATCTCCACGAATAATGATGTGGGTTCTTTAATGTCCCTCTAATACCCTTGTATTGGATGTATTGTATTGTATGTGTAGTTATGTAGTTTTTGGAGAGACTGGGCCAACAATTTAACATCCTTATCTAAGGAGACAAGAAGATCTACCTTAACCATTTGGAAACTAATCACAAAGGTAGCACCTTCTCAATTTTTTAAGGCCCTGAGTCTGGCTGTGGAATTGAACCCCAACCTTCCACAATGAAGACCAATGTTCAATCAGCTAAGCCAACCATGATTGTAGCAATGGCATTGAACATATCAAAACCACACTTTAAAGTTATTCTGTTAAAAAACTTACAATAGGTTGGTATTTGCAGTCCCCAGTATAAATCTTCTCACCACCAGAAATGACTGGAACTTCAAGGGTCTCACTTTCAAGTTTTTTGATAGCATTGAGTAGTTTGGTTCTGTTTTCACCATCTATGTTAGTAGATGGTTCATTTGGTGGCATGATCAGTGTTCTTACTCCTGCAACTCTGCAAAATATAAGTCAGAGATTAAGTGTTTAATATACCTTTTGTTGTTGTTGTTGTTGTTGTTTTGTTTGTTTGTTCTTATAGGGCTATAAAATGTTATTTAGACAAAGTTAAATTTGAGATATTTTTGGCCAGTAGTATTTTTCATTTCAACGCACGTGGATATGGGGGGCGACCCCAGGGTGCATTCAGGGGCTATATGTTCTCAAGTTTATCTTAGCCTTTTTTGTAGATTGTTGAAGATCAAGCCCTTATATAAGCTAGCCCTGCTGCTTGTTTGAATGCTGATTGTTGCGGATCATTTGTCCCCACCCTTCACCTGGGGAGGGCTACCAGGTAGGTATAGTTAAAGTGTTTGCTCAATGTGGCAGTTGTGAGGTAATGTTTATGTTTATGTTTATGTTTATTTTGCTTTGCCTAATAACAAACAAGAAACAGACAAACAACAAAATACAATATAGGCAGGGACACCACTGTGGCAGGAGTGCCATGTGACCTCGAGGGGACTGGATGGCCTCTGTTCCTGCACCCAGCACCAAGCTTATCTAATGGTGATGAGTTTTATGACACTGGCCAACAACCTCATCCAAACATTATTTTAACTATAGTTAACTCAACTTCAACAATGATTCAGCTGTTGTCAAAGATGGCATAGCTACAGTTAAATGTCCTTACGTGACCACAGCCATTCTGTCAAATCACCTTCACACATGATCAACTTTAAGTTGTGAGGGCAAGCAGAGGATCAGAAAAACTCTGCTCACAGGGCAACATGTATTTGAATACTGTACGTGCCAGAAAGAAAACTCCACCCTTGTTTATATGACACCTCCCTGGGGATTAATCCTAGCTTGACCTTTACCATGAACAAAATTTGAAATATTATACTACAAATTTCCAGTAAAACAGTTCAATATGATTTTAAAGCACTTCTTCTTGAAATTGTGTGATCATTTTATTATGATGCATTTCTAACACAAGAACAATTATTTCTTTTGTTTCATCGCACACCCTTTGAAAGTTTTACAGGTGGGTGATTTGTCGAGCCTTTTAAATGCATTTCTTAACGTTCATTCACTTATTTAAGGTTTTCGAGAGGTATTAAATAAATTTAATAAAGAGAAACAGAACCGTTCGGCACAGCGCTTAAAGTGACAAAAATAAATCTTTCGCGTCACGATCGACGTTCAGATCCCAGACTCACGTACTCAAAAGTACCAAGAACCGACGTACAGAAAAAATTCTTTCTTGTAAATACAATCTATAATATTTCAAACGAATTAGAAAATGCGTGGCCTAGTAGCAATATAAGACTTACGGAGTTACTGAAGCGAAAAAAAATACGTGGGACATCTTGCGCAAACATCATAAATATTCATGAACTAGAGTTGTTGTGCAACTTGGGACACTTGCAAATTCGACGCGAGTTTTGTACTCCGTTTATAAAATGTTGGGGGTTCTTTTTTCTGTGGAGTTAATGGGGTTGCTCTGTCTGTCGTAACCTCTCGGGGCCAAAACACAAGTCTAAATATTGGAAAATTTCCATCATATAGAACGCTTCCTGGTTCTGAATGAATCGTTTACGCCTTGAGCTCGATGAACTAATATTTTAAAATAAAAGTTGACAGAGAAGATTACAGGAGTAATTAAGATACAAAATAGTGACAATCCACGAGGGATTCATTCACACGACTTCAAAATACACACAAAAAACTTCCCGCCGAAACATCTGAAGTTCAGCTGATGTACTCGCAAAACAATACATTTGAATATATTGTACATACCGGAGAAGCTGCCGAGCAACCTTAGCTCGTAGAGAAAGCATGGTGTTCTGTATAAACACTGGCAGCTAAGAAAATCCAGTAGATCAGAACAGAAGAATGATCCAAAACGACGTTTAGGTCACATGTGTGTTCGTTTCAGGATCCTGTCGTCCATATTTGGCTTCGAACGAGGGGGTGTGTCAACCAATCAGAGTTCAGTGAGACAGGAAGCCCGTATTACATGACATCACGTTTCATATTCTAATTTTGTTTGTTTGATTGTTTCAGGTTATTTGTGTGTTTGGTTTGTGTTTGATTGTTTATTTGTGTGATCCTTTGTTTTTGTTGTATTGATTGATTTAATTTGGTGAGAAAACTCTAAAAAAAGTAATTTGTTTCATTTTTGGATTCCAGAATTTGTGAACTCCATAATTCACTCTAACTGAAAAAAATCAAAAGGGATAAAAATGACGATAGAAAAAACTCCAATAAAAATGAAAAATAGTTATTGTCATTTTGGTCTTGAAATGGGGTCCCTGTGTCAGCGCCCGCGTTGCTCACACAGCAATCTTCCCCATGAGATTCAAAAATGGCGGACTCGGACGAAGTCCAAGAAGATGAGATTGACTATTATGGCGTCTTGAACGTCAGAAAAGAGGTATGCACTGCTGAAACATTAATAGAAACACTTCAAATAGATGTTTTTGAGTATTTTTTCTGATTCATTTGGGTATTTTAGGCTGCGGATGACGAATTACGGTCGGCTTACCGTCGCATGTGCGTGCTTTACCATCCTGATAAGCACCAAGACCCCGCGAAAAAAACGGTAAATAAATTGCCTCGTTTGCTGAAAATATAACTTCAATTACTGAGCAACGTTTCTTTTTCTTTTCAAGGCGGCTGTACATCTTTTTAGCAAAATCCAGAAGGCTTACGATGGTATGTAGGTTGATGATGTAATAATGTCGGCTTGATCAGCCGTTGAAGTTGTCACGTTGGGACCAACCATGTGTCATCTAATGTGCAAATTTTCAACAAAAATTATAAGATATTTATAATTTATTTATTTATTTATGGGTATAAAATATTTATATAGTTATACACATCAAACAAACTCAGTTCACATATGATGCAGTGCCCAAGCTGGGGCTCAAACCTGGACGAGTGCAAAACAGACTGCAGTGAATGCATCAGTGCTGTTGTTTATAAAAGCATTTTAAATTCCTGCCTTTAATGTGCTGTGCCATAACCGTGTCATTTTTGCAGTCTCATGAAATTGCTATATGTTGAGACACCTATGACCAGTTAGCAACAGTTTTGAAGAAAACTAGGGAGATTAAGCGCAAGACGTTTTTGTCAACATGGATGTCACGGGTACATTTTTGATTGTGTGTACGCTGTCATAGATGAGGTTTCCATTCTCCCTAGAGTGTCAGTTGAGGCTTTCTCGTGTTCTAGATTTCATCTATGATGGCCTGCATGTACACAGACAAAAATGAACAAAAATGCTGATGTCCATGTTAACAAAAACGTCTTATGCTTAAGCTTGTTACTATCAAGGAGTCCATCCCTCTGAAGCCACTTTTTGATGCAGTTTTAGAAGGTACAGTAATTGGATTCTGAAATATGTTTTCTGAACAGATAATTGTTTTAGTTTTAAGCAATCCTGAGACCAGAGTGATTTATGATATCTATGGACAGAAAGGACTTGATGCTGGATGGGAGGTAATATATTTTTATATTAAAGAATATTATGCTTCCCAAAGTCAGAAAAACTCAGCTTAATTCACTTTTTTATAGATCAGAACAGAACATTATTTAGAAATTTAAAATGTAGGTTTGGGTAGGCAGAATCACAATTTAACCTAAATTTCTATTCAATTCCTTTTTAAATGTTGAAGACTTTTTGGATACTACGTAAGATAAATTTTACAAGCTTTATTCCATTTGATGTACAATATATTTATTATTTAATTTTTTCTCTTATTTAGGTGGTGGAGAGAAAGCGTACCCAAGCTGAGGTTCGTAATAGAATGTTTGAAATGTTTCCCACTGAACAGAATTTGTTCTAATTTAAGGGTTATATTAAACAATATCAATGTTAATGTCTTAGATTCAAGCAGAATATGAACAACTTCAAAGAGAGAAGGAAGAAAGAAGATTACAACAAAGAACAAATCCCAGGGTAAAATATCAAAATTACTTAGCTTAATACACTTGTAAATGTGAACTTGAAGTGCAAGCCTGGTTTTCATAAGGGACAGAATTAGCTGAAGCAAAATATGCAGACTCAGTGTTGCATTTCTCACCTAGGTGTGAAAGAAAGACAATAGATGGTGCATCATTGAGTCTGCATATGCTGCTTCTGCTTAGTAGGCATTAGGGATTGCTATTCCTAAATAGATAAATAAATACTGTTGATGAATAGTAGGCATCCGTCTATCTCGTAAGATAATGGTAGCACCGTGGTAAAAGGTCAGTCAGTCCTGTTGGGAACAGCGTCTTAAATGACTCAGCAGACCAATCCTTGCGTGACAGTCCTTTCCGCACAGGTCACAAGTAAACTCTGAGGGCGGGGTTGGGGCTGGGGGTTGCTGTCTTTGTTGTCTCTGCTTTCTGCGCTGTCTTCTTTCCTCTGACTGTTGGTGAAGCTTTTCCTCGCCTCTTTTGAGGCCTTCATAAATGGTGTTGCGCCAGCAACTGCGGTCTTCAGCAAGTGATTCCCAGTTATCTGGATCAATTTCAGTAAGTTTCATGTCTCGTTTGCAGACATCTTTGAAACGCAGTGCTGGGCGGCCTACTGGACGGCGTCCTGTCTCCAACTCTCCATAGATGATGTCCTTTGGGATGCGGCTATCCTGCATACGGGACACGTGCCCCAGCCAACGTAGGCGTCGCTGGCTGAGAAGGAGATGCACACTGTGGGAACCAGCTTGCTTCAGCACAGTAGTGTTGGTAATTTTGTCTTGCCATGTGATGCCAAGAATCCGTCGTAGACAACGAAGGTGGAAGCTTTCAAGACGGATCTCCTGCCTGGCATAAGTAGCCCATGTTTCGCTGCCATAAAGCAGGGTACTTAAGATACACGCCTGGTAAACCTTGAGTTTAGTGTTTAAGGATAGCTGGCTGTTTTCCCACACTCTCTTGCTCAGCCTAGCCAACACTCCTGCAGCTTTTGCAATGCGTTTGTCGATTTCTTTGTCGAGAGACACGTTACTGGTGATAATAGAGCCCAGGTAGGTGAAGTGATCAGTAACTTCAAGCACCTTATTGTCAATTCTGATCAGTGGAGGTGCAGAGACGTTCTGACCCATGACATTGGTCTTCTTAATACTGATGGTTAGCCCAAACTGAGTGCAGGCATGAGAAAACTGGTTAACCAGGGCTTGGAGGCCCTCCTCTGTGTGTGAGATCAGGGCAGCGTCGTCAGCGAACAGCAATTCTCTGATGAGCACTCTACGCACTTTTGTCTTTGCCCTCAGTCGAGCCAAGTTGAATAGCCTACCATCACTTCTAGTAACTAAATGGACTCCCTGTAATGAATGTCTGAATGAAAAATCGAGCAGTAACGAGAAGAAGATACCAAAAAGAGTTGGTGCAAGTACACAGCCTTGTTTTACGCCACTCTGAATTGCAAAGGACTCTGAAACTTCACTGCCATAGCTGACTACGCCCTGTGTGTTTTCATGGAAGGAGATGATAATGTTGAGTAACTGTGGGGGGCAGCCAATCTTCTTTAATAACTGGAATAGACCTTTCCTGCTTACAAGGTCGAAAGCCTTTGTGAGATCGATGAAGGCAATGAATAATGGCATCTGCTGTTCTCGACATTTCTCCTGAAGTTGACGGACAGAGAAGATCATGTCTATGGTGGATCGCTGCGCTCTGAATCCGCACTGAGATTCTGGGTAGATGTGTTCGGCAAGGACTTGGAGACGCGTCAAGATTACTCGAGCAAAGACTTTCCCAACTATGCTCAGCAGGGAGATACCACGATAGTTGTTGCAGTCACTGCGGTCACCTTTGTTCTTATACAGGGTGACTATTTTTGCATTGCGCATGTCTTGAGGTACCTTGCCTTCGCTCCAACAGAGACGCAAGAGCTCGTAGAGTGGTTCCAGTAGGGCTGATTTTCCACTTTTGATAATCTCAGGAGGTATTCCATCCATGCCCGGTGCTTTTCCTCTTGGTAGGACATCAATAGCCTTGCTGAGTTCTTCAACTGTGGGAACTGAGTCCAATTCTTCCAAGACAGGAAGGTCCACGAAACTGTCGAGCGCTTCCTGAGAGACTGAGGTTTCATTTGAGTAAAGATCTAGGTAATGTTCGACCCACCGGTCCATTTGCTTGTTTCTGTCGGTAATCATCTCGCCTGATTTGGTCTTCAGGGGCGCAGTCTTTATGGTTGTCTTGCCTGTTGCTTGCTTTATACCCTCATACATACTCCTAATATTACCAGAGTCCGAGGCACGTTGAATATTATCTGCAAGTTGAAGCCAGTAAGTATTGGCACAGCGGCGGGCAGTTCGTTGAGCCCTGTTTCGAGCGGCTTTCAGCGTCTGTAGGTTTAGCTGACTGGGGTTGCGCTTGTAGCTGGTCAGTGCACTACGCTTGGCGTTTATGACAGGTTCTAACTCGGAGATGTTGTCTTCAAACCAGTCGGCATTCTTACGCTCTTTTTTACCATATGTCTTGACAGCAGTGTTGTAGATAGCATTCCGAAGAAACCTCCATCTATCCTCCAGACCAGGTGGTTGGTCACCTGTCACAGTCTCTTCGAGTCGCTCTACGAATTTCAGGTTATTTTCTTGTTGAGCAGTCCTGCTGATATTTATTTTGGGCTGACAGTTCTTCTTGGAATGGTATAATTTAAGTGGTTTGAGCTTTGCCTTTGACACAATCAGAGAGTGGTCAGTGTCGCAGTCAGCACTGTGGTAAGCTCTGGTATTGCAGACAATGTTCAGGGACTTGCGTCTGGTGATAATCAAGTCCAACTGGTGCCAATGTTTTGACCTTGGATGCCTCCAAGATGCTTTGTGGCATGCCTTGTTCTGGAAATAGGTATTTGTCACGCACAGCTTGTGGTAACAGCATAGTTCCAGGAGCCTCTGGCCGTTCTCGTTCATTTTTCCTATGCCATGGTGACCTAGCACGTTTGGCCAGTATTCATGATCGGCACCCACCCTTGCGTTGAAGTCCCCAAGAAGAAAGAAATGTTCTGATCCTGAGATTGTTTTGATGACACTGTCTAGGTGTTCGTAGAACTGGTCTTTGGCTTCAGACGAGGATGTTAGTGTTGGTGCATATATACAAACAAGATTTACCATACCCTCTTGTGTAGAGAGGCGTAGGGTGAGGATTCTCTCAGTGCCACCCGTTGGGATTTCCATCATACAAAGCAGGGTGTTTCTAATGGCGAAACCAACACCATGCTCCCTGGCTTCCTCTTCACTTTTTCCTTGCCAAAAGAAGGTATAGTTTTTCTCTCTCAATGATCCAGTGTCAGGGAGTCGAGTTTCTTGCAGGGCTGCAATGTCGATATTCAATCTATACAGCTCGCGATCAATCACTGCAGTTTTGCGAGTATCATCTATTTGTCGGAGGTCGTCTGACAAACCGGTGCGCATTGTGCGCACATTCCAGCTTGCTATACGAAGAGCTGGAGTCTTCTTTTTCTTCTGATTTTTGCCTGGTGCGTTGTTTAGCGATCTGCTTGTCGAACAAGAAGTTCTAAGCTCCAGGCACCCGCTGAAGCAGGCAAATCGAGGCGGGTCAACACCTTACTGACTGGGGGCTGCCCAGCTTAAGGCGGGCGGTAGCTGACCAGTGGGACACGATCATCCCTCCCACCGTCGAAGACAACCCGTGGCGCCCTGCTCATACGCCCATCGAGCGTGGACTTATAACCCGTAAACTGCTGTCTTCCGTGTTGTACTCTACACTGAACGTGAGACTGGAGTGACCTCTCCAGGGTGCGAGCCTGGGCAAAGTATATGGAGGCCTAGTGGTGCCCAGTCATCAGGGCCCCCCTCTCGGCCACGCCGGCAAAATCCAATGGAATGCAGAGCATTACGAATGGGGCCGGTTGGGCTGCAGGAGCTGCCAGATGGAAGCCAAAACTGACTACCAACCGCCTACGGGGCTCCACTCCGAATTTTCTGTCTGGATTGTTTTTCCATAGCCTTTTCCCAGTAGGATGTAACCGCAAGGCAGCGGAGGTTTGAAATCAGGGTTTTCCTTCCCCTAGACAGACTGCCTTCCCAGGCTACCGAGCCCTGTCTGCCCGAAGCAACTGGTTTGGAGGCGCCAGATAACCGCCTTTCGCCCCTACTCCTTGTCAGTATAAACAGTTCCGCCACTAGAAGGCCAGGAGTTGGACTTTAGTTGACAGAGGCTGTACGAGACGCATGCCTTTGGAGCATTTTATAGATAGTGGGAGCTCGTCCCCACTACCACTCCGGCTATGCCAACCTTAGGAACCCGTTGTTGATGAATAAGTAACTGTTTATTTAAGTGTCGAATTGATAAACATCAGTGTTTACTAGCACCACTGTATTTCAAGGAGATATGGCTTGATGACCTGAAAATTTGATGACTGAGAACTGAAAATGCATTATACAAGTGTGACAAGTTAAAAGTAATTATCATGATTACATGATAAATCTAGAATTTGAATTTGCTGAATGATATTTTTTTTTGTACAGGGTAGCATATCAGTTGGTGTGGATGCCACAGATCTCTTTGATCATTTTGATATTTTTGAAGACAGGTACATTTTGTTGAATATAATTAGTAATATATAATAATGTCTAATAAAAGGAGCCTCATGATGGGGTGTAGCTCTGTCAAGAATTCTGTCCTAGGATGAAAAAATATTCATTTTGTACATATTAAATATGGATTTTATAATATATAAACTCAAACCTGCAAGTACTTTTGAAAAACAATCATTTTATTCATGTTTGAAAATAGCAATTTTTAGAATCATTTAGTACATAATTATGCACACTGCATCAGTCTCAACTGGAAATAAGGTGATAAACTAATGTGAATCTAATATGATGTTCAAAAATGTGTACACAAATAGGTGAAGTTTCCTGATATCAATGGCAAAGCTCTGCCAATGTGTGTTACTGATTAAACAGTGTGTTCAATTTACAGTAATGTAGCATACGTGTATCACCCTATTTCCAGCACAGACTTCTGTCTGGCACAGTGCATACTTAAATGCAAATGGTGGTTAAACTCATCAACGGTGATGAGGTTGGGTAAGGTGCCTAAAAATTTAATGCTGCCTCGAGGGATGCACTGTCCCCAGCAGCAAGGCAGTAACCAGGTAACCGACCATGGTCCACCACCTAGCTCCTGTCACACTGACTATCAAGTCAGTGGAGATTGACATACTCACCTAAAGACCATCCAAGGGTGGGGGGGGGGCAACAAACTACAGCAAATTGTTAGCTTTCAAGCTAGAAGCTAGCACAAGGATCGCCAGATCTGTAGTGATGGACTCACATGCTGGCCCTGCACAATAATGGGCCGCCCCACATACACATGATGAACTGCTGACCAAGGCAGAAAACAAAGCAGACAATACAGGAGTGGCCCTATAGCAACTACGAACCCATGGGGCACCCATACAGCAAACGTGGGCCCCATTGGCGCAAGCAAGCAAACGTCTCGAGTTTAACTTCGCCTAAATTTCATTTAGCCACATTTAAAAATAATGAAAAAATCGATTTTTAATAAATGGTTTTCGTCTATCCAAGGTTATTTTTGTAAGAAATGTTTTGGTTCTTTTTCAGAACTTTCCCAAGTATAGAAATAAACAGTATGTCAATTATGCAGTCCATAGAGGTACATACACAACATTTTCTTACACATGTGAAGTTCCAGAAAATGCCCTACCCTCGGCTAACATGGAGGAATTTTGTAAAAGGATCCCCCCTGGAACTTCCAACTTTCTTCCATACAAACTCTATTAATAATTTTGTTCTTCTCCCCTCCCCTCCCATCCTCTCCCCTCCAGAATTTCCAATTTCCTCTGTGGTAGCATATAGATATTTTCTGGGACTATACAATTTATATCTCTTTTGTGCTGTAAGAACATCAGGAGATCACTGACATCTGTTTTTAATTTAGGCTCCATTAACAAAGAAAGACACAGCAACTTTGTCAGGATCCCTGTCTATTAAGAATGGAAATGGAAGTGGAGACATTTCTGCATCCATAAGAAGAGTTTTGTCATACAAGGCTTGGGGAGAGGTATGGTCTGTATATGTGCATAAGATTTGTATGAGATGAAACTTTCATTCTGAAATTGCAAGAAAGCAAATAAATACTGAAACAGTAAAATTTATTGTTTCAGGTTGAATTGGGTGCAGGAAATGGCCCATCCCTTGTTGTAAGGGGGTTTAGGAATTTATCCAAGAGAAGGTGACTAGAATAAATTTCTCTTTCAGTTCCAATTCCTTCTGCCTTCTCTTTCCTCATTCTTCCTTTCTCCTTTTCCCTTTCTTTCTACCTTCTTCTCTTTTCTCCTTACCTTCCTTTTTCAATCTCTCACTCCTTCCTTCCTTCCTTCCTTCCTTCCTTCCTTCCTTCCTTCCTTCCTTCCTTCCTTCCTTCCTTCCTTCCTTCCTTCCTTCCTTCCTTCCTTCCTTCCTTCCTTCCTTCCTTCCTTCCTTCCTTCCTTCCTTCCTTCCTTCCTTCCTGCTTTTGTGCTTCCTTCCCTTTCCTATTTTTTCTTTAACAAGCACTGTTGCATGTGTGCTCACATTCTTTTATCTTGCTTTTTTATCCCTTTTTGTTCACATTCTTATTTACTAAATAAATCAATAATTCCACAATAACCCATTTCCTAGTTATGCAACATCAGGACTTAACTTACAGCTAAGAGGGAATGTATTAGCAGCTGGATTAGAAGCCAGTAAGTAGAAAATTACCTTATTACTGTATTTATTGTCAGTAGCATTTCCTTGGAAGCTGAAAAATATAGTACTGTAGACGCTCATCCCATTTTCGACCGTTGTCCACTTATTAGAGCTGTTCAGTTATAACTAAGTAGTTATAGTTACAGACAGTAACAAGGTCTTTGTTTTCTGATGGCAACCAGTGATTTTTGCCTCCCGTGAATGACTCCTTCACTGGCAACTGGAAGAATCATTGCTGTCAAGAATTTTTGGTGTTTGAAATAATTGTTACACACATTCACAATTGTCTCTGCCTGGTACAGTTCAATCAACTTCTTCTTCATTTGAAAAGGAAAACCCTGCAGTCTCCTTTTCAGATAATTGCTAAAAATGCCTGCTTATGGGAGTTTAATTTGACTGTTACTTGTCTTCAGTGATTGCAAGACAGCTTGGCAAACATACAAATGGATACTTGACATGGAAAGCTGGTATTCATTCCTGTATGAATACAACTGTTGTAAGAGAGACTGAGAACAGCCGAGCAATACTTGTTCTCCAGGTAATCACTACGTATTTGAAAAAACAGGGTTTATAGGGTTTATATAGTTTATTCAATCACTGTCCCACTGCCACTTGTCTCTCCCAACCCCCCTCTTCCCCCATCCCCCCTCCCCCCTATAAAAACAAAACAAATTAAAAACTCAGAATGGATTGTATTTGAACTGACAGTATACCAGAGTCAAAATTCCTTGTTTTTTTCTTCTGTTTGTATCCTGCAGCTTGGTGTACCCAACACATTTGCTGTAGCTTCTTATACAAGGAAACTTGAAGACACCAGACTCAAAGCAGCTGTAAAGTAAGTTTCCATAACTTTAACTTGTCGCTCAAATGGAGGGTAGGTGCCATGAAACGCAATAGCAATAGGCAATAGCGATAAGCCATAGGCAATAGCGATAAGCAAGAGGTAACCATGGCAACCAGCCACGGGTCAACCTCGGCACCCGTCACACTGTTAACAGTGGAAATGAAATACTTACCATCCTTACCAGGGAAGGGCGGGTGGGGCAATCCCACAACAAAACACGCAATATGGCTGATACCAAGCAGACCACGATGCATCGAGTCCGTTAAGCGCATGCGCAGCAATACTTAACCGCTGACCGGGAACACACCGCTCCCAGTTAACTTTGCTTAATACTTAACCACATTGAAATATGAGGCTGCATACTTGTAACCATGGCAATCTAGTCATGTTTCGACCTCGGCACCTGTCACACTATCATCACAATAGAATTGTTTATACTTACCTCATTTAGACCCCAGAGGAGTGGAAGGTGGGGTAAAGGCAAAACAAAAAACAAACAAAAAACACAAGCAGTGAAGCTGGAGCGATGGCCAAACAAACTGCAATGCTGAGTGATTTTGAGATAACATTAACCACATACCAGTGATAACTCCAAGAATAACCATATTGAATAAAGAATATAATATTTTGTCGATAAATAGGACTGGAGTATTTGGGACAATTGCTGAGTATGGAGCAGAAAGAAAGATATCTCAGCATAGTCATCTAGGAGCTACTATAAGTATTGGGGTTCCTGTTGGTGTGGTATTGAAAATCAAGTAAGTTTGTCTGTAAGCTTTGTGTCTAGAATCAGTGGTAGGGATGAAAATATGTCACTCAAATATGTATATGAATACTTCCTTTTTACACATTTTGTTTAAGTTTATTTATTTTATTCTATTTTTTAACTCTATTTATGTCACTACAGATTGGTACGATCTACACAAGTTTACAGTTTCCCAATATCACTCTCTGAGGAAATGACTCCAGCAGCTATCTTCTATGGAACTGTGGTACCCCTTGCTCTCTTCTGGACTATCAAAGTTCTCATAGTAAATCCCTTCCTAAAACATGAAAAAGAAAGGTATTTGTCCCATACTGTCGTGACCTCGAGCCTATATTTTCCCATCCAGCCCTCCCTCTCAGTCAATACTACATGACATTGTATTGCACTGTATCATAATGCTGGCTTTTCATGAGTCTTATATACACACTACACCCTGATTATGAAAAATGCTGCATTATTTTATTTTTATGCAGAGAATCCGAACTAAATAAAGAGAAGAATGAAAAAGAAATGGCAGAAAAGAAACAAGAAGCTGAAACATGTGTATGTACTTGTATTTCATAATGTTATTATTTTGACTCATCCTCAGGAACCCACTGGCAGGGGTTTTACTCTGTCGCTCGTTTGTCGCTCCAAGAAAAAATTACTCCCGGGAATGTTATCTGTTAGAACTTTGTTCCAGAGATCTCGCATCGTTGTGTGCAGAATAACAACTTTACTCACTTGCAATGAGGAACCCCAGGCTTCAGATTATTCCTTCATTGATGATGGCAGTGATAATGATGTTGATTGATGGTGTTGATGATAATTGATGGGTTTATATAGTAATGATGTGTTGTGATAATTTCCTTTAGGTTGAGCTTATGAAATCCACGTATGAAAGAATAGTAGAATTTGAAAGATCGAGACATGGTGAAGTTTAACGTTGTTTTAGTCATAGAGCAGTTTCATTCTTTCTTTCTCTTTCTCTTTCTCTTTCTCTTTCTCTTTCTCTTTCTCTTTCTCTTTCTCTTTCTCTTTCTCTTTCTCTTTCTCTTTCTCTTTCTCTTTCTCTTTCTCTTTCTTTCTTTCTTTCTTTTTTTTGCTTTTATGCATCTTTCTTTTTATCCCTTCCCAACTTTTAGTTACTCTTTCCTCAGTTCTTCCCATTTTCCAATTTCTCCCCCATCCCTTTATTTCTTTCCTTCTTTTTCTTTCTTTCTTTCTTTCTTTCTTTCTTTCTTTCTTTCTTTCTTTCTTTCTTTCTTTCTTTCTTTCTCTCTCTTTCTTTCTTTCTTTCTTTCTTTCTCTTTCTTTCTTTCTTTCTTTCTTTCTTTCTCTTTCTTTCTTTCTTTCTTTCTTTCTTTCTTTCTTTCTTTCTTTCTTTCTTACTTTCTTTCTTTCTTTCTTTCTTTCTTTCTTTCTTTCTTTCTTTCTTTCTTTCTTTCTTTCTTTCTTTCTTTCTTTCTTTCTTTCTTTCTTTCACTAGTATACATTCATTCACTTAGTCCCCCCGTAACATTCATACATCTTACCATCTCTAGGTTCACATCTAAGTACTGCATCTTTTCTACTACTATATACTCTATATTCTCCCCTCCCAACGCCGTTCATGTATTTTGTGCTCGTTTATTCATTTGCTCGTTCTTTTACTCGTTTTCTTGGTGAGTTTTTATTGATTCTATTTTATACTCCAAACTAAAGTATGAATTTTATTTCAATAGGACTAATAATTATTTCGGCGTGGTACGGTAATTTGGTTTCCATGGATACATCAGATCACAGACGTGGAGTCATCGACGTAACATTTCCCGTCCAGTGTCAAGTCAAAGACTCCAAATTATTTCTTTCTGAAGTACATAAGGTGAGTTTCGTACTGGCTGCGTTCTTCACAGGACGAGTTTCAGTCAGGTCTCCATGTAAATGTTTCACCCAAAAATCATGTGAAACTCGTCCTATTGCGAACTCAGCCCGAGTTGAAATTGCCTATGATGCAAACGCACCCTACGAGGCTAAAGAATAAACAGAGCTATTCACTGGTTAAATTGTTCTGTAGTGGAAATTTGTATTTATTTTCTCAGTGTATCATGCCTGAAATCCATCCTCCATACTATCAACTCTTCGGCGTTTTATCTTAGATTTTTATAGTTTACACGGCACAACTTTTGCCTTCAAATGTCGCATCAACTTGCTTACAACTTACTTGACTTGCGTGTGATTCAAACGGCACAACTTCGATGCTCACAGTACTACAATTAGACGCAAGTCAAGTTGTAGGCAAGTTACATTCGACAGTTATAGGCAAAAGTTGTACTCTGTAAACCGGTATTTATATCGTTTGAATTCCCTAATAAATTTTATCTGTGAATCTCTACAACTAGTGTTATGTCTCTAAAATATAATTCTCCACTTTCATTTTTAAGTTGTGTTGTTGTTTTCTGTGTAGAGGGGGTCAGTAGATTAGAATAATAAATTAGTTTATTCAGTTTATCGATTCACAGTCTTTCGTCTTGACAGTTCCGTACTTGGAATTGACATGAATTCTATTTGTTGGTTGGCTGGTTGGTTACCCTGGTCCCAGAGGCTTTCTTTTGTATTTTATATTTTTGTATTTTATATTTTTCCTATTTTTGTTCCTGTTAAATTAGAAAAGAAAAGAATAACCTCTGTGACCAGGGTACTGGTTAGTTGGTATATTGATTTGTTTGTTGTTTATTGTGTTCAGATGTGTACTAATACATTATTCTCTTGTCTGTTCTAGTATAATATTAGCGGTTTTTACGATCCTTGTCCTGGAGAAGAAAAACAATTAAAAATCCGTTACGAATTTCGAGATGTTATTCACGAAGTCACAGTCGGGGATTTGGACCCCGTAAAACTCCCAAAACAATGTAAGTGGAGCGACACTACATAAAGTACCTTGTATCGCTCTTCGGGTTTTGTGAAGAATCGTAATTTTTATCGTTAATATTCTTTTTAATGTCTTCGTTGTTCTGGTCCTAATTTATATGCTTAGTGCTATGTATAGTTTCGCCCCATGTAAGGGAATCCGGAATCCAGCCCTTGGAAACCGGAATCCAGCCCTTGGAAACCGGAATCCAGCCCTTGGAAACCGGAATCCAGCCCTTGGAAACCGGAATCCAGCCCTTGGAAACCGGAATCCAGCCCTTGGAAACCGGAATCTAGCACTTGGAAACCGGAATCTAGCACTTGGAAACCGGAATCTAGCACTTGGAAACCGGAATCTAGCACTTGGAAACCGGAATCTAGCACTTGGAAACCGGAATCTAGCACTTGGAAACCGGAATCTAGCACTTGGAAACCGGAATCTAGCACTTGGAAACCGGAATCTAGCACTTGGAAACCGGAATCTAGCACTTGGAAACCGGAATCTAGCACTTGGAAACCGGAATCTAGCACTTGGAAACTGGAATCCAGCCCTTAGAATCCGAAATCCAGTCCTTGGAATCCGGAATCCGGAATCCGGAATCCGGTCATTTGCATCTATAAGACAGCTCTAGGAATCCGGAATCTTGCATCATTCCGGATTTCCTTACATGGGACGAATAATTAGTAGTAGACTCTAAACCTACCACTTTTGTTCTTTATCAAATAGTACAGGTTAAATAGTCATCTTTCTTTCACAAAATCACTCTGTACAATATTATAGTTTTGTCTCTGACTTTTACTAGTTATTTGTTCAGCACTTTTCGACTGGAAATCATTCAAAGCTATGTTTGGCATAAACGCTGAAATGTTTTGGCGGATTTCAAGAATCTTGGATCACGCTTGAATATTTCTTTAATTTCTTCCTTCCCCCTTCTCACTCCCGATTGTTTTTCCATACTACTGTTTAACTTGAACACCATAATCTTCACTGATATTAAGATGAAATCTTGTGCTTCAGTACGTTCACAGTAATACGGCCAAATTTGTAAACACATCTTTTGTACTATACTCAGACATTCCGTCAACACCAAAACGGCACGGCTTTTATTTGTCTGTTAAGGCGCTCTTACAGGGTGCAATATTTTGTGCAACTTTTCTTGCACTGGCGTTTCAAAACAAGTTGCACGAACCATTGCAGAGGTGTTACACAGTCGCAACACCGAACAATCGCCGGTTGCTGCAGTCGTTTTCTCGCAAGGATCTTGAACGATACAGGTTATGTTACACGCTACAATGGTTCTAACGACTTGTTTCGTAACGCCATTTCGAGTGGAGCTACAGAAAACATTGCACTGTGTAACGGCCCCTTTTAGTAAATTCAGTTTTAAGTGTATGTAGCGAAACCAGGGTAAAAAATGCAATTTCAAATTTATTAGTTTTGATGTGCAAGTAAACTAGACATAAGCACACGTGTTATGCGTTATTAGCGAAACCCTTGCCATGTCTACAATGTTTTTGTTTATCAATTTTCTTCGTTCTTCCTCGCAGCGCACAAGGTTGACTTCAGCTGACGGAAAGACTTTCCTACGAGAAGTTGAATGAAGATTACCTCCGTGCTTACGGCAAGAACTACGTCAAAATCTATGAAGTCAAAAGATGAAGTGAATATGTAATAGAAATGCATGGAAATTTTTCATCTGATGAGATGTGACCGAGAAACAAAAGTTTATCTCCTTGCAAACTTTCTTTGGTTCTGAACCCAATTTAAAAAACGTCGAAGGTCGGAAATCTGAATCTGACTTCTGAATTGAAGTAAATAGCTGCAGTTTTACACAAAGCTGAATGATATAGTTTATTGTAATAGAGTGATTGCGATAGTGGGTAGTAGACTCTAAAGCCATTTTCTTTTGTTTCTTATCAACTACTATAAATTAAATAGTCATTTTTCTTTCACGGTCAAATGAAAATCACTCTATTTCACGGTTTTCTTGCAATCACTCTATTGCACTATCTGTTATGAGTTTTGGGTAAGAACGTTTATGTTGTATTTTTTTCGGGTTTTTTTTTTTTCTTTTTTTTTTCAAATAGGTGTTTCTTTGCTTACTTTATAGTGTTCTATGTTATTGCTTAGAACCGGTCGCATAGACAGACCATCCTAGCTAAGTCATCTCCAAGCAATCGGCTTCCTGAACTGTTAGTGATTGAGGAGAAAAGAGCAGAAAATCAAATCACCAGTTACAAAGCGGGGAAGTCATAAATAAGTTACCAAATTTTATTTCACAAATTAAAGGTGTTTTAATCAGTTTTTATTAGCTTGTTGAAAATTGTATTTAAATGATTCAAAGTATTTGAAAGAAACTAATAAAATACTGATCAATTATTAAAATACTGATCAATTATTTGCTGAACTAAAAAAGTCAGGAAAAAACAGGCAAATTAGTTGAATCATTTGACTTTAAAAAATCCCTCGCGTAAAATAATTCGACGAACAGAACAGTAAACTTGATTGAATTTTCGGAATTAATGACTTGTCAAATATTTATCTTCTACAAGCGAAGCCGTGGGGTTTCTAATCTAGAAAGGTTTTACTATTTTTACTTTGTTATTGAGGTATAGTTTTATTATTAGGATTCCGGAGGAAATAAACCAGATAATTTCCCAATACTTTTTAATATCTTTCCCCATAATATTTTTTTTTCCTTTATAAACATTCTAATGGAGAAAAGCGGAGCTGTATAAATTCAAGGTAGAGTGGGAGGTCCTTCCAAAGATCGATTGTCAAGAACGAAATTGCCGGTTTGCCTGTATTTGTTCCGTCACTTTTGAATTATAAAGGTTTTAATTTGCCTTTACTTGCATACCTCGTATCATTATGGACATTAGTTGCTGGCATATTTAGCACGATGAAATATGCAATTGGCAAGAGTATTAGTTCTACGACATCATTTTGATAACTGAGACAACTATCTATTCAACTTTTTATTAGTCTCCTAAGTAAAACAAAAGACCAAGTATCTACCATGCTGAGCGCTAGCTTGCTTATTGACTACTCGTGCAAAACTTAATTGTTTCTCTTGTATATCTTAAAAACAACGTATAAAAATAAACCATTTCAAACGTGCCCTTTTTCATCGAGATGAGAACTTAAAGCATATACTTGGCGGCCATCTTGGATGAGTCATTAAACCATAGATACTCTGTTCATTTGCGTTAGTTTTTAAGAATAATAAGCGATTGTTCACCTTTTTAATATTCTTTAGATAAAATGAAATTGCTATACTTTGGGAATAACAATATTGACCAGACGTGCAGTATATATCATGCTGAGCAGTTCATTCTTGACTACTCATGCAAAAAGACTTTTCATCTGTACCAAGAAAACAACTAATGGGCAAAAATACACTATTTTTTCTTTTGCTTGAAAACTTTTATTTGAGAGCTATTAAAACTCTATACTTGGCGGCCAACTTGAATGACGTCATAAATTATGAAATCTTTGTTCATTTGAGTTTGTATTTAATATATTCGTAAAATTCTAGGATACTTAGTCGTTTAAGATCTAGGGCTATATTTATTACACAATTCTGCAAAAATCAAATGATGTTTTTATTACTTTTGACTTTGATTAGTGCACGGCTTTGCACCGGGAAGCCATTCAAATGTTCCTAACCTAATACGGTCTCATATTTCTCGCGTTCTTGTGCATATTACGTGCGTTCTTTTGAGAATTGTATAATAATGACTTCACATGAGGTGTACACTTCACTAATGAACACCGACAACAGTGAGATTGATCAAACGACCACGACAGAATGTTGACAAAAAGCAAATTTTAAAAATTCATATGTATCTACTACGTCATTGTTGCATTTATATTTTGCCAAAATAAAAAAAAATAAAAAATTTATTTGAAAGTTGAATGATTTGAAATATAAAAATCCCTCGCGTAAAAAAATTCAACGAGGCCCAAATGGAACAGTGAACTTAATCTAGTTTTCGGAATCATGCAGTGGGTTGTCAAATTTTGTTGACTATATTTTCTAAAGGCAAAGCCGCGGGGGTTCAATCAAGAAGGTTTTAGTACTTTTACTTTGTTGTTGAGGTAATACTATTAGGATATAAACATACTTTAATTCCGGAGGAAATAGTTCAGATACTTACCCAATCAACTTTTTGATATTTTCCCCAATCCTTTATCCCTCTCAAACCATTTTTAATGGAGAAGCGATCGGTTGTATCAATTCAGCTGTATAAATTTAGCTTATGACATTGATACGATGTATTATGCCAGTGGTAAGAGAATTAGTTCTACGATGAATATCATTTTAATAGCCGACTAGCCATATTCAACTTTTTATTAATTCGCTGAATGAAACTAAAGACGTGCAGTAAGTACCATGCTGGGCACTCATTTCTTGACTACTCGCGCGAAACTTGTTTTTCTTTTGCATGTATCTTAAAAACAATTTATGGATAAAAATATACCATTCAAACGTGCCCTCTTTCATCAACTGGAGATAAGAACTTTTAATTTAAACGTATATACTTGGCGGCCATCTTGGATGACGTCATTAAACCATAAATTCTCTGTTCATTCGCTTTAGTTTTTAAAAATAAGAAGCGACTGTTCAACTTTTTATTATACTTTAGATAAAATGAAATTGTTATACTTAGGGAAAAACAATACTGACCAGACGTGCAGTATATATCATGCTGAGCAGTTCATTCTTGACTACTCATGCAAAAAGGGTTTTCATCTGTACCTAGAAAACAATTAATGGTCAAAAATACACCATTTCGATCTTATGTGTCTTCTTTCTTTAACTCGAGAACGTTTATTTGAGAACTTTTAAAACTTTATACTTGGCGGCCATCTTGGATGATGTCATAAACTATGAATTATCTGTTCATTTGGGCTTGTTTTTAATATTTTCGTAAAATTTCTATTCGTTGAAAGCTTGGACTGTTAAAACATTATACAAATCCTAAAACCGGCGTTTCGAATTTGTTAAGGACAATCAGATTGTTTCTTGCAAGTTTATTTAGACGAAAAATTTAATCTGGTGGTACGCTACGTAGAAATCACATGAAACACGAGTCAATTTGTCATGAGTCACATTTGACACGAGTCGATTTGCAACGTTGATTTTTCGTGCAATGCCGGTACAACTTGGGTCGAACTCGTCATTTTGAGTTGCAGGTTTTTGACTTTAAATCAAAAGCTTGCAATGTGCTGCCAAAGAAAAGAAATTAGGCCAAAAATCGTTCTGTGTGGTATATACTTCACACGGTATCAACTTAGCTTTGCGTGAAAAATCGTCGTTGCAAGTCGTCTCGTGAATAAGTGTATTTTAAATTTTTAGTCATCGAAAAATAACAATCGAACAAATACATTCGTTGATTCCTTTTTAATATTATAGCCCTTGCAGTTTTTTAACTTAAATTCGTGATAATTACTTTGTAATTAATTTCATTATAAATCAGGCGATGTTAGCTTATAGTGGTTACGCAATCGAACGTGAACAATAAAAAGAAAACTTGCTGGGCCAGTTTATTAGAAAAGATAAAGACTTCATATGAGGTCTACACATCACTAATGAACACAGCAGACATGGCACCAGACGTGGGATGATCACACAGTCGCGACGACTGAATGTTGACATTCTCACATGGTGCGAATTTTAAAAATAAAATCATTGCCATGGCAACTGTATTGAAACACTTTCAAAACTCTTCGAGTTTTGCTATAATATCTTATAGAATAAAAAGTTACCATTTCAGTATGTCTCTTTGGTGACTATGGAGGGGGGAGGGTTGCGTCGTGGATGGACCAGAACCCTATTGGTCGGACCAGAAATCTGGTTTTTTTTTCTATTTCACGGGTTTGTTGCTCTACGACGCGTGTGTGTTATTACTCGCATATTGGTATTCATGGTACAACCTCAAAACATTTTTTTCGCCGAAATTACGTAATTCTGGTCCAACTTAGGTTGAATTGTAACTCTTAATTAACGTAGTTATTTCCGAGTTCAGTAATAACAAACTGATCTCCTACTGTGTAACCCAGCGACATACTATAATATAATTCGATGGAATTGGTCAGATAAATGAACATAGGCAATTTATTGATATAGATTCTTTATTGTATTATCACTAGTAAAATTGTAAAACGTGTAAATTAAATTTTACATATACAATGTAAATAAAATGAAATGGAGGTGAAAGTTAAAACCAGAGCTAATATTAACTATTAACTATTAACTCTGTTAAAACACTTCGGCCATCCAAGTCTTGAATATATAGCTATTCCAATTAACGTTGTCGTTGAAAAAAGCCTAAAGGCTAAAGCCTTTCAAATATCTTTTGTGTACTGAAACTTCCCCGTAGGCTATCTGAGAAATTGAGGAATATGTGTCCAAGTTGTAGAATTTGCAAGCATACAGTGAGTTTTTTATTGTAATGATGTCACGGTGTCATGTTCCGCTCTCAAAGCTTTAGGCTTTAGGCTTTTTTCAGCGACAACGTTAATTGAATTAGCTATATCAAAAACCTACAAATAGGAGTTCCTTTTGTGAAAGATTTTATTATTCATTTCCTATTCGTCAGGCTCCTAGTTTTGTTTAACTATCTAGGTAGATATAGAGATTGTTTAATCGATGATGCGAATTATCATTCAATTTTTAATAAAAACAAATCCACGAGAGCTCCAATTGTTTTAATATTTCTACTTTGTCAACAACGGTCCAGAGTTTTTTTACGATTTAGAGAGCATGCTACCATGAAATATATGAACTGTTAGCAAGGCAAATTAATATGATTAAAGCTCAGTGTTCAAAAATATTTATATATCTATCAAACAAATGCTTAAAGTTCTGAATTCAAAGCTAACAACGGTAGTATTATCATTATTTGAACTGATGCGCGGCTCAATACTTGTTGAACATCGTTCAACAATTGTTTGTAACCAATGTATGAATGTTGTTGAAAAGCGGCGAATCAGCAGTCAACTCTGTACACAGTTCAAGAAGCGGCAACTTGATTCGAAAATACATGTCTCTATTTTCTGCAACATCGTTCAGCATGTTAATTGAAAAGCTTGTTTCTACATTGAATACATCATGATACATGGATCAATTACATTTGTTACCAACAATTGTTGAACGATGTTGCTCATGCAGCTACATGCAATTGTTGAACAGTGTTAATTTCATGAGCTTGTTAATTTGTTTACGATGGTACGAGTGTCAACATTCCTTTGTCAGCAAATATCATATTATGCAACGGCCACTCAACTCCTAATTTTCCCACGATATATGACTGATTGTTTTTATTAGTCATACAATTACTGGAGGCATGAATCAGCAAAATTCAGTATGCCATGCTGAGTAGTTGATTACTGGTTACCCGTGCAAAACTTGTTTTTATTTCGGATATCTTCAAAACAACTTCATGAAAAAATGAATGTATATATATATATATTCACTGCAATGTTCAAATATATCTACGAACTCTTTCATTGATTTTATGTTTTAAGGAGATTTTGAAGCTGCAAATCAGCATTTGTCAGCCATCTTGGATGACGTCATCGTCTCGAAAATTCTCATTACGAAAAGAAAAACGCCGATGAATTCTTCTAAAGAACACTGCTTCACTAAAACATTTTCCAATGGCTCAAACTTTGAAAGTTATCATGTACATCATAATTTTTTTTGCGTAGTGTACTCTAGATGTAGGTAAATGAGTGTTTTGTGGGTTGTCATGGTGATCATTTTATTTTTAAAACACCACGTGATTTTGTTAGCATTCCGACGTGCAATCAACTTACTATGTGGTATTTATTATTGAAGTATAATATCAAGTATAAATTGAATAAAACTCATAACAATTTACTAATATGGTAAACTCTAGCCTTGATTGCGCGCGCATGGTGATTCCTATCTTTTCAGTTGAAAAAAATATTAATGTCAAAAATCATCTAGAACTGACTGAGGCTCAGTTATCACAATGTTTTCTTTGAAAACCCAATTCAATTCTTGGAGAAATTCAATTCGACGCAATAATGTAATTGGTTTGTTTTTCTTTGAATGACTTCAAATTTAATTTAAGTCTGATAGAATTCCAGATACACGTTGAGCACTTCGCGGGAGAGTCCCTATGGTGGTCTTGTTGTCAAGGTCATTCTAAATATACCCATGTAATATAATATTGAAACCTCAAATTCTAAATATCAGCAAAAAAATACTTCTAGCATATAATGCAACTTCATTTAGAAAATAAGGGTCGGATACCTCGTAGTAGTAATATTACATTCCCTGCATGTTTGACCTTATTGTGAGCCCGCGATTTTACACCAGTAAGGAAATTCAGCTGTACCGCGAGTATGGTAACTACGCATAATTTTAGGATATTTTTGAAATCAAAATTGAAGTATAGCAAACAAGTAATTATTTAAGGAGTAAGAGGATGTTTTATATAGTAAGTAATTTCAGGAAAATCATTTACATGTAAAAGATCTAGATGTACAAACAAGCTCAATAAAGTTCGATTATTTAATAATATCTGGGCTAAACGTCGCAGAAAATATACAATCTATTCTATTAGAGCAATTTTTATTATTCAACAAAAAGAGAACAATTAACCGCATGTCTTTTGAATTCAGACACAAAAGCGCAAACGGTACCATTACCCAACCGACGTAATTGTCGTAAATATATTATATTAAAATGTAAATGGGTTGCCTGTGTAATCTCTAATTATGATGTCATCAAAGAGGGAATGTAATTAGTATCAATTAGAGTGTAATTAACATCAGTGAGTAGATATTAAACATCAGTCTTGGAAACCCCAAACAAGTCTGCTGCCTGTTCTGCCCCACCAACGGGTTTTCAAGAGTAATTAGACCTCATTCCAAGACATGGCCCTTGGCGACCTTTATGGACGAGAGGCTACTGTGGAATTTGTCAACACGTATAGGATGACATAAAAGAGGGAGTGTTTCTCTGCAAACTTAGTCACAAGAGCTTGCCTAAGGAACTGCAATCATGAAGTATACTCTCGCTCTACTGTTTCTCTTTGGATTCATTGCCTTCATTGGAGCTGCTCCAATTGAAGAGGACACTCAAGATCCAGATCTTGCAGACGAGTTGCCTAACGATTTTCCTAATGATGACGCTTTTTTCGATCAAGATGAGGCCTCTCCAGGTAAGAACCTTTTTCTAATATCTAAAAAATTTCATTGACTGGATCAACAAGAAGATGTCTGGTAATTTTATTTAGACAGAAATATTTTTATCCACTTGATAAAGAAATCCAACGTATATTAGGGCTATCCCTCTTTTGTGGGACCGCGACCGGCATCACTAATTAAAGCACAATGTTATCCATGGCACCCTACAAAAAGTGCAGTTTCCAGCAATATATATTGCCCGAAGTAGTCACACTGTAACACTTCTTTTCCTGACTTTTGACTGTTCCTAAAGGGCCCGAAAGTGTTATCGCATATTGTTTGTGTTTGCACTCTACTCTAGATCTCGGGAACACATACACTGCTGATGCCTAAATGTTTTCCATTTTATATAGGTGGTGGTGGTGGTGGTGGTGGTGGTGGTGGTGGTGGTGGTTGACTTCACATTCTTGTTTCGACTTCTTTCCTTTCCGATTAAATACCCTTAAAACAGAGCACTGATGGAGAGAGGGGGTAGAGGGCGCACCTTCGAACGCTTGATACATGAGCCTCTGGCTCGTGAGATCTGAGCAACCACTCCCCGCGACTTCGAAGTTAAACATTAGCCTTTGCCTTTAATATGTATATTAACTAGTTACTTTAGCTTGTACTTATCTTATCTTGTTTATTTTTTCTTTCAGCTTGTGTGAATAAGGATTACCGCTGCCCTTTCTGGACCATATTTTGCCCCTATCATAGATACGTTCGAGCAAACTGCCAGAAAACTTGCGGATTATGCTGAGGCAAAGCTAGGCAAGTAAGAGGGGTGTTTACATGGTGGATCATCCTAGCAGGCGATGTCTGAAACAGTTTATGAACACTGGAAGAACATTTATATGACAATTTTATTGTATTCATTTTAGTATCATTAGTTTGTTTATTCTACACGAGTCATTTCCGGTCAAACTATTATTATGCGTTGAGAACGTTTACCGGCAACCTTTACTTGTTAGTTTAGCTTTATTAATGAAATGCAACTGTCAATCATTTTGCATAGTTTATAGGTATAGTATTACGTTCCTAGTATTACACAACGCAATGATTCTGTAACACGAAGGTACTCTTCCAATAAATCGAATCGAACCGACGCTGTAGTAATTTCAATTCTACACATTTTTGGTGCCGTGACAAGGATGGAGGAGTTAACGAGACTTAGTACTTCAAGGAGAGCTCACAAAGCCCACTTAACTCCTTCCCGTCCGGGGACTTTTAGCGTTTTTGAACGATTTTCTGTACAATATGGTCCGTAAATTTTTATGACTCCATATTTGGGGTTGCTATGGAGAATGCTGCTCTTTTAGAACACCGAAGGCTCAAGGTCTCCAGCAACGTCAGTTTCACGTAGTGTTATTGCTTGCTTGGGCTGTAGTTAGGACTCAGAATTGCCATTGGATCGATTTTAGGTAAGTTTAAAGCCATATTTAACTCGTGGATTGCAAATCCACGAGTTATAGTGCGGGGTCAAAATATGCAAATGATCAGCTAACTACTTCGTGTATGACAACATGAAATGGCACTATTCAATCTATCTATTGTCTAACTAGAATGGTGCCATACATAAAGTAGTAACCTATTGTGTCACTCACTCGCAAATCTGTAAACATACGGGACCTTACAATAATACCCTATATGGTTGAGACTTTGAAACTGTCTGTCCGTCCGAGGATATCGCATAAATAGTATAAACAAACATGCGGGAGTTGAAGGGAGGGGAGGTGTGGGCAGGAGGGCGAGGAAGGGAGTGGAGGGTGGGGGAGGCGGGCGGTTAAGGGAGGGGAGGGTGGGGGAGGAGAATTTTAAGAAGGAGAGGGAAAATTGAACCAATCTGGCTGATATCAAGCGACATGGAGCGACTCGCGGTCAGCGCTATTTCAGAGCTGGACATCAGTTCGAATTCTACTAGAAGCTGCCCTCGGATGACTTCAGATTTATAAAATTCAAGACTATTTTGAGGTAGAAATTCTAGTTGTAGCTGTAGGCAAGAGATTCGCGTCACCGAAATTTTACTGTTCATGTCGCCTCAGACAGTTCTGATTCTTTAATTTATAACTCGGCAAGAAATCAGTGCGCACGTCTACGGCTTGGCTTTTTTGTGGTTACTGGCTTTATGCTATGTCATGGGCTTCAAGGGTGCGTGCGTGCGTGTGTAATTCGGAAATCTCCGAAGTAGAACCGAAGTGTCAAGCCGAAAGATAGGCGAACTACGTGCGCCGGTCCGAGGGTGTTTAAGTCGATTATTAATAATCAAATATAGGGTTTGTGGTTATAATTATAAAATATTTGTTTTGAGACCAAACTGTTCAGTTTAGTTCATAAATATATCTGTAGGGGAAACGTTTGATCAATTCTCGATAAACGTAGTACTGACGAAGCCGTTCGGAATGAAATAGGAAGCTTAAGAATGGAAACATGGGGCGATATTTTAGTGTCGATTTGGCTTCGCCTTTGTTGTTATGTTCAAGGCATTAAGGTAATGTAAAAAGACTATGTTCCTTTTGATGATGTAGAGGCAAGTGAAGAATAGAATGAGTCTTGTATCTACCGGCGTCCTGTGGAAGTCGTAGATACTATGCCATGGGGTTTGTAAGTAACAAGAGAAATGTTCGGATCGTCGTCGAAACTTATTTCTCCCCGACTTCTGGCGTTAGACGTATCAGTTTGGGTAAGTTGTTAGTCAGTTTTTTAACTCTGTTTTTTGTGTTTATCTGTTTAATCAGGCAAGATGTTTTATTCGGCAAGAGTTATTATGTCATATAACTCAAACTGTGGCTTGTTTTTGGTGTACCGGAATTATGAATTTGTTAATCATTATTGCATATGTACTATGTCATCTCTTTATGCCATTGTCAAATTACACCGAGTCAATATCTATTTCGTACAAAACTTAATTGTTTTTCTTGTATATCTTAAAAACAACATATAAAAATAAATTATTTCAAACGTGCCCTTTTTCATCGAGATGAGAACTTAAAGCACTATACTTGGCGGCCATCTTGGATGACGTCATTAAACCATAAATACTCTGTTCATTTGCGTTAGTTTTTAAGAATAATAAGCGATTGTTCAACTTTTTATTATTCTTTAGATAAAATGAAATTGCTATACTTTGGGAATAACAATATTGACCAGACGTGCAGTATATATCATGCTGAGCAGTTCATTCTTGACTACCCGTGCAAAAAGAGTTTTCATCTTTACCTAGAAAACAACTAATGGGCAAAAATACACTATTTTGATCGTAAGAATCCTTTTTCTTTGACTTGAAAACTTTTATTTGAGAACTTTTAAAACTCTATACTTGACGGCCATCTGGAATGACGTCATAAACTGAAATCTTTGTTCATTTGAGCTAGTATTTAATATATTCGTAAAATTCTAGGATACTTTGTCTAGGCCTATATTGATTATACAATTCTGCAAAAATCAATACAAATGATGTCGTTTTTATTACTATTGACTTTGATTAGTGCACGGCTTTGCACCGGGAAGCCATTCAAATTGCCAAAATTTAAAAAATGCAATTTATTCGAAAGTTGAATGATTTTAAATAAAAAATCCCTCACGTAAAAAAATTCAACGAGGCCCAAATGGAACAGTGAACTTAATCTAATTTTCGGAATCAGTGGGTTGTCAAATTTTGTTGACTATATTTTCTAAAGGCAAAGCCGCGGGGGTTCAATCTAGAAGGTTTTAGTACTTTTACTTTGTTGTTGAGGTAATACTATTAGGATATAAACGTACTTTAATTCCGGAGGAAATAGTTCAGATACTTACCCAATCAACTTTTCGATATTTTCCCCAATCCTTTATCCCTCTCAAACCATTTTTAAAGGAGAATCGATCGGCTGTATCAATTCAGCTGTATAAATTTAGCTTATGACATTGATACGATGTATTATGCCAGTGGTAAGAGAATTAGTTCTACGATGAATATCATTTTAATAGCCGACTATATTCAACTTTTTATTAATTCGCTGAATAAAACTAAAGACGTGCAGTAAGTACCATGCTGGGCACTTATTTCTTGACTACTCGCGCACAACTTGTTTTTCTTCTGTATTTTAAAAACAATTTATTGATAAAAATATACCATTCAAACGTGCCCTCTTTCATCGACATGAGATAAGAACTTTTAAACTTTTCTTTTAACTTTTCTTTTAACTTTTAACTTTTCTAGCTATATACTTGGCGGCCATCTTGGATGACGTCATTAAACCATAAATTCTCTGTTCATTCGCTTTAGTTTTTAAAAATAAGAAGCGACTGTTCAACTTTTTATTATACTTTAGATAAAATGAAATTGTTATACTTAGGGAAAAACAATATTGACCAGACGTGCAGTATATATCATGCTGAGCAGTTCATTCTTGACTACTCATGCAAAAAGGGTTTTCATCTGTACCTAGAAAACAATTAATGGTCAAAAATACACCATTTCGATCTTATGTGTCTTCTTTCTTTAACTCGAGAACGTTTATTTGAGAACTTTTAAAACTTTATACTTGGCGGCCATCTTGGATGATGTCATAAACTATGAATTATCTGTTCATTTGGGCTTGTTTTTAATATTTTCGTAAAATTTCTATTCGTTGAAAGCTTGGACTGTTAAAACATTATACAAATCCTAAAACCGGCGTTTCGAATTTGTTAAGGACAATCGGATTGTTTCTTGCAAGTTTATTTAGACGAAAAATTTAATCTGGTGGTACGCTACGTAGAAATCACATGAAACACGAGTCAATTTGTCATGAGTCACATTTGACACGAGTCGATTTGCAACGTTGATTTTTCGTGCAATGCCGGTACAACTTGGGTCGAACTCGTCATTCTGAGTTGCAGGTATTTTCCTTTAAATCAAAAGCTTGCAATATGCTGCCGAAGAAAAGAAATTAGGCCAAAAATCGTTCTGTGTGGTATATACTTCACGCGGTATCAACTTGGCTTTGCGTGAAAAAATCGTCGTTGCAAGTCGTCTCGTGTAACATCAGCTTTAGGTCACGTAAATAAGCTGTATTTTAAATTTTTATTCATCGAAAAATTAAAATCGAACAAATGCATTCGTTGATTCCTTTTAATATTATAGCCCTTGCAGTTTTTTAACTTAAATTCGTGATAATTACTTTGTAGTTAATTTCATTATAAATCAGGCGATGTTAGCTTATAGTGGTTACGCAATCGAACGTGAACAATAAAAAGAACACTTGCTGGGCCAAACTATTAGAAAAGATAAAGACTTCATATGAGGTCCACACTTCACTAAGGAACACCGCGGACACCAGACGTGGGATGATCCCACCGGTCGTGATGACTGATCGATGTTGACATTCTCACATGGTGCGAATTTTAAAAATAAAATCATTGCCATGGCAACTGTATTGAAACACTTTCAAAACTCTTCGAGTTTTGCTATAATATCTTATAGAATAAAGAGTGACCAAATCAAAGTGCCGTTTCAGTATGTCTCTTTTGTAGCGTGGATGAACCAGAACCCTATTGATCGGACCAGAAATCTGGTGTTTCTATTTTACAGGTTAACTACTCTACAACGTGTGTGTGTTATTACTCGCACATTGGTATTAATGGTACAACCTCAAAACATTTTTTTCACCGAAATTACGTAATTCTGGTCCAAGTTAGGTTGAATTGTAATATCTTAACGTAGTTATTTCCGAGTTCAGTAATAACAAACAGATCTCCTACTGTGTAACCCAGCGAGATACTATAATATAATTCGATGGAATTGGAATTTGATAATAAATCAGATAAATGAACATCGGCAATTTATTGATATAGATTCTTTATTATATTGTAACTAGTAAAATTGTAAAACGTGTAACTAAATTAAACTTTACGTATACAGTGTAAATAAAATGAATTGAATGGAGGTGGAAGTTAAAACCAGAGTTAATATATTAACTCTATTAAAACACTTCGGCCGCATCCAAGTCTTGAATATATATTATTTACAAAAACCTACAAATAGGAGTTCCTTTTATGAAAGATTTCATTATTCCTATTTCGTCAGGCTCCTAGTTTTATTTAGCTATGTAGGTAGATATAGAGTTGTTTAATCGATGATGCGAATTAGTATTCAATTTTTTTATAAAAACAAATCCACGAGAGCTCCAATTGTTTTAATATTTCTACTTTGTCAACAATGTTCAGAGATTTTTTACGATATAGAAAGCACGCTACCATGAAATGCATGATATATATTTAGCAAGGCGAATTAATATGACCACGCGGCTCAACACTTGATTGTTTGCAACCAATGTATGATTGTACTCTGTACACAGTTCAACAAGCGGAAACTTGATTCGGAAATACAACATTTCTCTATTTTCTGCAACATCGTTCAGCATGTTGAAAAGCTTGTTTCTACATTGAATACATCATGATACATGGATCAATTACATTTGTTACCAACAATTGTTGAACGATGTTGCTCATGCAGCTACATGCAATTGTTGAACAGTGTTAATTTCATGAGCTTGTTAATTTGTTTTACGATGGTACGAGTGTCAACATTCCTTTGTCAGCAAATATCATATTATGCAACGGCCACTCAACTCCTAATTTTCCCACGATATATGACTGATTGTTTTTATTACTGGAGGCATGAATCAGCAAAATTCAGTATGCCATGCTGAGTAGTTGTTTACTGATTTCAAGATATCAAATAAAAACAAGTTTCGCACGAGTGACTCGTGCAAAACTTGTTTATATTTGATATCTTGAAAACAACTTAATGAAAAAATGAATGTTTATTTATATTCACTACAATGTTCAAATATATCTACGAACTCTTTCATTGATTTAATGTTTTAAGGAGATTGTGAAGCTGTAAATCAGCATTTGTCAGCCATCTTGGATGACGTCATCATCTCGAAAATTCTCATTACGAAAAGAAAAACGCCGATGAACTCTTCTAAAGAAAACTGCTTCAATAAAACATTTTCCAATGGCTCAAACTTTGAAAGTTATCATGTACATCATAATTTTTTTGCGTAGTGTACTCTAGATGTAGGTAAATGAGTATTTTGTGGGTTGTCATGGTGATCATTTTATTTTTAAAACACCACGTGATTTTGTTAGCATTCCGGCGTGCAATCAACTTACTATGCGGTATTTATTATTGAAGTATAATACCAAGTATAAATTGAATAAAACTCATAACAATTTACTAATATGGTAAACTCTAGCCTTGCAATTGATGCGCACGCTTGGTGATTCCTATCTTTTCAGTTGAAAAATATAATAATGTCATAACTGAATCATCTAGAACTGACTGAGGTTCAATGATCACAATATTTTCTTTGAATTGAAAACCCAATTCTTGGAGAAATTTAATTCGACGCAATAATGTAATTGGATTGTTTTTCTTTGCATGACTACAAATTGAATTTAGGTCTGATAGGATTCCAGGTACACGTTGAGCACTTCGCGGGAGAGTCCCTCTGGTGGTCTTGTTTTCAAGGTCATTCTAAATATACCCATGTAATATAATATTGAAACCTCAAATTCTAAATATCAGCAAAAAATGCTTCTAGCATATCATGTAACTTCATTTAGAAAATAAGGATCGGTACGATAATACCTCGTATAGTAGTAATATTACATTCCCTGCATGTTTGACCTTATTGTGAGCCCGCGATTTTACATCAGTAAGGAAATTCAGCGGTACCGCGAGTATGGTAACTACGCATACTTGTAGGATATTTTGGAAATCAAAATTGAAGTATAGCAAACAAGTAATTATTTAAGGAGTAAGAGGACGTTTTATATAGTAAGTAATTTCGGAAAATCATTTACATGTACTGAAAGATGTACAAATAAGTTCAATAAAGCTCGATTCTTTAATAGTCTAATATGTGGGCGAAACGTTGCAGAAAATATACGATCTATTGTTCTAGAGCAATTTTCATTATTCAACAAAAAGAGAACAATTAAGACGCATGCCTTTTGAATTCAGACACAAAAGCGCAAACGGTACCGTTACCCCATCGACGTAATTAGACCTCATTCCAAGACATGACCCTTGGCGACCTTTATGGACGAGAGGCTACTGCGGAATTTGTCAACACGTATAGGATGACATAAAAGAGGGAAGGTTTCTCTGCAAAGTTAGTCACAAGATCTTGCCTAAGGAACTGCAATTATGAAGTACACTCTCGCTCTACTGTTTCTCTTTGGATTCATTGCCTGCATTGGAGCTGCTCCAATTGAAGAAGACATTCAAGATCCAGGTCTCGAAGACGAGTTGCCCAACGATTTTCCTCATGGTGACGCTTTTTTCGATCAAGATGAGGCCTCTCCAGGTAAGAACCTTTTTCTAATCTCTCAAAAATGATACATGCAGTTCATTTATTATTTATCGACGTATTCTTATATATTTTTTCAGAAGAACAAAATGACGTCCAAAATGAAGAGAAAGTCGAAATCAAGAGAGAAGAAAAAGAAAATCGCACAGGTACTAAATAATTGCTCTATTTCGGTTACTATAGTAATTCATGTGATTCAGAAGAACATAAAAGAACATCCACGATCTCCAGCTATATGAATGCTTTCAAGCTAGTCAAAACTCTTATTTTCTCATTTTATTATTGTTTGTTACCAGTAACTCATTTATATTTTTTCAATCTTCTTCTCCACAGAACCATGTGCTAAATCGGAGATCAGGACAAATATAGATAACAACACCATTATGTGTGTCAAAGAATACACGATCAGTAAGGTTAAACTCAGAAGGACCTGCTATTACAATAGAGACAAACCACGTGATTCATGCTCTATGCCTGGTCATAGAGACATCAAAATCAAAGGCAGGGAAAATTGTTGGCATTTTTGCTATTATAATTGCATGGAACATTCAGTAAGACAGTGTTTCAAACATTTCTATATATTTGGATGTATCTGCAGTGGCCGTTGTAATCGAAACTTTCACAGTCTTAAAAATAGAAATATCTGCAAACATCGTTGCCGTATTAAAATTAGGATCCTTAAAAGTAAATGTGTGGCTAAGGCCATAGAGGATAAACATGACCATTGTCGTCATGATTGCTTCACTAAGCATTTGCTGAAACATTGTACGCATAAAGTCTCCAAGTCATAAGTCACGAATAACTACTCAGCCAGCTTTTGAGCTGTTAGTGAAAATACCAGCTGGGTATTATTCTAACTGTTATAAGCTTGAATTTTGCTTTTTTTAGTGGTGACGATGCTCATGAGTTCAGTCACTTCACTTTATTTCTTTATAACTAGATTTCTGGTCCGGGTCTTTTTCGTCCATTTGATTTTCGTATCGAATGAAAAATTGAAAATTGAAGTTGAAATCAAATTATTATTTTTTATTTCAGTCGTGTATATTTAATTCTATACCTCGTGTTGATCGATTTGACCAAGAAAAAATATTGGAATTTCTCTGTACTTTTAGAAATACCGGTAAGTTTTTCAAAATCGATTATTTAGAAAATAGAAAAAAACAAAACGTCCGTTGTTTTCCAAGTAGGGGAGGATTCCCTCCGAGTTTCTCCCTGAAGGGGGAGAGGTACTGGACTCGGTTCTGCAATTTTCAACTTTTCTTTCGATACAAAAATCAAATGGATCGACGAAGACCTACACGGAACATTGTGCACAAAAGGTTGTCATATATACTCTTTACACGACGATAATAATTCATGAATTCATGCATGCTAATAAAGTTACCAAGCATGCATTTGATTCCGTTTACTGTGTATTAATTCACTGTGTTTCTTTCGCCGGCGTCTCAACGTCAAATCAGCGTTACGTTGGTGACATCGAGGACTGCATCGAAGTGGCTTAACTCTTCAAAATCACAATAACCTGCCGAAACTCAATTCTAAATTAAGCAGCAAACATAAAACATCATTTTAGATGATATCAGTGAATAAAATGACCGAAAATTACAATGACGCATTTTTGGTGGAGATGAAGAGAAAAGTTTGTAAAAATTTCTTCATCGCCCGCTCGATCGCCATTGCGTGATGACGCGTGCATTTGACCCAATTTGACTGAAAAACAATTTGCAGGTAAAGAGAATCTAGCAATACAAAACTAAACACGATTTTGAGACGGCATTAACGGCAAAAACAAGGGAAAATATAAATTGAACAAATTGCGAGGATCAAAGTGAGCCACAACATCTACAACTGATATTGCATAGTCATTTTCTTAATTACCAAAACAAAACACGCCCCCCCCCCCCCCCCCCCACACACACACACATTTTTGTTTTCGTTTCCTCCTTCCCCCGTTTATTTCAGATTCCGATAACTCCGGAACAATTGTTTATTTTTCTTGGATGCTGCAGTTAACTATATTTGGCGAGAGCGATTTCAAATCTAGACTGATTCCATAAGTCGGTCCCAGTTCGCTCTCTGACGATTTTTTTTTCGCGAAAAAAAAAATCGTCAGAGAGCGAACTGGGACCGACTTATGGAATCAGTCTATTTCAAATCCATCACATCAGTTACATAATTTGTTGTAGACTTTATCAGGTATACTGATTCCATCGTAAATGAAAAAATCATGTTCTATTTCAGATATACAGGTCAGACCTACCGATCTACTGCGTGGCACGTCATATACGATATTTACAATTCGCCGAAAAAAAATTTAAATTGTAATATTATTTTTTTGCGGTACGCGAGATATCGATTTGCAATATTTCTATGCGGTATTGCGGGATTTCCGAAATTTTTTTGGCGGTATTGCGGGATCCAGAACCCCCCAATGTCCCCCTCTATAAGGTAACTTACCTAATAATAATATTGTACTATAATAATGATGGCGCACTAGTACCTCGTGTCGAGCCTATAGAAATCAAATGACGTCAACGTAGTTAAAATGACATACAATGACGTCGAAAGTTTCATATGAAAAAAAACAAACCAAAAATAGTGACAATTACGTAACGGCAATGACGTCAAAAGTTTCATATGATATAGACAAACAAATATATTTCTAAATGCTTTGGTTTTAATTTCATTTTTTTAATTATCTCATAGCTTTTTGATGAGGCTTTTGACTCCCAGATTTGAAAGCACCATTGATTTTATTCTGGTTCTATTATTGTTGGGAGACAATTTGCTATAGAAAAATTGCAGAGTGTAACAGTGCCTTGAGAAGAGTGTGTCTCAGCAAATGAATCACGCGAAACCGAAACTTACTTAGGTCTCACGTTGCATAGACGTATAACTTTAATTAACTTTTAACTTATATTCTATGTGTATTTTATATTGTATTTTCATTGTAATTTCATTTACGCAATTCAGCTTGTTTGGGCTGCTATGTAAATTTGTTAATAAACTATCTCTCTCTCTATTTATTATCTATTATTATTATTATATCTATCTATTATATCTGTTATTACTAGAGTGGTTTTTATAAACCTGTGAAACAAAAGTTAATTATTATTAGCTAGTAATAGCCAGATTCAAACAATAGAAAACAAAGGAATTAGAGACTAATAGTACTAAATACACTAAAATGTATTTCACGGGTTTATGAAAATCACTCTATTATATCTATCACTCACTTCGTTTACTCATAAATGTTATTACTCGTGCCCAGGCCTTTAGGCCGGGAACGAGTTATAAACTGCAAATGTTTTTACTCGTGCCCAGGCCTTTAGGCCGGGAACGAGTTATAAACTGCAAATGTTTTTTTTTTTTTTTTTTTTTTTTTTTTTTCCTCTTTTCGTCTCGAGAATGCAGCATTCTTGCGCAATCGGTGACGTGTGCACTCCTGATTGGTTAAGAACGTAAGAAACAATGCCCTTCATTCATCACCTCCGTAGTGAACGCCAGCGAGGAACTTTAGGAATGCAAGATGGCCGACTACAAAGAAAATAGCTTTCAGAGACGGGCTTTTCCTGCAGTAGCACAATGTAATTTGGAGCTTTTAACTCCAGGTATACCTTTATACTTATAAGAGCTTCAGAATGGGCTGTTAGTTTGAGCTTCATCTCCAATACTTTGACCAAATATCGAACTCTAAATGGAGTACTTGAAAGAGAACCCTCGCGATAAACATGGATAAACTGAGTATTTCCTATGAGCTGTGAATCTACGAATTTCTCATCCTACATGTTGCTAAACGAACATACGTAGAAGCAAGTCAATTGTATTCCTCATTCAAGCATTCAAGAGATCTTGAGAGGTTTTTGTACTGAATTTTAATACGGAATTCTAAAGCAGACCATTGCATGGAACGGATAGGTTCCATTGACCTTGTTGGTCACGTAACGTCTTTTATTGTTTAAAACATCCGAAACATGAACGAAAAAATTCACGATTTGTTATTGTGTTAAAAACGCCGTTGTAGAAGTCTTTACAGCAAACAATTGAGACACATAGTGAAATAAAAAGTTGAGTAAACTGGTATATTCGCTGGTAATATTTTGCATGTCGACTAATAGCTGCTGACCGCCAAATTGACTAAAATCAGATATTCTTTAAAAAGGTCAAAAAAGGTCTTTATTATGTTACGGTTAAGTGAAGAATGCGTGAAACGGCTCGGGGAAGAGTACGAACGGGGCTGGTCATTGAAGCCTCTCCTAAAAGGGGGCTTCCGGGGCACGAGTGAACGCACGTGTGCGTCTAGTTTTTTTTTTTTTCCTCTTTTCGTCTCGAGAATGCAGCATTCTTGCGCAATCGGTCACGTGTTACACCCCTGATTGGTTAAGAACGTAAAAAACAATGCCCTTCCTTCATCACCTCCGTAGTGAACGCCAGCGAGGAACTTTAGGAATGCAAGATGGCCGACTACAAAGAAAATAGTTTTCAGAGACAGGCTTTTCCTGCAGTAGCACAATGTAATTTGGAGCTTTTAACTCCAGGT
This sequence comes from Telmatactis stephensoni, assembly GCA_029948255.1. Classification (NCBI taxonomy): domain Eukaryota; kingdom Metazoa; phylum Cnidaria; class Anthozoa; order Actiniaria; family Isophelliidae; genus Telmatactis; species Telmatactis stephensoni. The sequence continues at coordinate 537,191 of JALIZF010001870.1, read as the reverse complement.
ATACCTATATACTTATAAGAACTTCAGAATGGGCTGTTAGTTTGAGCTTCATCTCCAATACTTTGACCAAATATCGAACTCTAAATGGAGTACTTGAAAGAGAACCCTCGCGATAAACATGGATAAAGAGTATTTCCTATGAGCTGTGAATCTACGAATTTCTCATCCTACATGTTGCTAAACGAACATACGTAGAAGCAAGTCAATTGTATTCCTCATTCAAGCATTCAAGAGATCTTGAGAGGTTTTTGTACTGAATTTTAATACGGAATTCTAGAGCAGACCATTGCATGGAACGGATAGGTTCCATTGACCTTGTTGGTCACGTAACGTCTTTTATTATTTAAAACATCCGAAACATGAACGAAAAAATTCACGATTTGTTATTGTGTGAAAAACGCCGTTGTAGAAGTCTTTACAGCAAACAATTGAGATACATAGTGAAAATAAAAAGTTGAATAAACTGGTATATTCGCTGGTAATATTTTGCATGTCGACTAATAGCTGCTGACAGACAAATTGACTAATCAGATATTCTTTAAAAAGGTCAAAAAAGGTCTTTATTATGTTACGGTTAAGTGAAGAATGCGTGAAACGGCTCGGGAAGAGTACGAACGGGGCCGGTCATAAAAGGGGCTTCCGGGGCACGAGTGAACGCACGTGTGCGTCTAGTTAGTATTAAAAAGAGAAACAATTAAAAAGGTTAAAGGAGCACTTGGATCAAAATCAATGAAAATTGAAAATGACTTGAAACTTAGTGAAATCTATGTACACAGTGCCAATAATCACCATGAAGCAATGTTTCTTCACGTCGATCCAAAAGAGACGGATAAAATTGTCAAGGTTATTAGTATCACGTCATTATGACGTCACTTACTCAACCCTATTGCCGTAGACACTAGTGAAAAACGTCTGCGCATGCGTGCATATTACGATGTTTTCTTAAGAAATGTGTGAGTTTTAGCTTGAAATGAAATGTTTGTGTTCTCGGTGTATACATAAAATTTCTCTTGTATACTTTTGTAAGACAAAGATGTTGCATTAATGAAGACATTATATGAATACTGGCCCTAAGTTTCAAGAAATAACCTTAAGTTTTGACATTTTGTGAAAACCATTGTTGAAGGCAAGCGTAAAAGCGAAATTTGCATAAGTTTACAAAAGCACGAAGACTTGACTACGAGCATGCGCAGACGTTTTTCACTAGTGTCATTGCCGTACATGTTCTTTTAGGTTTTAAACCAAACTTTAATTTATCTGTGATAATGAGCTTAAAATGAAGATTTTCTGTCGGAGATTAGCTAGTTATTTAACTATATATATTAATCTTCATATAGAAATAATCGGTTTCCAATTTTCATCGAAGTGGGCCTTTAAATCGAGAGGCAGTGTTAAAGAGAATTAAACATTTAGACTACTGAGTTTTATGACTGTTTTTGTCATTTTGATATTTTTATTGAGTAAAATTTATCTTCTCCTATAAATTATATATACTAGCTTGTCAATAAAATATATACGAACGAGACCCTGATTCCAGGGTTGACTCGTGGCTGAAAATGAGTTGTCAAGGCTCTTTCAGTCAATGATATGAAATAAATAAGGTAGAAAAAATAGGTCTTTAAAACATGGGCAGTGGGTATTGTACCTTTTCAACGGAACGTTGAACAAGTACCGCCAGTCCCACTTAAAAATATGATTGGTGGAGAATAATAGCGCGTGCGTAGTTGGGATAATGGAAATGTCCAGAAAAGTATCATAGAGGTATACTTTCCTCCCATGAAAATCCTAGATACGTTAGGCACCGTTGTGGAATTAAGTGTATTTGTTATAATACACATACTCCAGGGGCCGGAGGAGTCCCTTTAAAGGCCTTTAAAGCTTGGTTTGGTATATTCAATACTATAGTTTGTCTACATCCGCTTTATCTTGTGGTTAATAAAGACTCATTATTATTATTATTATTATTATTATTATTATTATTATTATTATTATTATTATTATTATTATTATTATTATTATTATTATTATTATTATTATTATTATTATTATTATTATTATTATTATTATTATTGCTGCGAGCGAAGCGAGTAGCCTCCTATTCGGAGGTTCTTTCTCGATGTAAAAGTCCCGAATTTTTTTTCAATGCTAGTGGACTTAATATTGTAATACCAGGTTTAGGAGCCAAGACTGCAGATACATTTTCAATACTAATAGACTTAATACTTTAATACTAGGTTTAGATGCCCAGACTAGAGATATATTTTTAGACTTGTGGTTTTCCTCCCATCTTACAATATTAATACCAGGTTTAGATCATGGACTTTATGGTTCCAGCTTTTAGGTCAGCCAGGATCGATGCTCAACTTGGGACACCCGGGACATCTGGGACATGTGGGACAACACAGGGCTCCCAATATCATTCAATTCCACAATTAACTTGGGACAGCTGGGACACCCGGAACATCCGGGACATCTGGGACAACACAGGGCTCCCAACATCATTCAATTCTGCTTTTAACTTGGGACAGCTGGGACACCCGGGACATCCGGGACATGTGGGACAACACAGGGCTCCCAACACCATTCAATTCTGCTTTTAACTTGGGACAGCTGGGACACCCGGGACATCCGGGACATGTGGGACAACACAGGGCTCCCAACATCATTCAATTCCACAATTAACTTGGGACAGCTGGGACACCCGGGACATCCGGGACATGTGGGACAACACAGGGCTCCCAACATCATTCAATTCCACAATTAACTTGGGACAGCTGGGACACCCGGGACATCCGGGACATGTGGGACAACACAGGGCTCCCAACATCATTCAATTCCACAATTAACTTGGGACAGCTGGGACACCCGGGACATCCGGGACATGTGGGACAACACAGGGTTCCCAATATCATTCAATTCCACAATTAACTTGGGACAGCTGGGACATCCGGGACATCCGGGACATCCGGGACATCCGGGACATGTGGGACAACACAGGGCTCCCAACATCATTCAATTCCACAATTAACTTGGGACAGCTGGGACACCCAGGACATCCGGGACATCTGGGACAACACAGGGCTCCCAACATCATTCAATTCCACAATTAACTTGGGACAGCTGGGACATGTGGGACAACACAGGGCTCCCAACATCATTCAATTCCACAATTAACTTGGGACAGCTGGGACATCCGGGACATCTGGGACATCTGGGACAACACAGGGCTCCCAACATATTCAATTCCACACTTAACTGGGGACAGCTGGGACATCCGGGACATCTGGGACAACACAGGGCTCCCAACATCATTCAATCTTCATCAACAGTTCTAGCTAGTTGTAGTAGTTGTAGTAGTCGAAAACACAGACACATGCAGCTTCCACCAAGACTTTGTTGTGTTGGTATTTAAAACTTGTAAAATTAATCTCCAAAAGTTCAATTTCATGACAGTGTTTGTTGCACTTTGTGGATCGAATTCATCAGGTTTAAATCAGGGTGTAGATGTTTTGTTTATTTTATAAAGAAATTGTATGGATTGGTGCAATGTTTTGTACATATCTTTGAGATGACAAATATTTTTGCATATTTTGCATTATAATTATATGATACATTATTTACATTTTTTATCAATAAACTATTCTGGCGAACATTGTACTGAATGAAATATAGTCATATTTAATCTTCTTTACATGCTTGTTTTCTTTTAACAATTAACTAAACTTAAAAGCAGAATTGAATGATGTTGGGAGCCCTGTGTTGTCCCACATGTCCCGGATGTCCCGGGTGTCCCAGCTGTCCCAAGTTGTGTTACTTTCGTGAGTTTTAGGGGAACAGTTCTGCTAACGTGGATACACCAGCTGTTTTCTGTTCGCAGCACTTCACTTTCTATTAGAAATGGCTAGTTGTAGTAGAAATTGTCCAAGTTTGTAAGAAAAATTAACATAATGGACATTCAACTGTGAAATAATTATTTGGGTTAAAAACGCGCAGAAAAGTAGAAAGAAAAAGACAAAAAGTTTCCACGGAACCCATCTGTATTCAAGATGGCGATGGACTTGGCTTGTAACGTTCATATGATCTGCGGATCCAATATTTGTCGATGAATATCTCTTCAAAATGAACGGTGAACCCCATTTTTTATTCTCTCATCTTGAAGAACTACTCAATATCAACATCCTGTTAGTTTTTCAGAAAATTGACATTTATATTTTTTCCATGAAAACGACAGAATGCGGCAATTTTGTTCGAGACCGTAAGTTGTTGTTGCCTAAAAGAATGACTTGTTTTTTTGATACAGCATCTAAATAACGTTTTAAAAGCAGATGAATAGTTAGAGAAGCATTCTTGTACCTTTTCTACTGTGCACAATAAATTTTTCACGGGAAATCAATTTTCGTTCAGTCTTTACTTTGTGGCTCGTGACGGAAATCACAAATATTGCAAATTCTTGGGTTGACGCCATCTAATTAGAAATATAGATAATTACAGGAACTACTTTCCCGTTGACATGCATGGGATGATCTTGCAATGCATGTTAAGCATTGCACGGCATGACTAAGTACCATGTGACCGCTGAACTTATGCCAGAAAATTGACATTTGCAAATATCTTTTCCGTACTAATAAACTAGTTATGAATTACTTACATCGGTTTTTTAAGCGCTTCTGTCTATACTACTACTACTAGTTTATACTAGTAGACCCATGCACTGAACGTTAAATATTAGTGTAGCACTACCTTCGCAATAGCGACGCGCGGACGTGACGTCACTAAGCTCATTAAGTTGTAATAGGCCATTTGCACGGTCATTTTACTACAACTACCAGAATGCTCTACGAATTTTCTTTCCTATTCAGATTTTTATTCCCTTTTGAGAATAGTCGAACAAATTGGCACTAATTATTTTACAAAAGAAAGTGGGCAAAGCATTCTGGTAGTTGTAGTATATGACGCCATCATGCAAATGCCTATTCAATACTAGAGTCGGACATATTGGTCGGACAAATAAACCGGATGTGCCATACATTTACTGTAATATTCTATGGAAAATTAAATAAGGTATTTATTGGAGGAAAAAGTAGTTCTAATGACCGATCAATACTACGAAGTTCCCGGCACTGAATTATCCAGCTGTCCTGAGAAGTACACAGTTGACCCAGAGGAGGAGTGAAGGCTATCCCAGAATGCTTTGCGCCTTTGAAACGTGGTTTTGTACAAAATTTATGCTGGAAACGGAGCTAATCGGGTCGTTGCATTGAGATGCAGAAATGAATTCCTTTACGAATAAGAAGAAGTGGTAAAAGAGCTTTCAAATTATTACAAATTTAGCTAATTTTGACATTTCTAAAGGTTTGTAATTTAGATTTGAACGAACTTGAAGTACATTGGGGCCTGAAGAAAGTACCCAATATTCAAACATCGCTTTCTTTAAAACGGATCAACATAAACTGGTTCTGATTATAGTGTCTTATAGAGCGATCCTTCCCCTTTTTTGTAGTCTCAAAGTTACCCAAAGTTACCCAGGATTTCAATTCGAAATTTTAGAATTTATGCGGGATGTTTTGACGTCAAACACAAGCAGCGTGCATCCGTTACTGACTAAACCACTGGCTCAGTGTCTGGGTTTAAAATCTCGTCAAAATGCATCATAGTAAAATAACATTTTGCTCTTTGGATTGTGAGAGTAATTCAGGCATCATATGAAAGGCGTGATGATAAAAATACGACATGTTCTTAGAGCATAACTACGGAAGCCCAGGAGGGCCACTAATGGTTTTTGTTTTTGTTTTTAACTTTTCGGTTTTTGTTTTTAACTTTTCAGTTTTTGTTTTTTGTTTTTTGCTATTCGGTTTTATTTTTTGCTTTTCGGTTTTTATTTTTTGCTTTTCGGTTTTTATTTTTACATTTCACTTTTATTTTTTTGCTTTTCGGTTTTTATTTTTACATTTCACTTTTATTTTTTGCTTTTTGGTTTTTATTTTTACATTTCACTTTTATTTTTTGCTTTTCAGTCTTTATTTTTGAATTTTGGTTCTATTTTTTGCTTTTCGGTTTTTATTTTTACATTTCCCTTTTATTTTTTGCTTTTTGGTTTTTATTTTTACATTTCACTTTTATTTTTTGCTTTTCAGTCTTTATTTTTGAATTTTGGTTCTATTTTTTGCTTTTCGGTTTTTATTTTTACATTTCACTTTTATTTTTTGCCTTTCGGTTTTTATTTTTGAATTTTGGTTCTATTTTTTGCTTTTCGGTTTTTATTTTTACATTTCACTTTTATTTTTTGCTTTTCGGTTTTTATTTTTACATTTCACTTTTATTTTTTGCTTTTCAGTCTTTATTTTTGAATTTTGGTTTTATTTTTTGCTTTTCGGTTTTTATTTTTACATTTCACTTTTATTTTTTGCTTTTTGGATTTTTATTTTTGCTTTTTGTTTTTATTTTTTGCTTTTCGGTTTTATTTTTTGCTTTTTGTTTTTATTTTTTGCTTTTCGGTTTTTATTTTTACATTTCACTTTTATTTTTTGCTTTTCGGTTTTTATTTTTACATTTCACTTTTATTTTTTGCTTTTCAGTCTTTATTTTTGAATTTTGGTTTTATTTTTTGCTTTTCGGTTTTTATTTTTACATTTCACTTTTATTTTTTGCTTTTTGGATTTTTATTTTTGCTTTTTGTTTTTATTTTTTGCTTTTCGGTTTTATTTTTTGCATTTTGGTTTTATTTTTTGCTTTTCGGTTTTTGTTTTTACATTTCACTTTAAATTTTTGCTTTTTAGATTTTTATTTTTGCTTTTTGTTTTTATTTTTTGCTTTTCGGTTTTATTTTTTGCTTTTTGTTTTTATTTTTTGCTTTTCGGTTTTATTTTTTGCATTTTGGTTTTATTTTATTTTTTACCTTTGAAAAAAAATTCCTTTTTTGAAAAAATATTTCTTTTTTGAAAAAAAAAACCGTTTTATAGAGAAATTTTTTTCTTTTTTTGAAAAAAAAAATTCTGATTTTGAAAAAATTTTTCTTTGAGTGGCCCTTCTGGGCCGTCCCATGATGCACTGCGGTACGACATCAACAAAGATGGCGGACGCTTAGAAGGATGAGGAAAATCAATCGTTGCTTGTTATCTGCTCTTTATTACTAGCTTCCTTTCGTTTCTGTAGTTTTTGAAGTTTATCTTGTAAACTACGGACTACAAACAGACTTAAGTGCAACATACAGGCCCATATATATGTGACAAGTTGTGCGTGACACGCCAACTTGATATTAGGCAATCATACATATCAAATGTCATTCTAATATTGAGTGCTATACAAGGAATAAAGGAGCTGTTTTCACCCACAACTTGTCTACTTTTTACATGGTGGCAGCCGGTGTGTAAACGTACAACGCTTTTGGGACAAATCGAGGCACAAATGGCTTCTGGATACGCGTTACCACCGCCGCCTCCGTTGGAAATCCATGATGCCAACGCGGCTGAAAAATGGAAGAAGTTTTTGCTAGCCTGGGAGAATTACTCATTGGCGACGGAGTTAAGTAAAAAGCCAGAACCAGTACAAGTGGCGACGTTGCTAACGATAATAGGAGAAGAAGGACGAGAAGTGTACTCAACATTCAGCGGTTGGGGCGAAGGCGAAGAGAACAAAATCAAGCCGGTCCTGAAGAAATTTGGAGATTACTGCCAACCAAGGAAAAACGTACCCTTTGAGCGTTACCGTTTCAACAGACGAACACAAGAATCTTCAGAGTCGTACGACCAGTATAGAACGGCGCTTCGTAAACTAGCAGAAGGGTGCGATTTTGACACAATAACCCCTGATGAAATCCTACGCGATCGACTTATATTTGGCATCAAAGACAGCAAAGTACGCGAACGATTACTTAGAGAGACACATCTAACACTCGCCAAAACAGATGAAATATGTCGTGCTTCAGAAACTATGTTGCAACAAATCAAAGTGTTTCAAGACAACAGCGGAGGATCAGACGTTAACAAAGTTGAAAACACAGCGGATGGCGTGACACAAAATAGGAAACCCAAGCGCACGAACTTTCGTCGGAAATCAACAAAACAAGAGCAAGGCAAAGAATGCTCTAACTGCGGCTACCGACACGCAGCAAGCCGCGAAGCCTGCCCCGCGTGGGGAAAAGCGTGCCGAAGATGTAATATGAAAAACCATTTTGCATCTAAATGTAGACAAGAGGTCAACTTTACCGAAGATCTCGAAGACGGCCAGTCTGAACCGGAAATGTATCAAACAGACGAAATTTCAGCTGTCAGGCTAGATGATTCACAGCTAGTGACATTGAGGTTAGAAACCGGAAGTTTCGTCAGATTTCAACCTGACACCGGAGCCCAATGTAACGTCATACCTTTGCACATCTACAAACAAGCAACAAATGATGTCAACCTTGCAAAGATAAAGTCTGTTCAAACATCGCTGGTGGCCTACGGGGGGTCAAAGGTCGCAGTTGTTGGCAGAGTGTGTTTGCGTGTCTGGAGAAACGATACGTCTTGTCTACTTGACTGCAAAGTAGTTGACAATAAAGAAATCCGCCCCATTCTCGGCCGTGAAGCCTGTCTGGGGATGAACATTATTCAATACAAAGACAATGATTTATTGAATAAACCCGATGTTAATGGTGCACCCGTTTTCTCAGTGGACACACGATCGGCGCCGATCTCTAAGGAAGAGTTGTTTGCAAAATTCCCGGAAGTATTTAGTGAAGGAGTAGGAGAGCTCGAGGGCGAGTACAGAATACGCCTCGATCCTACAGCTCAGCCAGTACAACACGCACCGCGTCGAGTCGCCGTTGCCCTGCGGCCAAGGCTGAAAGAAACCTTGGACGACCTAGTCCGTCAGGAGGTCATTGCGCCAGTGACCACACCCACAGAATGGATAAGCTCCGTAGTAACTGTGCCAAAGAAAAATGGTAAGCTACGCATCTGCCTCGATCCCAAAGATCTCAACCAGGCCATATTGCGTGAAAACTACCAGCTACCTACAATTGAGGATATCGCCACACGTCTACATGGTGCCAAGGTGTTTACCCTATTGGACGTCAGAAATGGATTCTGGCACGTGAAATTGGCTGAGGAGTCGACGTACTTAACCACGTTCCAAACGCCCTTTGGTCGCTACCGCTGGAAGCGTATGCCGTTTGGCATTTCCTCCGCCCCTGAGGTTTTCCAAAGGAAAATGCACGAGTTTGCCGAGGGGCTAAATGGCATTGAGGTTGTGGCTGACGACTTCCTGGCTGTTGGCTTTGGCGACACGTACGAAGAAGCAACTCGAGACCACGACAAAAATCTTTTGGCCTTCCTCGAGAGGTGCGCCGAGCAAAACGTGCGCCTGAATGCGGAAAAGCTCAACCTGAGGAAGTCAGAAGTGCTGTTCATTGGCCACATGGCAACAGACAAAGGGTTACGTGTCGACCCGGCGAAGGTGCGTGCCATTCTAGAGATGCCGACACCCACAGACAAAGCAGCGGTACAGCGCCTCCTGGACCTGGCTCAGTATCTAGCCAAATTCTTACCAAATTTATCAGATACCACGAAGGATTTACGGGAGCTGACGCACGACGGCGCCCAGTGGCAATGGGGTGAGCTTCAGTCAAGAGCTCTCGACAGCCTGAAACAGGCCATAACGAGCACACCGGTCCTACGCTATTACAACCTGGAAGAGGAAGTCACACTGCAGTGTGACGCATCACAATCGGGACTCGGGGCCGTGCTCATGCAAAATGGTCAGCCCGTGGCCTATGCGTCAAGAGCTCTGACCCCAGCTGAAACACGATACGCACAGATAGAGAAGGAGCTATTGGCCATAGTGTTTGCCTGTCAACGATTCGACGCCTATGTGTACGGCCGCCAGCAGGTCAATATACAAACCGATCACAAGCCGTTAGAGCCGATCTTTGTAAAGCCCCTAGACGCAGCCCCAAAGCGTCTGCAAAGAATGCTTCTACAGCTTCAGAAGTACAGCTTGGTAGTTAAGTATAAGAAAGGCAAGGAACTCCTTCTCGCCGATACACTCAGCCGAGCATACATACCTGAAGTGAACGCTAGTGGCTTTACAAGAGAGCTAGAAGAAGTTGATCATCGCGAGTTCCTGCCGGTGACCAAGGAACGTTGGCAGCAACTGAAGAATGCAGCGGCAGACGATCCGATACAGCAACAGTTACGAGACGTCATACGTCGTGGGTGGCCAGACTCCAAGGCAGACGTGCACGAGTGTGTGCGGCCCTACTTCGACGTGAGGGATGAATTGACCACCCAAGACGAGTTGATATTCAAAGGGCCACAACTGGTAGTGCCGACAGTACTCAGGAAAGAGTTGATGGAGAAAACACATGCGTCTCACATCGGGATAGAGGCATGTATTCGCAGAGCTAGAGAAGCTCTTTACTGGCCAAGGATGACAACGGATCTGAAAGAATACATCTCTCACTGCGATGTATGTCTAGCTCACCGTCACAGCCAAGCAAAGGAACCAATTATACACCACGAGTTTGTAGCCCGCCCCTGGGCCAAAGTAGCAGCAGATCTCTGCGAGTTCGATGGAAGAACCCTGTTAGTCGTGAGCGACTACTACAGCAACTACATCGAAGTAAGCAAGGTCACACAGATTACGTCTCGATCAATTATCAAAGAGCTGAAGGCCATATTTGCACGTTTTGGCATACCCGATACATTGGTCACGGACAACGGACCACAATTTGCCTCAGCAGAGTTCGCAGTGTTTGCGAAGACATGGATGTTTGAGCACAGAACGTCCTCGCCGACATACGCACAGTCAAACGGAAAGGCTGAAAATGCCGTACAGACTGTTAAGAGGCTATTCAGCAAGTGCAAAGCCTCCAATACCTCAGAGTTCCAAGCGCTGCTTGACTGGCGCAATACACCAACTGCGGGAGTTGGAACAAGCCCAGCCCAGCGTCTAATGGGCCGACGTTGTAAAACGCTGATCCCAGTATCAGGAACACTGTTACAGCCGAGACATTCCACAGAGGATGAGACCCGTAACATCCTCGGAAACAAGAAACGTCAGGAACACTACTACAACCGGAACGCTAAACCATTGGACCCGATTGTAGCGGGTGATACGGTTCGGATGCGGTTACCAGGACAAAACACGTGGAGCAAAGGAACCTGTGCGCGTCAAGTTGGCCCTCGAAGCTATGAAGTAGAAGTTGGGGAGGGACGGTACAGACGCAACCGAAAACACCTGATGAAGACAGGAGAGCCAGCACCGATCCAGCTACCGGAACCAATGACAGCAGAACAGCACCAGAAACCAGACGAACAGCTACGTACCGACAGCAGTAACTCTGAAGAGACAACAAGCCCTACATTGCCAACCTTACGCCGATCCCAACGAGTAGCAACAACACCGGTCTGGCACAAGGACTTTGTCATGAACTGACTACATGTGAAGACATAACTCTCACAAAAAAAAAAAAACAGTCTTGATTACAATAAGAACAATAAGAATACGAAAAAAATCGGACATGACCTTTGATTTGCATTACGACCGGACTTGTCATTGTGCTTCTCCATGTTAGCGATAGCCTTTCAATATTTAAAAAAAAAAGAAGATGTGACAAGTTGTGCGTGACACGCCAACTTGATATTAGGCAATCATACATATCAAATGTCATTCTAATATTGAGTGCTATACAAGGAATAAAGGAGCTGTTTTCACCCACAACTTGTCTACTTTTTACAATATACATTAAGGATTGCCCGGGAAGGATTGCTTAAATTATAGTCTATAATTATAATTAAAGTCTTAGTATTATAGCCTGAAACCATACCCTATAGCGTGGAACATACCCGTATAACAAATATAGGGGAGTACCCCCCCCCCCCCCCCCCCGGGCATATTACACATATTATTGTGACCATATGAAATAATTTGGTACTTACTGACTGACTGAGATTTTATTGGACTGAATCATGTAGCCATCAAAGTAAACCCCGACGGTGGGAGAAGTGCAGACAAGGGGTTGAGACTTGATCAAGAGCTGAATTTTTTTCATCAAAATCCCGAGGGTGTTGGAACAAAAACTTTTGTGAGTCTCAGAAAATGATCAAATGATTTGTGAGTCCCAGAAAATGATCAAATGCCCGACTGTCAGAGTCAGAGAGAGGTAGAGAGAGAGAGAGAGAGAATTTAAGCAGTCCTTAATGTATATATGGGCCTGTATGTTGCACTTGTCTGTTTGTAGTCCGTAGTTTACAAGATAAACTTCAAAAACTACAGAAACGAAAGAAAGCTAGTAATAATGAGCAGATAACAAGCAACGATTGATTTTCCTCATCCTTCTAAGCGTCCGCCATCTTTGTTGATGTCGTGCCGCAGTGCATCATGGGACGGCCCAGAAGGGCCACTCAAAGAAAAATTTTTTCAAAATCAGAAATTTTTTTTCAAAAAAAGAAAGAAAATTCTCTAAAACGGAATAAAAAAATAAATATTTTTTCAAAAAAGATTTTTTTTCAAAAGTAAAAAATAAAAGCAAAAAATAAAAACCGAAAAGCAAAAAATAAAACCGAAATTCAAAACTATAAACCGAAAAGCAAAAAATAAAACCAAAATGCAAAAAATAAAACCGAAAAGCAAAAAATAAAAACAAATTTCAAAAAAGAAAAACCGAAAAGCAAAAAATAAAACCAAAATGCAAAAAATAAAACCGAAAAGCAAAAAATAAAAACAAAAAGCAAAAATAAAAATCTAAAAAGCAAAAAATAAAAGTGAAATGTAAAAATAAAACCGAAAAGCAAAAAATAAAAACAAAAAGCAAAAATAAAAATCTAAAAAGCAAAAAATAAAAGTGAAATGTAAAAATAAAAACCGAAAAGCAAAACATAAAACCGAAATTCAAAAATAAAAACCGAAAAGCAAAAAATAAAACCGAAAAGCAAAAAATAAAACCGAAAAGCAAAAAATAAAAGTGAAATGTAAAAATAAAAACCGAAAAGCAAAAAATAAAACCAAAATTCAAAAATAAAAACCGAAAAGCAAAAAATAAAACCGAAATTCAAAAATAAAAACCGAAAAGCAAAAAATAAAAGTGAAATGTAAAAATAAAAACCGAAATTCAAAAATATAAACCGAAAAGCAAAAAATAAAACCGAAAAGCAAAAAGTAAAACCGAAAACAAAAAAACAAAAAACAAAAACTGAAAAGTTAAAAACAAAAACCGGAAAGTTAAAAACAAAAACAAAAACCATTAGTGGCCCTCCTGGGCTTCCGTACATAACGACTATAACGCTCAGGAAATAAACTAATTTCAGTCCGTGACCTTTGGCGTTTCCGATCCTTGCTTCGGTGTTATTTATATTCTCACTCTAAAGTTTCATTGAAGTTTGTTCTTGAATGGCTAGCAATCCAAAATTAATTAAAGATTTAGTTTTACAAGTTTAACGTTTTTTACATGTTGTATCTGACATATTTCGAGAATTAACTGCTCACGAACTTGGACCATGCAGTTCAATCACAGGATTCAACATAAAGCGTCGCTTCATCCAACGTATTAATCTTAACAATTATTTTTATGACAAAGAATTGATACTTCAAGCTACACCATGAGTGGGTTTCGTTTTTCACAAGCAATAGACGACAAATTCGAAAGAACTAGCTTTCCTCACAATGCTTCGCTATCGATGCTCTCGCTGAGTCGGTGACTCCAACACAATGATGAATTTGCGAAAAAAATTGATAATATACTTCATTTTGCAATGCATCTCGGGACGGTGTGCGTTCCTCCTCTGCAGTTGACCAAAACAAAGCGGCAAACGTGAAATGTAATCACTCGAGTCAAGGACTGTATTGCTAGTAAATATACTAGCTTAACTTCTTCTAAATTGCTGTTTAAGCACTAGATAAAGCAGATCTGAATATCTTGAGTCACTCCAACACTCTCCCCAACAGCAGTACTTTGTAGCAACCATTTACAAGACAACATTTTCACATTTTCTGCCTTTCAACTTCACTTATCTTCAGTCAGTTCATGAATAATGTCCGACCTTTGTAGGGGATCGGAAGGTGACGTATTCTATTTTTAGAACGTCCGCGCATCGCTATTCAACTGGAGAGTTGAGCTTCTTGACTTCTTTGCTATGGATTTTTTCTGTTTCTTTTTTCTTTTCTTTTCTTTTTTTTTTTTTCTTTTTTTTCTTTTCTTTTTTTCTTTTCGGTGATGATCACGGTCATCGTACCCTGGAAACCAGAGGTTTATTTCTATCTTGCTGTTGACGCTTGTAATATTGACGGTTGCATCAATAAAGAAGAAAACCTCGTTTCTTCTTTCTTGCGATCAGAACCGTCAAAATTACAAGTGTCAATAGCAAGATAAAAATAAACTTCTGGTTCCCAGGTTCTTTTACTCAGTTCAGTACCATTTGTTCGAGTCTCCGGTTACAGGGTTACTTATTTCTGGACAAATACTGGAATCATATTGCAGTCACGAATACCATGTCTGAGATGTTCGTGACATTCCTAAGAGTCTATGTTCTACAACTTAAAAACATAAGACGCTGAAATCACAACAGCCTGCAAAAGATGGAGTATTCGTGTTCTGCGTTAAGTGGTGAATACTAACACGAAACGTCTTGATGAATTTATGGAGAAAACTGGAGAATTAGTTAAGGTGAGAGAAATCCTTTCACTCCATCTCCCTTCAGTAATAAGAACGATACTCGAGACAAAGCATGATTCACAATTCAATATCTTGAGTGTCGGGAGTGGAGATGGAGCTGTTGACTTGCAAATACTGCAAATCGTACAGGCAGAGCTGCAAAAAAATGCAAAGATCCAAGATATCAAGATATTTAGTCGTGCTATTGAACCAAACCACCATCACATCAGTCTTTACCAGAAAGCCATTGAGACCTTGCCAGAATCATTGAAGGGCAAGACCACCTTTGATGTTCGTGCTCATACCTTTGAGGAATACACGCAAGCGAGCAATCAAGCAGAACTAGCAACAAAGTTTGACTTGGTACATTTTACTCACAGCATTTATTACGTTGACGTAGAGCAAGCCTTGAAGCACTGTTTCGAGAAGGAGTTGCATGAGAATGGGCATGTAGTAGTTGTAGTGAATGGAAAAGATTTAATAACAACTACGCTTGGACTTGAAGAAATGACTGGCGATTTAGAAATAGGTAAACCAACCCAAGAATCATATGCAATTGAAGTCACAAAAGTGGCCCAAAGGAACGGATGGAAATACGAATCGTTTCAACAGGAGTACGAGATTGACGTAACCGAAGTCTTTGATGAGAGCTCCATCCAGGGAAACCTCCTTCTTGATTTCTTGACTCATTACGTTGACTTTCGCACAAAGGCTGATAAAGCATCTGTTGACAAGGTACTGTCTGTAATACGCGACCACACGATAGTCAGAGATGGAAAGTGCTTGGGCAAAAAGATTGACAATGTCCTTATCATAAGCAAGAACCTAATTTAGATGAGACAGTCTTTTTTTCTTCTAGAACCTTCTATAATGTGGACCGTAGTTCGTCAGCCTAGTAATGAAACCTCTATGGTATGGACACATCCATATTACGAAGAGTTCTCTTGGACCTCGTGATATGTATAACTTATATAAGCTATATCTTCGAACGTTGGAACTTTTGGAACCTTTTTTAATGTACATTTATATTAATGGTAGAATATGGATTAACAAGACGCACATAGTGCGTTTACCCGTGCCCAAGTGGCAGGCTCGTAACATGGTATATGGGATCAGGGATCAAGCTCCAAATTATGGCCAGGATCAGGGATCAGAGGCCAGGGCTCAGGGATCAAATGGGTGGGATCGAGGATCAGGGACATTGGGTCAGGATCAGGGATCAGCTCAGTTTTTTGCACCAAGGATCAGGGATCAAAAATTTCTAAAAATATGGGCTCAGGAGTCAAAATTTCCGTAAAAACCCGGGATCAGTGAGACGAAAATATACCATGTTACGAGCCTGAAGTGGAATTCAGTCTGGCATGAGAGTCGCTCATACCTGCCTAATCATAGAAATTGAGTTCGGCTCCCTGTGACGTCTTTCGCCTACTGATAGCTATTTACATCAGTCAACTCTCATCTTTTGGACACTCCACCCGGGCCCCCCGGGACACTCCAGCATAACGGATACCGCACTACTACGGAAAGAAGCTAAATACCCGACATATAGAAATATACGGGCAAAAATAAATATGTCTTAAAGCCAGTAGTTTAGTCACGTTTTGAGTTCGCCGGGTAATGAAGCGGAACATTTGTCCTGATTTGTCTGCTTCGCCGGCAAGCTGATTTGAACTCATGGAAGTATCAGTCTCTATCCTAAATTTCCAATGAAGAGGCTTAAATTTTTCGCAGTGGCTTTTCGTACGTCACGGCCCGTACGCGAACTTGTTTGCTATTCGTACGGGAGTGAAAATTATTTAGATTTTCACAGTGATTTTCACAGTGATTCTGTATTATTTCAATAAAGAAGATGTGATATCATTGTTTAGATGGAGTAAGCGACTCTTGTAAGCTATGTTAAACTGATTCAGAGTAATTCTACGAGTCTGTACATAGTAGACAAACGACTCATGCCGCGTAATTTCGTAATTTCGTGGACGCGCTTAGCCTCCTCCGCAGGCAACCTTTTGCGAAAAAGCGAACAGTTGCCTGCGGAGGAGGCTAGGACGCGCTAGCGATGTCGGAATTTTAGCGCCTGCAATGTACGTAATCAGCGGCTATCGCAAACTGATGAATGCCATAAGCCACATGGTCGTTCTCTTCTTCTCTTAGTCTTTCCCGGGGGGGGGGGGGACTCCTATATATAAGAGGACGGGGATGCTCGTCGGAAATTTTAAAAACGAAAAATTTTAAAAAGTCATATCCGGGTGGGCGTGGCAATACATGTTTTTACCCCTAAAAGGTACCAACTCGAAAACACTAAATTTGACATTTTGCATATTTTAGTCAATCAAGCGATCAATTGTGTCTATTTATATACGAACAATTTGATGGTCGAGCAATCCGATCTTTGTTTCCAGTATTTAATCATTGATGGAGGAAAAAATTACCCTAAAAGGTACCAGCTAGGTCTCTAGTAGTCCACTAAAGTCTGGGACACCCTAAAAGGTACCAGATCGCTGATTTTGACCCCTAAAAGGTACGACGAGCATCCCCGTCCATTTCCGATCGGAGTCCCCCCCCCCCCCCCCCCCCCCCCGGGGTCTTTCTCTTGTCTTTGTCAAGGTGGGTTTACAGCAATCATGTTTAATTGCGACTCTATTTACTCGAGGAAGTGATTCATCAAGGTGATAGTCGTTTTTAGCGACATTTTCTAGAGGAAGACAGTGTGCTTTTATAAGTCTTTCAACTTTGTTATGTGCTAATTCTTGTGATATTTCGACTTGGACAACAGAGACTGTAGATCGCGTTCTGATCGAAGGGGATTCTTTGTTCTTGAAAGGCATTTGAAGAAGGTTCTATACCTGATGCAGAGACGATTTCACTGAATTATCTGCCAGATTGTGTCGTTGGGTCTACGTTGACACGGAATATATCGCCCGACGAGGCAAAAATGTTTAAATTACAATTACTGTTTACATGCAAGAGAGCTCTCTTGTTACATGTTAGAGGGTCTCAATGGGGTTAAGCG
This sequence comes from Telmatactis stephensoni, assembly GCA_029948255.1. Taxonomy (NCBI): domain Eukaryota; kingdom Metazoa; phylum Cnidaria; class Anthozoa; order Actiniaria; family Isophelliidae; genus Telmatactis; species Telmatactis stephensoni. The sequence continues at coordinate 519,552 of JALIZF010001870.1, read as the reverse complement.
TGAGTCGTGAAACGCTTAAAAAATTATCCGTGAGTCGTGAAAATTCGAAAAAAGTAATCGTGAGCCGTGAATAATTTTTGTAGCGTGAGCCGTGATTTTCGTTTTTTTATAGTGCATTTAAGTGATCTAAAGTCTAGGTGAACTTTCCTGTGGCGCTGGGGCGTGAGACCAATGACATTTGAGCGTTGCCTGGTCTTCCTGGGCGAGTTGACTAGGCGTCAGCCAGGCGCTCACTATGTCACTCTTGGTGGTCTTTGTCCAGGCGTCTCAGCAATTCAATTCAAAACGAATTTTTTCTTCATGCTATATCGGAAAATTTTTCAAAACGCCTAAGTTAACCGTGATTCGGAAAAATTAACCGTGAGTCGTGAAAAAGCGATTTTTTTAAGCGTGAGTCGTGACTGATACCCCCCCCCCATTGAGACCCTCATGTTATTGATTATAATAAACTGTACATATACGTTCTCATGTTGTTTGTTTTGTCATTACAAGATATCTCGAGTATATTAAGGCCTGGGTCAATCGCTGATTTTATAAATTTTGGATAAAAAAATATTTTGAAGACAAAGAACATCTAAATGAACGTTTTCCTTCTATAAGTTACTAAACTCGACGTCCTTAATTTTTTGAGGGTACTTTTAAGGTGTCACGTGACCTGATGACGTCACAGTGATCAAATATTGTATTGTAAACTTCAAAGCAAAATGCGGTCGTGGGTATAACCCCAGTCTTGAAAGTAACCATGCTTAACTATGAGCCTTAATGTGCTTCCAAACAAACAACCCGGAAAACCTGACTACAGTTTTTCTTTAGTGAGATAAAGCCCAAAACAGGTCACGTGACTTTTACGTATTTCTTTTAAAAATGGAAAAACTCAACAATGTAAAGTAGATGACAAGTTTTTCGGGCTGTATGTTGTGAAGCACATTCAGGCTCACAGTTAAGCATGGTTACTTTGAAGTATTTAGTAATACCCGCGACCGCATTTTGCTTTGAAGTTTACAACACAATATTTGATCACTGTGACGTCATCAGGTCACGTGACATCATAAACATACCCTAAAAAAATTAAGGACGTCGAGTTTAGTAACTTATCGAGGAAAAAAGTTGATTTAGATGCTCTATGTCTTCAAAATAATTTTTATCCGAATTTTAAGTAATTAACGATTGACCCAGGCCTTAATATACTCGAGATCAATTGTTTGCAAAAATTCCAGCATGAATATAAGAAATAGCTTATCTATTGACAACAGAATAAATCTAAAACTAATGACTTTAATTTTAATATTGGGTTTTAATTTATTCTGTTGTTTGTCTTCATATTCGAAGGAACTTCACTGTGTTTACAGATCGCAGCACTTCACTTTCGATAGGAACCGCCAGTTAGTACTATTTATGTTGCAAGCTTTTAGAGTGCTATTAAACAATGGAAAAGAAAGGATTTTTCACTCTAGTGTTTGTACCCTAAGACGTTCAGTAATCATCAAAAACTGAATGGCTGCTATAATTAGCATAATGAAAAAAGATTGTGCATACATGGGGCTATCCAAGGGCTATATCATCTGATTATGGTTATACCAATACTGATGCACGGACGTTTTATCGCACTCCTCGAGTTCTGCCTTCGGACTATGTAGAACGGGCCTGAATATTTTAATTAAATGTTTTACCAGTGGTATAGTGTATATCTATGATGTTGTATAATTTTATCCTTGGTTCAGTTTTTATCTAATTTTCTTTGTTTTATACTCATTATCATATATTACCTTACACAAAAACTAAGGAAAATATAACTTTAACTATAATTGCGAGGATTGAAGTGAGCCACAGCATCTACAAGTGATTTTGCATGGTAATTTTCTTAGTTACCAAATCAAAATACGAGCACCTTACACCTGGCTCCTTATTTTTGTTCTTGTACCCCCTTTCTCCCGCGAGTTCTTTCAGATTATAACTCATATAACTCCGGTAGCTATTGTTTTATTTTACCTTGGAGATTCAAGTTATCGAGAGAGAACTCCAATTAGTGAGGGCGATTTCAAATCAATCACATCAGTTACATATAATACTTTTTGTCGACTTTATGTGCGACATCCGCCACAGGAAGCCCAAGGAGCGAGTACCGACCGACTTAGAATGCGAGCGGAAATCAATGTAGTGCAGATTTTGTATGAGTGTGTTTTGATAGGAAACGCGGCACTGACACGACACGGTCACGGCACGGCGCGGTCCTTTTCACACTCATACGTAATCTGCACTATGTTTTTGCCATCAGTTTTTCGCGTGCACGACTAACCTTTATGAAGATTCAACTGAGGCGTTCGTGACGGGATCGGAATTCATTGATTTTTAATTAAGAATTAATGGGATGAAAATTATAAAAACGATAGTTTTTATGTTTGCATTCAGTTTTATGCTGAATTATTGGAACCCGGCTTTTACTGACAAATACAAACTAGTTTGAAGAAACCAAATGTTCGAAATATAACTATATCAAGATGATATATCCGATAATCGTGTATCGACAGGAAATCTAATTGAAAATGAACTGTTTTCGACATTGTATTGTATTGAAGAGATCAATTGGGTATACATCCGAGCAACATTGCGGATACAATACTTCAGACAGTAACAATATTGATACAAATAAAGTTGCGATTTGTCTCACTCCTTTATCATAAATATGCCCTTCTCTCCCTACGTCAATGTTGTACCAGAAGTTAACCTATGTTGCAGACGAGGTTGTGAACCAAGCTCAACATTTTGAGTGAGAGGGGGAAGGGCAGAGAACGCTATCTATCTGAAAGTGATTCCTTTATGGTCCTTTATTCAAAACGTACGGATTTTCCGATTTTTCTAAAACTTTTGTGCCCTATTGTCGTTCAAAATAACGAGCTTTGACTGCACGCATTTCCGTAAAAGTGCTCTTATTGTCGACGTCTCCCTCGTGGCCCATAGAAGCTCTTAGAATGAAATATTGTTTTTATCACAACATTGAGCTCAAATATACCGCAAGGTATAATATAAAACGATTGATTGGAAAATAATTAAAAGCGGACTTTCGAGGATGTATACTTTTAATATACCTCAATAGCTGCATGTTGAGTAGGGAAGAAACCTTTGAATTGATCTTAGCTCTCTGGACGAATAAAAAGCTATTATCTTTTCCTTTCTTGTTCTTGTATCAGCTAGAGTGTCAAGTATGGGCAAAACAATAGTATCATATTGTCAACCGTCTTTTTTGCCCCTTTTTCGCCAAAGTCTGATTAATTTCGGACTGAGGTTGATCAAAGTGCATATTGGCGATAGATGAATACGAAGCTACTAAAATCTAGAAAACAAAGGAATTCAAATTAAGAGATGTCTATGTAATATAATATATTTATAAAGTTGGTAAAGATTTCGATAACAAGTTGGAAATTTCAATTGAAACGCTTCCAAAAGGGGCCTCAGAGAAACAAGTGAAAGGGCGCGAACTTTGTACTAACGAATCCGGCACTCGTTTTCGAAGCAGAAATCCCTCTTTTTAAGACTCTATTCTCAATTTAAATCCTTCTATATTGTCTCTTTTCTATTGGGCTTAAGTTTGTTTACAGTAAGATGAATAAATATATTCACCATCTTTCAGTCTAAAGAACTGCGTGGGCCGGAGACATTATTCATTATAAACTCGTCATAAAATTGCCCTTTGAAGGACAATTTGTGCCTAGATGATAAAATGAAAATTTGGAGGCTCGAGAGGAGGTGTTATTATTAATATATGTTTGGAGATTTTTTTGGAAAAAAGATCCATAAATCGGCAATCCTCGAAGTCCCGAGATCAAATTTTCATTCAGGGGCCTTGCCGCAGAGACGCTAAACTGCGGGCGTGACGTCACCAAAATATTATTTGCTTCCAAAATGGCGGCAGGTGAAAGCGAGAAAAGTCATGAGTCCTAAACTGCTGGTTTTAAACTTTATACGAGCTGCAAGACAGCTCGAGGTGGACCTGATGAGCTTCCATTTAGCATGAGTAAGGAGCAGGTGATGTGTTTTTGGAGTTTCAGTGATTCAAAGGCTTTCTACATGAGAAATTTTGGAGACTTTTTAGACTCATCTCCTTGGCTATTCTGGTATGACAGCAGTGACCGGTGAGCTTCTTGGCTCCCTTGCTAACAACTCTACCAGCACACAAATTGTGCTGCCTGACAAGTTATCTGGTATTAAAAGAGCAGAGGAATTTCCCTCACTGAAGCTAAAATGGAACTCGAGTGAGGTGAGTTTGAAGACATGCAGTGAAACAACGTTATTCTTGTAAACTTGCATAGCGCTTTCACCGTTTGTTCTTGTCTCTCTCCGCTATGACAGCTACACCATTGATAAGAAAACCACTAGTATGTTCTGGACACGTCAAAAAACTCTTACACTAGGAATTTTATCCCGCCTCTTAGGCCCAAGTTATCTTTTGACAACAAACTCACATTGAGCAGTGCTCAAATAACTATAAACTTTCAACTGACTGACTTTCCAGCTCACGAATGCTACGATTTTAAGCTCTTTCCTTTCAGCCAATCCTCTTAGTAACTCCTAATAGCTATTTTTTAATTCGTTGTTGGTACTTTATAGTGTCTTTAGTCGAAACCAAAAATTCTGACTTCAAATCAAGAGTGACATTTTAAGAGTTCAAAAGAAACGAGATTCTATGATTCATAGTGTTCTGCACCTGCCAGAGAAACGGGTCCTAGATACTCGTTTACAAACATCCGTTTCTTTATTGCCAAACAGAAATATTAATCCCTTATCTATATGACTTTTCTTAATATAGTCCCTCATTGCAATTATACTTCAAACCTTGCATGTTCTAGTTTATTTTTTCAATCTTGAAATCCATAATTGAAATTCCTAATGACATTATTTCTATAGTAATTTGAAATTCTTTGGGTTTCTTGGTAAATTATTAAGGTTTTGCCAACCAAAAACATGATAAGAAAAAACATAAAAGTTCTTGGTGTTTATATATATTTAATTATTTACTGAATAAGAAAGCTGTCACAATTGGAAAAATTCCCATTTTCTGAATATTGTTATCAGTACCTTCTAATTGTAAATAAAAAAAAATTTACATTTGAAATGTGTCATATATTTTTTCAATTTTGTACTGACATATAATTATCATACAACTCTGTGCCACATCCCATTTAGCTAATTCTTCTTGAATATTGTTTTCAAAATAATTTAAGAACAATATCTTTTGGTTAAAGCTGTTTTTAACTATATTGAAACCCGTCATTTTACTTTTATGATTAAATGGACTCTCATTTTAAAGACAAATTCCTGTTTCATTAAAATTATAAAGAGTAAATTTAAGAAAAAAAATCACTCTTTCATATTACTCTTTATCTTAAATTTCATATTTTCCTTCTGTTTATTAATTTTTTATTTATTTTCTCATTGGAAAACAAAATACTTAAGAACATATCAAAGATTTGATTTTTTTCAGCAATTTCCTTGTCAGTTCTTATATTGCTTATATTGGGAGATTTTACCCCCGACAGAACACAATTTAAAAAGTAATTTTCAGATGAGAATTCAAAAACATGGAATATTCTGGAAGCCTTTATAAATTAATCTTGTGTTAAAAAGACATTGAAATCGAGTCTCTCTGTCTATCACACAATATGATTTCCTCGCTAAAATTAATTAACAATCTATAAAACACAATCTGTTGTCAAGGGATACCTTCATTTTTATCCATCTTTGGAGGGATTTCTTGGCATCTATTTTTGTGGTCAAAATACTAAGAACTATTTTCATGGACAAATGATTTTTTTTTTGTATTTAGAATTTTTCATTGTCCTTGCCACTTATCCAAAATAACTACTATGTAATTCTTCTATAAGTATTCTTGTCTACAGCTAAAAATGTACCCCTCAAAGCTCCAAAGTAGGGGTCTTTTGATTGGTGAATGGTCCTAACTATGGTTTTATATTATAGGAGGTTTTGTCCATTCTTATAAGCTTTGACAGACATAACTCATGGTTTTCTCAAAAAGTTCCCACAAGGTAGGATTATAGTATTTGTTTTTGTTCTATCAAAAGATGAATTGTTTACCATAATTTATTCATGTACACAGAAAAAAATCAAATGGAACTGAAAAAACTACTTAGATTATGGTTTATTTTGTCTAATACCAGTGATTAGGGTTTTCCTTTTCAAATGTTCAATGATTGAGCTGATTTAATACCAGGCAGAGACAGATATAGTAAGCATGTACTAACATTTATTTCAAACAGTAAACAATTCTTAATTCACGGCAAGGATTCTTTCAGTTACTGTACCACAACCTGAGCCTTTCACAGGTGGCAAAAATTGCTGGTTGCCGACAAAAAAGGACAGCCCTGAGTAATAAATTAATACACCATGTTCACTGCAGGCAACACACTTTATTTGGCTTTGCTTCAGTTGGTATAAATGAGTAGGACCATCAAATTGGGATAGGAGTGGCAACCACCCCAGTTACAGATCCAGACCGGTTTGGAAGGGTTTACGGAAACCTGTCAGATTTTCAGATTTTACTGTCTACGGATTTTAAAATTTTACAGAACAGTGATCTAAATATTACAAACTTTCTTGAGTTTGGAAACTGGTCAACTTTTGGTCTGGATCTGCCCAAGCACCCCTACCCTTGTGGTAGAACCTTTGGGAATTTGAGACTACTCAGCTGTATAAATGAGTACCAGTATTGCTGGGGTAAAGTTGGGATAGGAGTGGCATCCACCCCTACCCTTGTGGTAGAACCTTTGGGAATATGAGGCTACTCAGTTGTATTTATGAGTACCAGTATTGCTGGGGTAAAGTTGGGATAGGAGTGGCACCAACCCCTACCCTTGTGGTAGAACCTTTGGGAATATGAGACTACTCAGCTGTATAAATGTGAGTACTAGCATTGTTTGGGTAAAGTTGGGACAGGAGTGATACCACCCTTACCCTTGTTGTGGAAAGCTAAGTACTAAGTTAAAACTTCAAGGGAGAAGAAACTTGGTGTTACTATCTTATAGATAGGATAACCTCTAAACTACATCTCTCTCTTGAAGAGGTCTTTGTTAAAACAGAGGAAGTGATATCAAATCCTAAATTCTCCTTTGGAAATGGTCTTTGAGGAGAATCTAGAATTTGGTCAGTCATCTGTCACTTCTGGTTAGTCATCACTATTTTTCCCATAGTTTAGTTTCGACTGGCAACAGTTGTTTCCATTTCATAGGTTATTTTAATTTTCTGGCTTTGTAAGAGCATAGAGACCTTGTAATATGCTCCCAATACTTATTATCAATAATAAAGAGTTATTAACCGAGCACGAGGTCTGTATGGGAAAATATCAGACCGAGGTCTTGACAGTATGGACCAAGCGCAGCGAGGTCTATACAAAAAGACCGAGGTCTGATATTTTCCCATACAGACTGAGCAAATGAGGTTAATAACTTATTTGTTATATGGCTTTGAGAAGTCCCGCTGAAACATTGCCAAACTCAAACTTTTCTTTTCATCCGGGACAGCGGTCCTGATATGGCCAAATACAGACCATGCGTTAGCCAATCAGAATTCAGGAAATTATCTAGCCACATAATAATTATTATTATCACTTAGTTCTTCACTGCTCATCTCTTTGAGGGAGGGAGGAAGGGATAAAGAAGTTATTGAATTCAATTACTTCCTTGTCCATCCTTTCCTCTCTCACGTGCTTGGACTTGTACAATATACTATTTCCAATTCATCAGAATGTTTGAAATTGATTGCAATGAAATATGATTTCAGACCACCAAATGGATCCATGTTTCTGTTTGATCGTCAGAACATAAAGGTTTGTTTTATTAGTGTAATTAATAAACTATTAGAAATTGGTTATGAATGGATCGGCAGTTTGGGGAGAGGAAGGTTCTCTAAACTTCCCCTTAGTGTCTCCACAGACTGGAGGTGTAGTTCTTGATAACTTACAATAAGTTTTGTAGATTAAGACAGTTGTTAATTACTAGTTACTAGAGCTAGAGAGAGTTGAGTGATGTATGTAGAGTATATTGAATGTAGTGGTAGTGAGCATGGAGTGATTGACACTGAAAAGCCCCTTCAGAGGAGTGCCAAATAAAAATATATCAATTTATTCATTTGAATGTATGGATGAATGAATGGGTCAGAATGATTGGTTGAAGGAATGAATGAATGGATGATGGATGAATGGATGGTGAAATGATTGAATGAATGAATGGATAAATAGATAAATGTAAGGGTTGTGAAAGATTGAATGAATGAATGCATGGATGGATGGATACATGAATGGTTGATGAATTGATGGATGAATGATTGAATGATTGAGTGCAAAGTTCTGTAAATGAGTGAAGTTATAAATGTCCATCTTCTAAAGTGAATGTTATTTACCTTTATGAATGGATTGTCACTTGGAAATGTGTTAGCTAGAATTGTATCAATGCTTCTTTGAGTGTGAATTTTTGCTTGCTAAGGGCAAAAATTCACACTCAAAGAAGCATACAATTCTAACTATTTACAATGTACCTTGTTTTATTTAGGATTGCCGTAAAGATGGTTATACCTGGAAAAAGAGAACAAGCTCAAGCTCATCCATAAGAGAAGATCACTGCAAACTTAAAGTGTATGGTGTCAATGTAAGTTAGTCTCTCAATTAAAACTCTTAGAACTACTATTTAGTTTACTCTCTCTCACAAGGAATAGGCTCCCTAGCTCGGCAACCACCAAATTATACAGTTGAACTTCCAGCAAGCAGACACCCTTGGAACCAAAATTGGGAGGTTAAAAATGTAGGAGTTTGTTAGGAGAAGGGACCAAGGGTGGCTGTCCACTTATGGGAAGTGTCCACTTATGGGACCAGTTAAAATGCAAAGTTTGTCAGGAGAAGGGACCAAGGGTTGCTGTCCATTTATGGGAGGTGTCCACTTATAGGAGGTGTCCACTTATGGGAGGTGTCCTGTGATAGATCCTAGATATTTCAGGGGAGTGTTTTACTTGTCTTTGTTAGGGAAGTGAAAGTGGCCACACTTGGTACATTAGAAACCTTTTAAAATGTTTGGGATCTATCACAGGACAACATTCTGCAAGTCCAATTGACTGCCTGGGTATCCATATTTCACAAATTTATTACCTGGGATTCCTGTGGAATCCCAAGTCTAAAACTCCAGTTGTTTGTCTTACACATCATCCAATTGGTCTCCAGAGCACTCCAGAGCACATGTGCTCTAATCTGTAGCTGTACATTATCAAAACCATGTGTTGATATAGAGTCTGTGAATGAAAAAAATTACACAGGAACTCCAATGTATTTGTTTGTCAGTGTGGTCATGTATATAGCATGCATTCTTTGGGATACAAACTGGGGAAGGAGTTGAGAAATCATTAGCAAAAAGTCCTGATACAGTATTTAGCAGCAGCTATGTCATCATGGCCACAGGAATCTTGAGTGAATGCCTTAAGGGTGTCTTGTTTTAAATTTAAAAAGTTATCGCTTGTAGGGCTTTGACTTTACTGTAAAGTTTATCTCTAGGGACAGCTGGTGATGATACCGTGTTGACTTTGAATATGTTAAAGTAGAAAATAGTTATGAATTGACCATCATGAGACGTGCAGTCGTGTATGAGCATATTGACAATCTTGAGAGTTTTGAGTGCTAAAAAGATTATTGCAGCTCCCCAGCAACCATGTAGTAACAATACAGTGTACATTATTGGTGTATTAAACTTGTAGAAAGTGTTTTAAAATGAACTCTTTCGGTAATATAATATTAATTTTGATAAAAGTTATGTCTGTACAATTTATTTGTAAAAGTTTGGTCAGTTTTTTCAACAGGTTTAAAAATTTCCAAACCAGTTTGATTTTTAATTTCTATTGTCCTAGATGATGATAATCATTAATGGAACTAAAAATCAAACAGGTTCAAACATTTCCAAACCAAAAATGACTTCAACCCACAACATGTAGTATGTACTTCTATAATTAGAGCATATTTTGTATGACTGTGAAAACAGCACTACACGGTCATGGCATGGTGATGGCAGGAATTTTTTGAATTATTTTTTTCATGTGGTACTGACACGGCTGCGGCATGGCATGGTCCATTTCACACTCATGAAATCTGTACACTGTACTTGGCCCACTCTTGTCAGTTGTCATACAATATAAATTTGGAGAACAGGCAATTTTTCATTTACAGTCCATGTAGTGATAATAGTGAATAGTACTATTTTTAAGTCAAGGTACTCAAAACAGTGTTCGGACGTTAATGAGGGGATGTTTGGATGTTTTTGTACAGTTGTCCTCAACAACAAAATTTGAAACCTTTATTTAAAGCTGTTAACAAAATATTTAATTTTAATACCAGAATATTAAGGGACTATCAAGGTTCAAATTTCAGTCAAAATGTCAAATTTCAGTTTCAGTTTTCAAAGTTAAGTTGGTAACAAAAAGTGTGATTTTAACATCAGAATATTTAAACAGACTATCAAGATTCAAATTTCAATCAAAATGTCAAATTTCAGTCAAAATGTCCCCTAGAAAGACCATCTGGAACAGCTGCAGTAATCTTTCCTATTAAGTAGGCATTTCTTTTTAAAGCAACCCTTATTTTTCTATCATCATTCATATCTCAATTTTGTAGATCTCATAGATAATTTGTTGATTGATCTATATATGAGATTCCATTTTGAGCCATTATACAAAACCAAAACTCAATTCCACAATTTTATAAATCTACTCCTACAATAACACTAAATAGATTAGCCAATCATACCATGGCATGTTAATTGAATGTGGTTTGATTTCTAATTAAAAACAAATGTTTTCCTTTTTAATATACGTTTTCAATTTTTAGTCAGTTATATGTTGATAATTTTTTATTTTTTTTATTTTAGTGTTTAAATGTTGTTTACACTCACTCAGCTATTGTTCCGACCTTCCATCGACGCATATATTGCCTACTACAGGTAACTGTAAGTTAAATGCATTCATTTAAAACTTTTCTGATATTGTGAAAAGTGTTCATTTGGAAATTATACAATCATGTATGTATCTGCCCTTAAATTCAAGAGTTCCCTGTAAAAACAGTCATGTCTGAGTCTTTAATTATTGTACACAAGGAAAGTCTTGGACATACACGAAAAATTCTTGTCTGGCAGTCTCAACATCCCCCACAGAGAATCTCCTACTAATTATTAAATCAAGAATGCAGCCATCTGATATTGTTTTGTTTTTAATTAACAGAATCCTGATATAGTGTTGGTCCATTATCTCAATCTCATCGATGATTTGTCAGAGCAGCACACATGTGTATGTGAAAAACAGAAAGCTAATATTTCATGCCAGATTAATTCCATCTGTAAGTTTGAAAATAATATCCTAAATCCTTATGTTCCCTAGCTATATAGTGGGTTCTTAATGGCTGGGCATTGGGTAAATTGACTGGCTGTGAATTCGACTTTGCTGGGTTTTGCCAGGCTTTCTTGAGAAACTCAAACCAACTTCTGATTATATAGTCATGTAAATGTCTGTACTCTTGCCATAACCGGATGCCTTCCAGTTTAAAATCTTAATGAACCCCTTAGCTGTACCAAAATCCTTTTCAAGTATTGCATAGAGTGTATCCCTATTAATACACTCACCCATGGACCAAAATAACTGGCTATAATGGATATTAAGACTGCACAACAGTTTTAATAAGAGTTTGGGTGGGATCTCTTGTTGCCAGCCTAAAATGAGGTGGTCGTACTAGTGGAGTGGCCATAATTATTAGGGTAGTATAAGGGGGATTCATTGTACTATTACTGTTAATCTGATTCAAGCAGTGATAGTAATTTCTGTATCTAGAAAGTGATATATTTAGTTTTCTATCATTTATTAATAAGTAACGGTCTGCATGTACAAAAAGTGGGCTTGAATAATGCAAGGAATGCAAAGATACTTTGGTTGAAAATCTCATTCATGTTAGTATAATTTTACTCATTTAAGTGCCACACATTTTTTCTGATTTCTGATGATTTTTATTTTTTTATTTTAAAAAACAGTGATCCAAAGATTAATACAAATATTTTCAACTGGTCTGAATACCAAGACATTCTGTTGTGGGCAAAATGAAATGCAGCAGAACAGTAGAGAGTTACAGGCCTAGTTCTTACTATGCTGTTTCTTAAACTAATATATTTAAAGCAAGAATATTTTAGAGCTTATACTTCTTGGTGCATTCAGTGTCTTAGTTATGTTTTTTATCTGCAGTTTCTGGAGTGGAGGAACACTTGATCCCAAAGTTTGAGGTAGGTAACTTCTAATGTTGGTTAATATGTTTTACATGTTTCTAAGACATTCATAAAGAATCAGGCAGACCATTCATACAGTGTGTTTAGTTCCATCATTTCTACATATTTAATTAATCATTCAGTCTGTCAGTCAATCAGTCTGTCCATCAGTTGGTCATCCGTTTGTCTGTCAGTCCATCAGTCAGTCAGTTCAGTCAGTCAGTCAGTCAGTCAGTCAGTTCAGTCAGTCAGTCAGTCAGTCAGTCAGTCAGTCAGTTTGTCAGTTGGTATGTCAGTCAGTCATCATCATCATCACCCCACCCCCCACCCCCATGTACCCACCTGGATAGATAGTCTATTCCATTCATTTGTTCATTTTGGCAGTGATCACTTATTTTGTCATCCTTTCCCTGTAGATTACTGAAGAAGAGGATACAGAACAAACTAATGGAAAGCCAAAGAAATCACAGAATGACAAGAAGAAATTTCAAATCACAATTACTCCCACAATCAAAGATGATACACAGTCACCAATCACTTACCAAAGAGGCAAAAGAAAGAAAGAAATTACCATGTGTCCAGAGTCACAGTTGCCAACTAACAATCAGTTGCCTGGCAACCAACAGGTACATAGCAACCAACAGTTGCCTAGCAGCACTGGACAACTCCAAGGAGTTTCAAATCTGTCCTCAAATAATAGAGCAGTTCAGTCTTCGGTTGTATTCAATCCATTATGTAATGTGAGACCATTGCTAAATCAACGGAATTCTCCAATACGATCATATGGGTCAAATACTCAGAGTAATGACCTGCCGACATCAGTAGTTCGATTCCCTGGAACTGTAACTAGTTGTCTTAGTGTACCGATTGGATATCTCCAGACACCTAGAACCGAGCAGCAAAATGCCACACCTGAGGCCCAGTCACAAAGCATACCCACTACTTCAAACAAGTCTTCATGTCCACAGCCTGCCTATGCAAACTCTGTCAGTGTTGGAACCCAACCACTTTTATTTTTCAGTTCATCATCAATCCCTAGCACTGTGCGGGCTGCATCGACAATGAATCTACCTACTAGTACCACTCTTATGGAGATGAATTATTCTGTTGCTAATACTTCGCTTTTAACTGAGAATTCTACTGTTACTACTACCAGCACTGGGACACATTCCTCTGCATTTAGCAAGGATGCAACAAATGGTATAAGTTCAGCTTTGGATTTTCAATTCACGCCCTTGGAGTCAAATCAAAGGAATAATGGAACTTACAATGTGTCCCAACGAGATAATGGACCTTATAATTTGTCCCAAGGGGATAATGGACCTAATTTACCTCAAGGAAGTAATGGCCCTTTTAGTATGTCCCAAGGGGATACTGGACCTAATTTATGTCAAGGGAGTAATAGTCCTTTTAAAATGTCCCTAGAGGATAATAGACCGACTGATTTGTCTCAAAAGAATAATGGACCAAGCTCCTTTCAAAATATGAGCTTAGTGCACAGTAATGTTCATATGACTTCCAACCCTCAATCGGCTAATAATGACATTGCTTTGACGTCATCGGGAAATATACCCATTAATGGACCTTCAACAGCTCAATTGCAAGACAGCCTTGCAGAAACCAGATCAACCAATCAACAACCAGCAGAACTTAGTTCCAGCCCTTCAAGTGATTACGGCAGTCTTTTGTCAGAATCGGGAACACGCTTCTCGGGGTCAGAATCCATGTCGTCTGAGATTGGCAGTAATCTGGGTGAAAATGGTTTTGATGGGCCATTTCGATTACCTCTTCCTGTCACTCTAAGCAATCGTGGTTCTACGTCACTCAGCCACAAAACCATCCTTTCAAGCAGTCACATGGCTTTTTCAGGACCTCAAAACATGACCGATGGTTACCACAGAGATGACACAATTCAACGTGGCAACGAGGCAATGCGTTACCATAGAGACACCAGTACACCACTGGAATCAAACCCCACAGACATGACCTTTGACCTTCCAGAACTGCAGTCATTAGACGAGCTTGATTACGATGAGTTAAACATTGACTTGAACTCGGTATTAGGAGAGTATTTCAATAGCCCTGTATCAGTTCCGCAGACATCATCAGAGAGCTTGCTTACTGAAGGCAGATTGCACAATTCAACGGTTAACCCACTGAACGAGTGGAGTGGAAAAGACAGTGACAAGATTCCCTCTACAACCTCTGCAAGCACACATGAATCGATGAGTGAGACCTCGTCATTGAGTTCAATTCCCACTACCAATGGTACCTCTGCAGTCACAACGACGTCAACCCTACAAGTTCACAATGATGCTACACCCAGTGAGACCTGTCGTACCCCAGTCAACGATATTGTCATGACAACCAGCCACTCCCCTTGTTCGCCAAATATGAGTTGCCATAATGACAATGCAATAAATGGCTCTCGAACTGCACCGTGTGAAACACATGAATCCCAGGACGTTGATGAAGCAAATAATGACTCGAACAATCAATCTTTTGCACCGGAAGTGAGCTCTAACTCGTCACTACTTCCGGCTGTCATGCCAGGATCTGCGTGTATAAGTGACTTCTCCCCAGAGTGGTCTTACCCGGAGGGTGGGGTCAAAGTACTAGTGACCGGTGAATGGTCCTCAACTGATGTGTCATATACTTGTCTATTTGATGGGTGTAGTGTCGAGGCTACTCTTGTTCAAGTGGGTGTCTTGCGCTGCTACTGTCCACCCCATGAACCAGGCTTGGTTACATTGCAGGTGGCATGTAATGGATTCATCGTCAGTAACGCATGCGTGTTCGAATACCGAGCGCATGATTCACCGGGTGATTTGAATACTCATCACGAATGGCTAGCAATGGATGACGCTCGGTTTAAACTCGCGTTGCTCGATCGTTTGGAGAGACTAGAAAGTCGACTAGGCGTGCAGGCTTCGGGAGGTGATCGGACGCATACGGAATCCCGACAACGACAATGTAGGACGTTTGAAGAACGAATCCTAGTAGCTTGTAAGGCACTTTTCGAAGCGAATATCACAAATGGATCTACTAGTCTAAAACGACCCTACAGAGGTATGACCCTTATGCATCTCTCAGCAGCATTAGGATTCTCCAAGGTACTACGCGAAATGGCATCCAGGTGGCAAGACCCGCAGACCTCTGAGCTCATCCGACAAGAACTCGATCCTTCCAGGAAGGACGAGTTCAGTTGTACGCCGCTGATGTGGGCATGTGCACTGGGACAAAGAGCTACAGTAGTCGAGTTGTTGTGTTGCCATGCCAACGCCCTTCTCGTACCAGATGCCTGTGGACGTTTGCCATTGCAAGTGGCACGTGATCGAGGTTATTTCGAAATTGTGGACTGCATTGAGGAATTTATGATGGCATCTCCTGGAAGGTAAGATTTAGCATGATTCTAGACTATTTATTTGCTGAGTCCTTTTGTTATTCATATTTGACTGTAGCCGTGGTGGTGATGATGATGATGTTGATGATGATGATGATGAGGTAATAATTATGATATTATGTCTAGACAGTCCATTTCACATCATATAGAAGAACTACAGTAAACCCCTCTAAAACGGACACCATTAGGACAATCAGCAGATGTATTAGAGAGGTGTCCGTCTTAGAGGTGTCCGTCTTAGAGAGGTGTCCGTCTTAGTGAGGTGTCAGTCTTAGAGAGGTGTCCGTTTTAGAGAGGTGTCCGTCTTAGAGAGGTGCCCGTCTTAGAGAGGTGTCCGTCTTAGAGAGGTGTCCGTCTTAGAGAGGTGCCCGTCTTAGAGAGGTGCCCGTCTTAGAGAGGTGTCCGTCTTAGAGAGGTGTCAGTCTTAGAGAGGTGTGTGTGTTTAGCGATTGTCGGGGGAAATGACGATTTTTACTACAATAGGCCATATGCACTAACAGGCCACGTGACCCTATCTCCCCTATACCAAGCAGCACCGTCACAATGAATGCCAAAAATAAAAAGAGCACCTCGATATTAGTAAAAGTGCGAAGTTTCAGCTCATAAGATGTAATACAGGAGAAATTATAGTAAACTGAAGACTGGATATTTTCTGAAGATTCGTTTGGAAAAACGCGTTGGACGGCAAGCTCGTGCCATCCAACGCACTTTTCCGAACGAATCTTAAGAAAATATTTACTGTCATTTTTTCTCTTATTCATCTTATAAACTGAAACTTTGCACTTTTACTAATATCCAAGTGCTCTTTCATTTTTTGGAGTTCATTTTGATGGTGCTGCTTGATTTAAGGGAGATAGGGTCACGTGACCTGTTAGTGCATATGGCCCATTGACCAAGATTACCCAAAAATGCTAATTTTAGCGGGTACAAAATTTAGTGATTTTGAGGAACTCGTTAAAATTCGCTAAATTATGCTGTTCCTAAAAATAGTAATAGTTAAATAGTGAGTACTTTAATTTATCAATAATTTTGATTTCTTCGTGTTCTTTCATTCAGGCGTACAGTGTTCAATCTTGAAGACGAAGACGACGAAGAAGTGTCAGAAAGCATGCCATCTCCATCACGGCTAACAACATCAAGCACTAGTGGACCAGCACATTATAATTCCCCATCCCTACCCCCTCCCAGTCAGTCAATGACAGTAGAGACAAGCTTTACGGACCGAGCTTGCTCACCGATGCACGTGGAAGAAGCCAACAATGGAAGCGTGCTGCTGAATCAAGCCTTAGTTCAAATACACGAGATGATCAACGAAGCTGAACGCCAAGCTGATCTTGACAGCCAAAACCTCACAAGCCGCTTACCCTTACAGCTGTCTCCTGTACAAGAGGAACCTGCACTACTTTCTTCCCCAGGGG
Source organism: Telmatactis stephensoni (assembly GCA_029948255.1). Classification (NCBI taxonomy): domain Eukaryota; kingdom Metazoa; phylum Cnidaria; class Anthozoa; order Actiniaria; family Isophelliidae; genus Telmatactis; species Telmatactis stephensoni. The sequence goes on along the minus strand of JALIZF010001870.1, from coordinate 502,444 downwards.
GATGGGGTTCGTCTGGTAGTCGCTTCAGATCCTTTAGTTCAGCTTCGTCGCAGAGCTCACCTCTGACACCTTCATCTAAGTCCTCGTTGTCACCAGGATCCCCTGCGTTCTTAAATTCGCCTCATTCGTCCCCTGGTATCCCCCCGGATACGAAGGAGTTTCATGAGTTTTTGTGCAGTTCGAAAAAACTGTTGGAAAAGAACTTTTCTGAATTGACTTTGACAGGTAAGGCACTATGTATTGTCTTCTCATTTTTGCCCTTTCCTTTTCTTTCCCTTCCTTTCTGTTTCCTGCCTTTGCTCTCCTTTCCATTCTCTTATCTTCCCTTTCTTTTACTTTTCTTTTCTTTCTTTTTTTCCCTCCCTTTTTCTTCCTCTTTTCCCTTTCATCTCAGAACATGTCCAGGCCTTCCCATTTTACCAAATGAATATTATTGAACTGATTCTTGGAAAAAGTCATCATAATTTGTATTTCTTATTTCAGATCGTGAACAGCAAGAGTTGTATCAAGCAGCTCTCATCATTCAGGAAGCTTACCGTTCATACAAGGTAATCTTACTTATTCGTACTTATTGCCTCGCTTGCTCTATTTTAACCGCTTTATAGATCGCTAGGTTCGTTAAGGTCGGACAGTTCTCGTTTCCCGTAAGCGTACGGGAAAGGGCGGTGCTACCGCAGTATGTCAATTAGAGTACCAGTTACGCAATACACGGCAAATTTAAACGAAATATTACGCCGCGCATCACGGATCACGCACGCTACCCGATACGCACTAGGGAGTTTTAAGAAATGCGGCGTTTAATAGGACACGCACTGACGAAAAATGCTCATAACGGTTCCTGACGTTGCCGAAATTCAAAAGAGTAAAAACAAGTGAATTGGCGTCCTAAACGTGACGTTGCGACTTTATAGTCACGCAGTGAACGACTGAACGACAGTTTTTGCATTAATGTGAAAACGGCACGGTTACGGCATGAATCTCGAATGTTTTTATAGACATCACGGCACTGACACGGTCACGGTACGGCGCAGTCCGTTTTACACTCATGAAAACTATCTATTTGTCATCTCACTCAAATCGCGTTGCGTTTAGCTAAATTTGTCTTTTTTGGTGCAATCACGCACAACGCGTTAGTTTTTGAACTATCATGCATGTCACAAAAGCCCTCTACTCAGTTACCATTTTGTCATTGCCATAACTGTTTTAGATTCGTCGACAACAACATGATCAAGAAATGCAGGCAGCTGTCTTGATACAGAATCATTATCGTCGATACAAACAGGTATGTGACGGTTTTTTTCTTTCTCTGTGTTTCATTCACTCGCTTGTTTTATTCGATCGTCGATTCATTTGTTGTTGGTTCAAGCGTTCCAGCGACAGTCCATGTTTTGTTCGTTTGTTCGAGGGCTCGTTCGTTCGTGTAAGTGATCGTTTATTAATTCGTTCGTTCCATTAGTTTGTTTGTTTGTTCTTTCGTTTGTTTGTTTGTTCCATTCGTTCGCTCGTTCGTTCATTCGTTGGTTTGTTCGTTGTTTGTTAGTCGCTTCTTTGTTAGCTGTTTGTTCGTTCGTTCAAGGCATCATTCGTTTTTCTGATTCGTTTATTCGTTGTTCGTTACTATAAGGGATCGTTCACTCGTTCCTTCGACTAATCATTCGTTCATTTCTTCGCTCGTTCGTTCAAGTGATCGCTCATTCGTTCATTCGTTTGTTCGTATGTTTTTTGTTGGTTAGTTGGTTGGGTCATTCAAGTGAGCGTTCGTTTGTTCGTACGTTAATCGTTGGCTCTTTTGTTCGTTCAAGTGATCGCTCATTAATTCATTCGTTCGTTTGTTCGTACGTTAATCGTTGGTTCCTTTGTTCGTTCAAGTGATCGCTCATTAATTCATTCGTTCGTTTGTTCGTACGTTAATTGTTGGTTCCTTTGTTCGTTCAAGTGATCGCTCATTAATTCATTCGTTCGTTTGTTCGTACGTTAATTGTAGGTTCGTTCGTTCGAATGACCATTCGTTCTTTCCTTCGTCATTCGTTCACTTGTTTGTTCGTTTATATTATATCTTAACACGTTCCCCTGCTTTTCGGTCGTTAAACCGCAACAATCTATTAACCAACGCAACGGTGCTTTTTTACAATCGCAAAATGCTCGCTTTTGATCGGAAAGTCGGGATAAAGTGTTGGTTAACCAGGTGCATATCCAGGATTTTTCATAGAGGGGGTCCTTACATACCAAATTGTCACTATGACGTCATAGCAATCTATTGTTTTAGCACAAAGGATCATGGTCGATAGAGGAGGACAGAACTACATACACGAATTGAAACAAAAAGCACTCGAAAAGTCATCAATTGCTATATATATTTGCGGGCTTTTTGCTTTTGGTCATGTGCATTGCCATATATGGAACGTCTCGATCTGGAAGCCCAATGCATAATTTCGATTTGAAACGAAATGAAAAGACGACTCCGAGAGGCAGAAAACTAACTGTTTAATAACATATCATTTTAGTCTAAATAAATCCTCACACTCTGCATCTCCAGTCAGATTTGTTCTTTTTTACACTTTTTGGCTTAGAAAGGGGGGGGGTCACGGGCACCCCCCCCTTAGATATGCCCCTGTTAACAAATTGTTCAATGTTTCTCAAAGCTCACTTTCAGTCTCTGTTAGTGTACAGAAAGTGTTCAGGTGCTTGCAGGTATTAACCAATATCTGTTTCATTCCCTTGCAGTTTCTATTGTACAAGAAAAGAACCCATGCTGCATTAATCATTCAGAATCAGTACAGAGCCTACAGAGAACATGAACAATTCAAAAAGAGCCGTCGAGCTGCTGCAATTATACAAAATCAATTCCGCATTTATAGACAGCGACGTCAATCCCAGAAACGACGTGATGAACATAAATCTAAGCAGCAAGAAGCACGATTCATGAGGCAGTCATCCAACAGGTAAGACTCGTACAGTAATCAAGTTTGAGGCTTTCAGTTCTTCAGGGAGTTTCTTGAAAGAGCCTGATAGCTTATCTATCCTTTGATTCAGAGTTTAGAATGTACAGCAAACAACACCAAATTAAATCAAGCAATAGCAAAAGAATATTATAAGAATGTGCTATAAGAAATGTGTTATAAGAATGTTATAAGAACTTCTGCTTTGAAAAACACTTGGAAGAATTTAATGAATGTACCAGTAATCTAGAAGCTCCACACTATAGGTAACTGGATTTACATTAGTAGGTACAGAGTGCATAACCGTCTTACCTTACATTACTAATACATGTCCTTTCTGACCTAACTACTGATTTCTGGATAGACCAAATTGGCTAACATGTTGTTTTGTATGTTTCTACCCAATTCAGAACCTCTGGGAATAGGATTCTTTGTATTTTGCATTTCAATATCATGTGAAAATGTTTGGAACAAAAGTTCATATTCCCAGAGGTTTTGAATTTGGTGGAAACGCGGTATATAGCGATGCACTGCTCATTTGGTCTAATAGATGTTGTCTTGCTGGAAATGGTCATCTTTTTGCGATATCAACTTTTGAAACATGCATGTATGTTTTTAGGTCAAACACAAGTGTATAAAGTATATTACGCAAGGAAGGTGGGAAGTCACTAACTTATTGGCAATCCTCTGGCACAGAGAGCCCAAACAGCCAAGCTACTAAGATTTGTATGTAGTCATGTGTATATAACTATGTAATATATTATATACATACATTTATATACTATATATATATTAGCTAGTATTGTAGATTGTTGACATGCAGTAGTTTGTGAAAACCCTCAATATATATCATGCCGTCACACACATGCAAAATGTTGTTCTAACTGAGAGTTTAATAAGGAATTATCTAAGGGTCTAACATTCATCTTTGGTGAACTTACAGCACTGTGCATGCATTAACTGCCTTTAGTTTACACTCTTATAGTTATTCTTACACTCTGAGAAAAACAGTGTGAAAGTGAAGGAACATTTCCATAGATAATTCATTCCATAAACCACAGGTAGCCCAAGCTGGACAATATTTGTATTTGAAATATATCCTGATTTATCCCTGATATAAGGCTTTGTGAATGATCAAATTTTGTAAAATTAGTAAATACAGCTGCAATAATTTGCTGTTAAGTTTGATTTTCTGTGCAATTTTGTTTTAGAAAATTTATGCATGAGCAGTCGTTTTGCATGTGTGTTGGATGCTGTATGGGTAATTGAGTGGTTTTCGTATGAGTGGGAACCCTGTACAGTTACGATATGATATGGTTACAGCAGGGATTTCGAATGTTTTTATAGAAACTATGATACTGGTACAGTTACAATACAGTACGGTAAGTTTCCCACTCATACGAAAACGACTCTAAGTAATCAAGTTCTTATGATGCATCTTTCTTTGCATCAGAACTGAAAAATAAGGAAGATTTTTAATTATTTTGCAATGATTTTAGGTATTAAAGAATTACCCATAATGCACCCATTACATATTGAGGGGTTCAAAATTTTGCAAAATGCTGTATATGTAGAACATATATTAATTATATAATTATTATCAAACATTGGAATTAATTTTTTAGCACATTGTTGCTTCAACATGTTGCAACATCGTTGTTGACAATCTCTTGCAGTTTTGCATTACATATCATACTAGACCAACATTTGTGTTGCACTAAAACATAGTATAACAGGATCTGTACTCTCAAGTTTAGCTCCGATTTCTCTCTAGGTATAGAATTACATGAAAGACAGTACATTTTAAAGGCTTAAACTTTCTTTTTTTTTGAAAATCATCTATCCTGCTCAGAATTCAAAATGTTACTGCCAAAATGTATATCGCGACCAACAACAAATTCAGTTAGATTTTGGGTTTTTCTGATCTGCCAATAAGTGAAGAGGGGGGGAACTTATGCAAATACCCTTAAGGGAACTCAAGGCAGATGGCAAAAGTGGATCAAGGTCTGATCTAGGGTATTTGCATAAACTCCACCCATTTCCTATGATTGGCAGATCAGAAAAACCCAAAATCCAACAAAGTTTAAAGTTGTTGGTTGCACTGCAAGATTTTTGCAGTAAAGACTGCCTATGTCATTTGCGATGTTGCAGTAATTTTGTGGTACACACATTAAGTATTTCTCTGTCCTGGCACTTGTGTTGACAATGTGTAAATGCAAGTCTTGGCCCTCAGTACCTGACTTCTATGCTACTTGACCTAGATTAATGTCAGTAGAAAATTAAGCTGGCATTTTACAGTTACCTACAGAATCTTAACAGTTATGCATATATTAATATAACGTGAATTAACAAAGCAGGTCTTCTCAGTTGTATGCACAAGGTTAGTCCTGCTTTTGAAAATTAATTAGAAATTAATTGAAAATTAATGTGTACATACATACATATTAAGATTCGTCAATAAGGCCTGTAAACATTTAACTTAATTATAAGTTACTAAATAATACTTAATAATATGCTTATTGTGTCAATATTATTGTATTGTATCCTTTTTTATATAAAAAAGCAACTATTACCATGCACAATGCATGCCATTGAGAAATAAGAAAATCTTTTAATGCTTAAACTGGAAGAATCTTATAATAATTTAAAGAAGATTGCATAATATAATGCTTAATTATAACATAATCCTGCAGCAAAGGGTCTAGTTTGTATACCAAACCAAAGTGTGCCCATTCTGTACTAAAAAATCATTGCATCAGGATTTCTATTTTTCCTACTGTCGATAGAGTTTTGCATACGCAAATTTGTGCAAATCAAGTCGAAACAGAAAAATGCAAATGGCTGGAAATATAACCAAATACAGGAAAAATACAGGTCATGATATATGAAATACTTTTTGGTTTTAACCCTGCATTAGCGCTAACCTGCTTTGAACAACCGAGCCAATGGACTACTATCTACTTATTGTACACGAGTGCCTTATATGTGATTATTATTGTCTACTTATAGAAAACTTTTTATATGGCTAAGCGAACTTGTACTACAATAGACATCCTTGTCATCAAGGTGACCATAAGACAGCCAGCAAAAATGGCTGTTCTTTTTAGCTCACTCGCATAAGCAATAAGGTGCTACAAATAATACCATTCACTCAGGCTTCAAGGAAGCTGGCCCAAATAATAATAAAAGCATGCTTGCAAAGGCCTTATTGTAATTTTGTACCTCTCTAAGCACTTCTACCTGTTCTCAACATAGGCCCTGTCCACACGGAAACTTTTTTATGTAAATCTAAACACCTAAAATCTTCTCTGCATGTCCACACAATTGCTTCACTTTGTTTTTGCCTGTCCACAAGATAGCAATAAAAACACTGAAAACAGCCTCATGGTCCTGGGTACTAATGAATATGTGCAAATGTTTGTTTATCCTGCTTAAAGAGGACTGGAAATGAGTCATGTTCCAGCATTTCAAAATGAAGTGTTTAACCATCAGTGTTTGTGTGTGGAAGGGGCCTTACATAATTAATTACTTATTGAAATTATAATTACTAATTACTTCATTGCTAATTACATTGTTTCTCTGCCGATATAAGCTATATAGAGTGTTTTTATTGAGCCCATGAAAGAAAAAATGACTAGTTTGTACAAGTTGATAAAGAACAAGAAAACAGATTTAGAATCTACTATCTAGAGTGTTTTCATTGACTAGTAAAACAAAGTGTACTTAGTTAGAGTTAGACGTGTATTTAAATAAAACAATTGTGAAATAGCCTAAAAAGCTAAAGTGTATATATGTATTTCATGGGTTTAAAGTGGTTTCACCTAACCTGTGAAATAGATTTTAGGATTGTAATTCTATTGTTTTTTATTGTGTCTATTAGACTATTGCATACTAGGCTATTTTTGTTTATGAAAATCAATTGGTTTGCCAACTTTTTCACGGGCCAAATAAAATCACTCTTATAGACCTTATATTAACTTGCCTCAATGTTTTCCCAATACAGTCCTCTTGGGACATATGTTTCTTCGTTTAAAATCCTAGGAAGATACAAAAGAAGTATCACTTTGAACAAAGAATCTTATTCCCCAAGACTGCATTTGGAAAACATTAACTGGGGTAAGCAAAGGTCCAGTAATACATTAGTATGGTGGTAAGTTTCAGCCATGTCAACCGTCATTCTTCCCTTTACTTGTCTTGGTGAGAAAGAGAGGTGCCAAGGGTGTGGCGTGGGAGGGTATACTCAACCAGGATAGTCACCAAAAACTGTTGAAGGAGTTCAAGAGTATGGATTGCTAGGGATGGCTGGACTCCTGGCCAAAGATGAAACCCAAATCAACTACATGTAGTATACCTTTATAATCACTTGAACAAAAACTTGATTTTAATGTTATTGTAAAATTAAATCAATAATTTATTTATAGAACTTTATTTATTGCCTCAGTAGACCAGAGTATTGTATGGTTTGAGGGAAAAAAGAATAAAACAAATAAAACACTGATTTGTTCAAAACCTGAGTTATTTGATTTAATATACCATTACCTGAACTAGAGCACAAAGCCCAAAACTTTAATGTATTCATAGCCTCACCATCCTCTAATTCGTACTCGGAATAAGACTAGACAATTCTTACATGCTGTCTAATTGTCAGATCTTTCAAAATTCAAGACTAGCTGGTCATACTTTTGGGTTTTGCACTAGTACTGTTAGTCACTAATTGGTTGGCAATGGTCTGCATGCTTTATTTCAAAAAAAATAGATTGATTTCACCTTAGGCCTAGTTCAAATGTTGCATCTCATGCTGAATGCAATGCAGATGAGATGATAATGGGTAGAAACAAAAGATTTGACTAATTGAATTCTGTATGTGAGAATTATTAAATGTTTGAACTAGGCCTTAGACTGCTATAGCCAGGGCAGTCTATTTGGTAAAATTCTTGGGTTGCAATATCATATGAATTGATCGATCAACTATGGTTGCATTTGACGTCATGGCAGCCATCTTGGATGCACTTCAATAAAAGATTTCTCTGCAGTGTCACTTGTTGGGAGAGACTACCGACTACATAGCATGCAGTTGATGTAATATATTCATAAAGATGTAATACAAAACATAATACAGTAGAACGAGAACAATAGAAAACAATAGATTTTTCGAATACATTACATATACTGAGTGCTATGTAGGTTTTCCCATCACTTGTTTGTTCATCCAACATTGGTACCACTCTATTGTCTTTTGAATTCCCAAAGGAATGGATGAAAGCCAGCAATAGGAATTCATGCTGTCCAATAATTTGAAAGTAATTGGATGAAATTGAGTTCAATTTATTTAATAATTATATTTTAAAATTGGATATTAAGCATTGAGTCCTGTTACTTATTAATTATGTAGCTGCCTCTTAAATCTCAATATTCTGAGCACTTATCTTTATTCTCTGGTAAATTGTCCAATTTCAAGTGACTCCGTACTAGACTCCGACTAGCGTAGTCTCCGTAGTAAGCGTAGTCTCCGTAGTAAGCGTAGTCTCCGTAGTAAGCGTAGTCTCCGTAGTAAGCGTAGTCTCCGTAGTAAGCGTAGTCTCCGTAGTAAGCGTAGTCTCCGTAGTAAGCGTAGTCTCCGTAGTAAGCGTAGTCTCCGTAGTAAGCGTAGTCTCCGTAGTAAGCGTAGTATTCGTAGTAAGTGTAGTCTCCGTAGTAAGTGTAGTCTCCGTAGTAAGCGTAGTCTCCGTAGTAAGTGTAGTCTCCGTAGTAAGCGTAGTCTCCGTAGTAAGCGTAGTCTCCGTAGTAAGCGTAGTCTCCGTAGTAAGTGTAGTATTCGTAGTAAGCGTAGTCTCTGTAGTAAGCGTAGTCTCCGTAGTAAGCGTAGTCTCCGTAGTAAGCGTAGTCTCCGTAGTAAGTGTAGTCTCCGTAGTAAGCGTACTATTCGTAGTAAGTGTAGTATTCGTAGTAAGTGTAGTCTCCGTAGTAAGCGTAGTCTCCGTAGTAAGCGTAGTCTCCGTAGTAAGTGTAGTATTCGTAGTAAGTGTAGTCTCCGTAGTAAGCGTAGTCTCCGTAGTAAGCGTAGTCTCCGTAGTCTCCGTAGTAAGTGTGGTCTCCGTAGTAAGTGTAGTCTCCGTAGTAAGTGTAGTATATCCGTAGTAAGTGTTGTATCCGTAGTAAGTGTACCCGACGTAGCTAATCGAACCGTTCGGTAATCGAACTTTATCGTACCCAATCGAACTTAATCGAACGATTGGGTTCGATTAGTTCGATAATCGAACACAATCGAACCGAAAAATTTCTGTGCGAGTTCGATTGCGTTCGGTTTTCGAACTTTATCGAACCCAATCGAAGTCAATCGAACACCATTGAAAAATAACTTAACTTCACCCAAATTACCACTAGATATTTGAACAATCTGTTTTAATTAATAACTAACGAACTGAATTGAACAAAAATATCCATACAACCATTTGACGATCCCAGAGAACGCTGTCGTGTTGGCGGGGGAATAAATGTTCCACTGAAGCTCCAAGTACAAATGACCGGAGGATGAAAGCCAAGCCATTGACGAGAACTTTAAATTAAATCGGGGTACAGAACACGTTAAAAGAAATGAAGGACTAAGGAATGGCAGCCGGCGGGAGTATAGCGCGACAGCTTGTTTGTTTTAAGACGGATTCACCGGGGATTCACATTGCCATTGCCCTCACATAACCGGGATTGTAATAAAATTGCAAAAAAGCAATTTTGTTGGTTTGCTTATTCGTTATTTGGGGAATCCCGCACTAATGATACTTACAGTATTGCCCCATTTCCAGTCGAATGCTATCTATCCTCTGTTTGTTTCTAACAAAATCGAACCTATTCGAACTCGATCGAACTAATCGAACTACTCGAATTCAGTCGAACAGTTCGATTAGTTCGATTGCTCAAAAAATATTGTGAGAGTTCGATTTTGTTCGATTACCGAACTCAATCGAACCCAATCGCGTGATTGAGTTCGATTAAATTCGATTAAGTTCGATTAATCGAACGTTCGATTTGGTTCGATTAGCTACGTCGGGTAAGTGTAGCCTCTGCCCCTAGAAAACCTCCTAGAAGCGTGAAAATGCAGGATAATCTTTGCCGTATGGATCCTTCATGGCATCCTTTAATTGGCTTTAGACTTACAGCACCAGAAATTTTGTCCTCTAGTCTTCTCCCTACTGAAGAGCCAAGTAGACACCTCTGAACGGACGGACCTTAGTCCTATAAACTGCTTTAACACCAAGAAGCAAGATTTATAATTGACTCCAGACTATCATCACACAGAATAGTGACTTTATTAGCTTTTTATAAATGTATTTATTTATTTATTTATTTATTTATTTATTTATTTATTTATTTATTTATTTATTTATTTATTTATTTATTTATTTATTTATTTATTTATTTATTTATTTATTTATTTATTTATTTATTTATTTATTTATTTATTTATTTATTTATTTATTTATTTATTTATTTATTTATTTATTTATTTATTTATTTATTTATTTATTTATTTATTTATTTATTTATTTATTTATTTATTTATTTATTTATTTATTTATTTATTTATTTATTTATTTATTTATTTATTTATTTATTTATTTATTTATTCAACTTCCACTGAGTACATAAAAAATAAATAATAGATAATTATAAATGGTTGAAATAATAAACTTAATAATGGCAAGGAGAAAACTCAGTGAGGGACAGTCACGACAGAGCAAGCTCCAACTAGGTGAAAGCCCAATAAAATAATAGTGATAAAAAGAGGTATATATAAAAAAAAAGAATGAATAAATTCTAACACTATATAACAACATATATCAATACTATAATAAGTTCAATTAATACCTATTAGAAACAACACTGGCGAAAGCTAGTTAAATTCCTAGTGGAATAACACTATAATTTTAGTTCGATCACGACAAATTGATCACTGAAACTATGAAAAAGGATGTATATTTATTTTCTAGCTGTTTGTGCACTGGAAATTAAAGCCCTTGAAAATAGGAAAAAACTCTAAAATCCTGGAATACTCCTTGAATCTGATGCAAACTTTGTTATTTCTAACTTTCCTAACGAGGGGAAGAAATGGAACCACTTTCGAGGAACAGTATCCTGTGTAAACGACTTATCGCGATCTCTCGTACACTTATAATAACCGTGAACTGACTTTAGGAGCAAGGATGACAAAGTTGGTTAGTGCGCGGACTTTTATGCAAGACGTCCCAAGTTCGATTCCCAGTGACGACGCGTCCTTGTTAAACGGGGTACTAAGGGGGTAACTAAAAACGCGCATCCTTCGAACGCTTTATATAACACGGTCCTCGGGTGAATTGGGCAGCCACTCCCCGCGCTTTCGAAGTACAATAAATTACTTTTGCCTTTTTTGACACAAAAATAATTATAAGCGATATTGAAAAGTGCGAGCGCTTTGAGAAATGTCCCATGCAAGACTTTACTGGACGTTTGAAAACCGTTGGGTCACGGGTTGGTTATAACTTATAAAGTTGTGGTTAACGAGTTTGTATGTTTTTAATTTTTTACAGGAAACAAATAAAATCTCACTTCGAACAAATAGGAATCTTATTTCGAAATTAAAAAAAAAATCATTTTTCGTGATAAATAAGTTTTGAGGTCCAAAAAATACCATAAATAATATATATATAAAATAATATTGTATTAAAATTGTATTAAACGGATTACACAAAGAATTGAGTAGTTTACTTCAAGATTTAGCTCCTGTAAAGTCGAGCACTATTTTGGCTCCCGGTGAACCTCACACTGGAATATATAAAATAATAAACATAAAATAATAAATATAAAATATGTATAACTATATTTAATCAAACAAACTGAAAAAAAGAATAAGAAAAGAAAAGAAAGATAGATAGAACATCAATTAAAAAAGAACATTTCAAAAAAAAAAAAGAAAAAAAAATTACGAGGCCGCTCCAAGAATCGAACCCGCGACAAAAAGGAATTTAGTAAGCTAATTGTATGCAAAACCTGAAAAATGAAAAAATCGACCATGCATCCAGACAAATCGCTGAATCATCGCATGTTACGTATAGGAAGAAGATTTCGGCCCCTTCCGCGCTATCGGTAGAACGCAGCAAGCTTCGCGGTCAAAGAGGGAGGAAACAGTCGGATCCTAGGCCGTAAATGACTGCACCTTACCACTAGACTAACTGGACTACTAAGAGATTTGGAGAACAAAATAACCTAGTGTATCTTGTGAATGGATTGTCTATTGTTGTGCAAATTACGTGATCCGATGGCGCAGTGTGGAAAACGTCGGTCTTCGAAGCAGATGATCCGGGTTCGAGTCGCCTATGGAATGATTTTTCTTTTCTTTTTTTTCTTTTTTTTTCTTTTGCCTTCTTTCTCTTCTTTTTTCTTTTCCTTTGTCTTTCTTTTTGCTTTCTCATTCAAAAAAGGATTTTTAAAAAATAACATGTAGAAAACTGACTTCAGTTCCATTTAATTAAAAATATTTATTCATCGATAATGTTTTGCTATGATTATTTAAATGCTTTGCTGTGAAATTTTATTGGATAAACCCTTCTATCACGTGATACATATGTTATAGTCACGTGACTCTAGTAAGGTAAGTTAGTATTTTAATAAAATGCTGTTTGAGTTACAACTTTTTTTACTTAGAGTAAAAAGCTATTACTTTGACTTGAATATCTCGCAGAGCCTTCAATACACATGGCACTACTAGGTAGTGGAAATTCTGAACTTTTAATCGAAGTTTTCTCGCTTTTCAAGCCGTAAGGCCTTGTAGTTTTTTATTTGAAAACAAGGAGTTATTCGCACAACTAATTTTCTACTCAAAGGTTGCATCAGTTTCTCGATCGTTGGAAATTCTAATGTTTTTAAAATTAGTAATTCGCAAAGTTTTCTGATATAACCTTATATTGTTTGTGTTTATTTTAGTTCATGATAAATGTTCTGCTTTTACCTCAATACACAAGGGAGAATGTATTTATAAGTAATACCATGACCCTGAGGGATATTAGTGATTAAATGTCCCCGAAGCCGAGGGAGGTTTAGCGGAAGTCTTTTACTAAACCTCCCGAGGCTGAGGGGACATTTAATCACTAATATCCCGAAGAAGTGGTATCACTTTGTAATACCATGATCACCGAGGAAATAAGCAAAAATACACTTCGCTTTTTTCGTTCATCCAAAAGTTGAATATATTGTACACTGAATTATTTTACCAATTGTGCGTAACCCTGTTCTCTGGGGAGTTTTGAAAATAGATTTCTTTGTTTTATACTTACAATGGACAAGTATTTATAGGTTGTTAATCAACTCGAAAGCTAAATGGTTTTTACTAAGCTTTCTTTGCTTCGTTACGCACATGCGCAAAATAGAATGAATAGCTCCCACATGCGTAACAATGTGCAGTGGTAAGAGGTATCGGTGCGTTAGAGAATTACGGTGTTTCGGAACAGCTTGCAAAGCTGTCCCGATTGTCCCGTTCATTGATATATGAGGGACTGTACCTCATGAATAGTAATGAGGGAAATTTAGTTCTAAATCTCCCTCATTTCTATTCAGGTAGGAGGGATATTAAACAACTAGACGACTCTTAGACGTTCACTCGTGCCCATGCATGCAGTCGCCCATAGAGCGGATGTTGTGATGGTGTCCCATGGTGACAACATCCCCAAGGTTGAAATTTTGAGTTTTAACCAAAATGAAATTGAAAGCGAGCCAAATATCGGCTAAAAAGGCATTTTTAAAATTTAGATATACCAAGAGACCATAATACTAAGAGAGCGAAGCTCAGTATTGATGTCTGTGCCATGTTCGTGGCGGCTAAGGCTATTTTTAGTAACTTCGCCATCGCGCGCGCAAGGCTCTTAAACAATAGAATTCAAACGGTCCCGTCCGCGCGCACGTCAAAAATCAAATTCTATTGGTTGAGTATTATTTTTATTTGTGTATTTTTTTCAATAATAATAAAGATCATGAGTTAAAGATGGGTTTGTGTTGCGTATTTTGCCCTAAAAGCATCAATAATAGCGGTTTTAGGCCTTCTACTTTCGGGAGGTCATTTCATGTCAGTCGGGCCTAGTGAAGAAAGGAGTACTCCTTTCTTCACTAGGCCCGTGACATGAAATGCATTTTGTCGATTTTGTACCATTTTTGACCATTTTGCATGGGCTATAGTCTTTGCATTTTGTCGATTTTTGCGCATTTTGCATGGGCTATAGCCTTTGCATTTTGTCGATTTTGGCCCATTTTTGACGATTTTGCATGGGCTATAGTCTTTGCATTTTGTCGATTTTTGCGCATTTTGCATGGGCTATAGCCTTTGCATTTTGTCGATTTTGTGCCATTTTTGCGCATTTTGCATGGGCTATAGCCTTATCATTTTGTCGATTTTGGCCCATTTTTGCGCATTTTGCATGGGCTATAGCCTTATCATTTTGTCGATTTGGGCCATTTTTGCGAATTTTGCATGGGCTATAGCCTTTGCATTTTATCGATTTTGGGCCATTTTTGCGCATTTTGCATGGGCTATAGCCTTTGCATTTTGTCGATTGTGGGACATTTTGGACGATTTTGCATAAGCTATAGACTTTGCATTTTGTCGATATTGGGCCATTTTTGCGCATTTTGCATGGATTATAGCCTTTGCATTTTGTCGATTTGGGCCATTTTTGCGCATTTTGCATGGGCTATAGCCTTTGTATTTTGTCGATTTTGGGCCATTTTTTCGCATTTTGCACGGGCTATAGCCTTTGCATTTTGTCGATTTTGGGCCTTTTTTGCGCATTTTGCATGGGCTATAGCCTTATCATTTTGTCGATTTTGGGCCATTTTTGACCATTTTGCATGGGTTATAGCCTTTGCATTTTGTCGATTTTTGACCATTTTTGACCATTTTGCATAAGCTATAGACTTTGCATTTTGTCGATTGTGGGACATTTTGGACGATTTTGCATAAGCTATAGACTTTGCATTTTGTCGATTTTGGGCCATTTTTGCGCATTTTGCATGGGCTATAGCCTTATCATTTTGTCGATTTTGGGCCATTTTTGACCATTTTGCATGGGTTATAGCCTTTGCATTTTGTCGATATTGGGCCATTTTTGCGCATTTTGCATGGATTATAGCCTTTGCATTTTGTCGATTTGGGCCATTTTTGCGAATTTTGCATGGGCTATAGCCTTTGCATTTTATCGATTTTGGGCCATTTTTGCGAATTTTGCATGGGCTATAGCCTTTGCATTTTATCGATTTTGGGCCATTTTTGCGCATTTTGCATGGGCTATAGCCTTTGCATTTTGTCGATTTTGGGCCATTTTTGACCATTTTGCATGGGCTATATCCTCTGCATTTTGTCGATTTTGGCCAATTTTTGACCATTTTGCATGGGCTATAGCCTTTGCATTTTGTCGATTTTGGGCCATTTTTGCGAATTTTGCATGAGCTATAGCCTTTGCATTTTGTCGATTTTGGGCCATTTTTGGGCATTTTGCATGGGCTATAGCCTGTGCATTTGATCGATTTTGGGCCATTTTTGACCATTTTGCATGGGCTATAGCCTTTGCATTTTGTCGATTTTTGACCATTTTTGCGCATTTTGCATGGGCTATAGTCTTTGCATTTTGTCGATTTTGGGCCATTTTTGGGCATTTTGCATGGGCTATAGCCTTTGCATTTTGTCGATTTTTGACCATTTTTGCGCATTTTGCATAAGCTATAGACTTTGCATTTTGCATTTTGTCGATTTTGGGCCATTTTTGACCATTTTGCATGGGCTATAGCCTTTGCATTTTGTCGATTTTTGACCATTTTTGACCATTTTGCATAAGCTATAGACTTTGCATTTTGTCGATTGTGGGACATTTTGGACGATTTTGTATAAGCTATAGACTTTGCATTTTGTCGATATTGGGCCATTTTTGCGCATTTTGCATGGATTATAGCCTTTGCATTTTGTCGATTTTGGGCCATTTTTGCGCATTTTGCATGGGCTATAGCCTTATCATTTTGTCGATTTTGGGCCATTTTTGACCATTTTGCATGGGTTATAGCCTTTGCATTTTGTCGATATTGGGCCATTTTTGCGCATTTTGCATGGATTATAGCCTTTGCATTTTGTCGATTTGGGCCATTTTTGCGAATTTTGCATGGATTATAGCCTTTGCATTTTGTCGATTTGGGCCATTTTTGCGAATTTTGCATGGGCTATAGCCTTTGCATTTTATCGATTTTGGGCCATTTTTGCGAATTTTGCATGGGCTATAGCCTTTGCATTTTATCGATTTTGGGCCATTTTTGCGCATTTTGCATGGGCTATAGCCTTTGCATTTTGTCGATTTTGGGCCATTTTTGCGCATTTTGCATGGGCTATATCCTTTGCATTTTGTCGATTTTGGCCAATTTTTGACCATTTTGCATGGGCTATATCCTTTGCATTTTGTCGATTTTGGGCCATTTTTGACCATTTTGCATGGGCTATAGCCTTTGCATTTTGTCGATTTTTGACCATTTTTGACCATTTTGCATAAGCTATAGACTTTGCATTTTGTCGATTGTGGGACATTTTGGACGATTTTGTATAAGCTATAGACTTTGCATTTTGTCGATATTGGGCCATTTTTGCGCATTTTGCATGGATTATAGCCTTTGCATTTTGTCGATTTTGGGCCATTTTTGCGCATTTTGCATGGGCTATAGCCTTATCATTTTGTCGATTTTGGGCCATTTTTGACCATTTTGCATGGGTTATAGCCTTTGCATTTTGTCGATATTGGGCCATTTTTGCGCATTTTGCATGGATTATAGCCTTTGCATTTTGTCGATTTGGGCCATTTTTGCGAATTTTGCATGGGCTATAGCCTTTGCATTTTATCGATTTTGGGCCATTTTTGCGAATTTTGCATGGGCTATAGCCTTTGCATTTTGTCGATTTTGGGCCATTTTTGGGCATTTTGCATGGGCTATAGCCTTTGTATTTTGTCGATTTTTGACCATTTTTGCGCATTTTGCATAAGCTATAGACTTTGCATTTTGCATTTTGTCGATTTTGGGCCATTTTTGACCATTTTGCGTGGGCTATAGCCTTTGCATTTTGTCGATTTTGGGCCATTTTTGCGCATTTTGCATGGGCTATAGCCTTTGTATTTTGTCGATTTTGGGCCATTTTTGCGAATTTTGCATGGGCTATAGCCTTATCATTTTGTCGATTTTGGGCCATTTTTGACCATTTTGCATGGGTTATAGCCTTTGCATTTTGTCGATATTGGGCCATTTTTGCGCATTTTGCATGGATTATAGCCTTTGCATTTTGTCGATTTGGGCCATTTTTGCGAATTTTGCATGGGCTATAGCCTTTGCATTTTATCGATTTTGGGCCATTTTTGCGAATTTTGCATGGGCTATAGCCTTTGCATTTTGTCGATTTTGGGCCATTTTTGCGCATTTTGCATGGGCTATAGCCTTTGTATTTTGTCGATTTTGGGCCATTTTTGCGCATTTTGCATGGGCTATAGCCTTATCATTTTGTCGATTTTGGGCCATTTTTGACCATTTTGCATGGGTTATAGCCTTTGCATTTTGTCGATATTGGGCCATTTTTGCGCATTTTGCATGGATTATAGCCTTTGCATTTTGTCGATTTGGGCCATTTTTGCGAATTTTGCATGGGCTATAGCCTTTGCATTTTATCGATTTTGGGCCATTTTTGCGAATTTTGCATGGGCTATAGCCTTTGCATTTTATCGATTTTGGGCCATTTTTGCGCATTTTGCATGGGCTATAGCCTTTGCATTTTGTCGATTTTGGGCCATTTTTGACCATTTTGCATGGGCTATATCCTTTGCATTTTGTCGATTTTGGCCAATTTTTGACCATTTTGCATGGGCTATAGCCTTTGCATTTTGTCGATTTTGGGCCATTTTTGCGAATTTTGCATGGGCTATAGCCTTTGCATTTTGTCGATTTGGGGCCATTTTTGGGCATTTTGCATGGGCTATAGCCTGTGCATTTGATCGATTTTGGGCCATTTTTGACCATTTTGCATGGGCTATAGCCTTTGCATTTTGTCGATTTTTGACCATTTTTGCGCATTTTGCATGGGCTATAGCCTTTGCATTTTGTCGATTTTGGGCCATTTTTGGGCATTTTGCATGGGCTATAGCCTTTGTATTTTGTCGATTTTTGGCCATTTTTGCGCATTTTGCATGGGCTATAGCCTTATCATTTTGTCGATTTTGGGCCATTTTTGCGCATTTTGCATGGATTATAGCCTTTGCATTTTGTCGATTTGGGCCATTTTTGCGAATTTTGCATGGGCTATAGCCTTTGCATTTTATCGATTTTGGGCCATTTTTGCGAATTTTGCATGGGCTATAGCCTTTGCATTTTGTCGATTTTGGGCCATTTTTGACCATTTTGCATGGGCTATATCCTTTGCATTTTGTCGATTTTTGACCATTTTTGCGCATTTTGCATAAGCTATAGACTTTGCATTTTGCATTTTGTCGATTTTGGGCCATTTTTGACCATTTTGCATGGGCTATAGCCTTATCATTTTGTCGATTTTGGCCAATTTTTGACCATTTTGCATGGGCTATAGCCTTTGCATTTTGTCGATTTTGGGCCATTTTTGCGAATTTTGCATGAGCTATAGCCTTTGCATTTTGTCGATTTTGGGCCATTTTTGGGCATTTTGCATGGGCTATAGCCTGTGCATTTGATCGATTTTGGGCCATTTTTGACCATTTTGCATGGGCTATAGCCTTTGCATTTTGTCGATTTTGGGCCATTTTTGGGCATTTTGCATGGGCTATAGCCTTTGCATTTTGTCGATTTTTGACCATTTTTGCGCATTTTGCATAAGCTATAGACTTTGCATTTTGCATTTTGTCGATTTTGGGCCATTTTTGACCATTTTGCGTGGGCTATAGCCTTTGCATTTTGTCGATTTTGGGCCATTTTTGCGCATTTTGCATGGGCTATAGCCTTTGTATTTTGTCGATTTTGGGCCATTTTTGCGAATTTTGCATGGGCTATAGCCTTATCATTTTGTCGATTTTGGGCCATTTTTGACCATTTTGCATGGGTTATAGCCTTTGCATTTTGTCGATATTGGGCCATTTTTGCGCATTTTGCATGGATTATAGCCTTTGCATTTTGTCGATTTGGGCCATTTTTGCGAATTTTGCATGGGCTATAGCCTTTGCATTTTATCGATTTTGGGCCATTTTTGCGCATTTTGCATGGGCTATAGCCTTTGCATTTTGTCGATTTTGGGCCATTTTTGACCATTTTGCATGGGCTATAGCCTTTGTATTTTGTCGATTTTGGGCCATTTTTGCGCATTTTGCATGGGCTATAGCCTTATCATTTTGTCGATTTTGGGCCATTTTTGACCATTTTGCATGGGTTATAGCCTTTGCATTTTGTCGATATTGGGCCATTTTTGCGCATTTTGCATGGATTATAGCCTTTGCATTTTGTCGATTTGGGCCATTTTTGCGAATTTTGCATGGGCTATAGCCTTTGCATTTTATCGATTTTGGGCCATTTTTGCGCATTTTGCATGGGCTATAGCCTTTGCATTTTATCGATTTTGGGCCATTTTTGCGCATTTTGCATGGGCTATAGCCTTTGCATTTTGTCGATTTTGGGCCATTTTTGACCATTTTGCATGGGCTATATCCTTTGCATTTTGTCGATTTTGGCCAATTTTTGACCATTTTGCATGGGCTATAGCCTTTGCATTTTGTCGATTTTGGGCCATTTTTGCGAATTTTGCATGGGCTATAGCCTTTGCATTTTGTCGATTTGGGGCCATTTTTGGGCATTTTGCATGGGCTATAGCCTGTGCATTTGATCGATTTTGGGCCATTTTTGACCATTTTGCATGGGCTATAGCCTTTGCATTTTGTCGATTTTTGACCATTTTTGCGCATTTTGCATGGGCTATAGCCTTTGCATTTTGTCGATTTTGGGCCATTTTTGGGCATTTTGCATGGGCTATAGCCTTTGCATTTTGTCGATTTTTGACCATTTTTGCGCATTTTGCATAAGCTTTAGACTTTGCATTTTGCATTTTGTCGATTTTGGGCCATTTTTGACCATTTTGCATCGGCTATAGCCTTTGCATTTTGTCGATTTTGGGCCATTTTTGCGAATTTTGCATGGGCTATAGCCTTTGCATTTTATTGATTTTGGGCCATTTTTTCGCATTTTGCATGGGCTATAGCCTTTGCATTTTGTCGATTTTGGGCCATTTTTGACCATTTTGCATGGGCTATATCCTTTGCATTTTGTCGATTTTTGACCATTTTTGCGCATTTTGCATAAGCTATAGACTTTGCATTTTGCATTTTGTCGATTTTGGGCCATTTTTGACCATTTTGCATCGGCTATAGCCTTTGCATTTTGTCGATTTTGGGCCATATTTGACCATTTTGCATGGGCTATAGCCTTTGCATTTTGTCGATTTTGGGCCATTTTTGACCATTTTGCATGGGCTATTGCCTTTGCATTTTGTCGATTTTGGGCCGTTTTTTCGCATTTTGCACGGGCTATAGCCTTTGCATTTTGCATTTTGTCGATTTTGGGCCATTTTTGACCATTTTGCATGGGCTATATCCTTTGCATTTTGTCGATTTTGGCCAATTTTTGACCATTTTGCATGGGCTATAGCCTTTGCATTTTGTCGATTTTGGGCCATTTTTGCGAATTTTGCATGAGCTATAGCCTTTGCATTTTGTCGATTTTGGGCCATTTTTGGGCATTTTGCATGGGCTATAGCCTTTGCATTTGATCGATTTTGGGCCATTTATGCGTATTTTGCATGGGCTATATCCTTTTTCATTTTGTCGATTTTGGGCCATTTTTGCGCATTTGGCATGGATTATAGCCTTTGCATTTGCCATTTTGTGCCATTTTTCACAATTTTGCATCGGCTATAGCGTTTTCATTTTCTCGATTTGGGCGATGTTTGACGATTTTGCATGGGCTATAGCCTTTGAATTTTGACGATTTTGGGCCATTTTTGACGATTTTGCATGGGCTATAGCCTTTGCATTTTATCGATTTTTGGGCCATTTTTGCGCATTTTGCATGGGCTATAGCCTTTGCTTTTTGACGATTTTGAGCCATTTTTGACGATTTTGCATGTGCTATAGCCTTTGCATTTTGTCGATTTTTGTCGATTTTTGCGCATTTGGCGTGGGCTATAGCTCTTGCATTTTGTCGTTTTTGGGCCATTTTTTATCATCACCATCTTTTATCTGTTTCTCTACAACGTTTAACATTACCACTGCATATATTTTGTTTGGCACTACGGAGACTACACTTACTACGGAGACTAACCTTACTACGGAGACTACGCTTACTACGGAGACTACGGATACTACACTTGCTATGGAGACTACACTTACTACGGAGACTACGCTTACTACGGAGACTACACTTACTACGGAGACTACACTTACTACACTTACTACGCTTACTACGAATACTAAGCTTGCTACGGATACTACACTTGCTACGGATACTACACTTGCTACACTTACTACAGATGCTAGGAATACTACGCTTACTACGGAGACTACGCTTACTACGGATGAACTACTAAATGAATTGGGCTGGCAAAACTTAAAAGAAAGACATCATCTACATAACTACTGACAATGATGTTTAAAGTCTTCCATAAACAGGCACCAAACTATCTGCAAAGCCTGTTCCAATCGTCCTCTGAGGTACATAGTTACGATCTTAGAGGGAGTAAATTTGACTTTCAACTGCCTAAGCCTAAAACGAATTTTAAGAAACGCTCCTTCTCCTATCGTGGTGCTATTGCCTGGAATAAGCTGCCTAACGGAGTAAGAGAGCTCAATACTTTAGAATCCTTCAAAAGAGCTCTGCAGCAGAAAAGGTGATAGCAGGCATAAACAATAGTTTTAGTAAATTTAGTTATATTTATTCTTTTCTTTCCTTCCTTTCTTCTATTTGTTGTATTTAAGAAAATAAATAGAACAAATATAGAACATACAATATTAGTATCAGAATAATATTATTAGAAGAATAGTATAAGTAGTCAGAATATTAGTATTAGAATTTAGTACAAGAATGTATATATATATGTATATTAATTTTTTATAGTTTATCTTAATAGTATTATTGTAATTTTTTTAGGCACGGCACGCCTGAAAATCAGTTCGTCTGAGTCGTCAACCGTGGGTAAATAAAGCTAATTGATTGATTGATTGATTGATTGATGCAACACAAGCCCGGGGGAGGGGGGGGGGGGGGACTCCGATCGGAAATGGACGGGGATGCTCGTCGTACCTTTTAGGGGTCAAAATCAGCGATCTGGTACTTTTTAGGGTGTCAGTCTCAGACAGTATAGTGGACTACTAGAGACCTAGCTGGTACCTTTTAGGGTGATTTTTTTTCAGCTTTTGCTTTTGGTTACTGTTTCTTAGAAATAGATTTAAGATTTATGACAATGTCCTCAGAAACTTTGTAAGTGAAAGGCATTCGAAGACTTCGTCTATTAAAAATATGCAAAATGTTAAATTTAGTGGTTTTTGATTGGTACCTTTTAGGGGTAAAACTCATGTATTGCCACGCCCACCCGGATATGACTTTGGTACCTTTTAGGTACTACGGCTTCTATGAGTACTACACCTACTACAACAACTACGCAGGACGTTACGATTCCATAAACATATCAGAAATTGGCACATACGTAGGTATATGTACGTCAGGACATTAGGATTTGGGTCGTACATGGGGTCGTTACCTCAGAACCCCACTTAAAGGTTTTAAGGACGGTGCCCACTATTGTCAGCGCGCACTGCGTTTTGCGCATGGCCCTTCGTAGTAAAAACATCGTAAAAACAAAGCAGTTTTGCGATATTTGGATAAATATAACTTACTTGCTTGTAGATAAAACATTTGACTGTTCCTGTAGTAGAATTAAATTCAGTATTGATGAATAAAACTCGCTTAAAAACCACTGTTTTCATCACAAGGACTAGATTTGATTGGTCGCCATCTTGGAAATGTCCCATAATGCTTTGTAAAATCTGTCTATACTCTGGATGGAGGGCTAGGGATTTCATCGTATTTCGTGCGTAAATCGCCTGGATACTCCTCTTTTTTCCTTTTGTAAATTATAAACCAAAGAAAAATCTAGAATTACATAAGCTTTTTATAAATTTATAATTGAAGAATGATAAAAGATATCACATTATATTTAGCAATCATAGACTAGAACATCCTAAAACCAAGTAAATATTAAAAAAAAAACATTTTCTTTGTTTTCACGGTTTTATGGTATTGCCCTACCAGAGAATTATGCTTAGAGTGTTTTAGGAAAAAAAGTTTGAAACTTATTGGAAGTATAGAGGATTTTTAATTTTTTTTCTTTGGGTCGTCAAAAATGCATTTTCCGCAACATTTGATGACGTATAACTCATTAAAATGCATGGTGACCCCCAATTTTTTTCTTGGATTCTAACAGCCTACAATGGGTTCTTTCACACCCATATAGATTTTAGAGAAAATAATTACTTTCACATTAGAGGGCAGCGTCCTGACCGTCCTTTATATAAGCGATTTTTTGTCAAACATCAACCAAAAGTATTATACACAGCTGGGTTTAAGAAACGAAACCCACCTTAGCTTGGAAAAATCCTGGATCCGCTGTCGGATCCGCTACACATCTCTGAAATTTCAGCAAAATCCAATGATACCACTAAAAGTTGCCGACGGGTTTCCTGTGGTACGCTTTGGCGCCAAAAACACAGGAACTCCATTTGTTCAGGTTAGAATCAAAATGGCGGATCAGACAACATGCAATGACTCGAGTGTAAATGATAAATTTCACGAGGTAAGGTAAAGAATAAATGATATTTAGTGCTTTTAATTGTTAGCTTGGAACACTCTCTTTGCATTCTATCAGTTCTTTTCTTCAACTTTAGTTTAGTAAGTCTAAAAAAACGAATCTAAGTTTATTAATGGAAAATTAGGATTTCGACCATTAACACCCCTTCTTGGGATTCTTAAAGTTTTAAAAATGCTTATTCTAAACAATTTTCGCGCATTTTTTAGATTCAATATCACTTTTTGAGACTTGTACAATGAACATCCAACACAATCCAGTCTGGGAATTGCACCCAGTCCTCAAAACCACTACACAAAATAGAAGTCGAGTGTGCTCTCTTACACCAACTGGATTTTATGTGTGGATTGGTATTGTAGTTTGTCTCGGTGATGAGGAAACGGGCTGTGCCATACTATGACTGTCAAATTTCCTGCCAAATTACCAACGGTTAAGGTACCTCTCTATGTATCTCCACAATCACAATATATATTTGATATCACCAAGGCAGTTGCTGTAAAATCCATTCTTAACTTCTGTCTCAATTTATCATTGATGTACCGGTATAAAGATTCATTCCTTCTGGTATCCAAAGTTCCAAGAAACCGGCAAATGAAAATCCAACAGCTTGCATAGTCTAAAACATTCTTAGTCCTTGTGGACCTTCATCCTGAATACTACCAGTAAATGTTTTGTAGTGTGCTCATTGCTCAATAAAATGAATGGCCTCCAACCTCCCCTTATAGCCATCCCTTTCCACTCAAGGTTGTTCACAGTAACAACAAGTTGTTTTTTGAAGCAATTATGAGCTTAGAAATGGGATATAATAATCCGTAACCCCTTGTGTACTGTCTACAATGCTTCCATTGCTAGACTGTGTGAGGTCATAAAGTCTATGCATACATTTGCAAAATGAAGAATTACTGAAGATATAACCATTTTTACCTGAAACTCGTCATAGTACCATATAAAGTTTCTACTGTGCAATTTGGTGTCGTGTACCAGTCGTGTACCATCAATTCCTGGTCAAAACCATTTGGAGTTGTTTTCCCTAGATGTCAACTCCATCTTATCATTATGGTGAATATTTCATCTATTCCAAGGCACCAAGCATGTAAACCTTATCAACCATGAAACCTTTAAAATATATTTTTGATACACTAATGGACCAGGTACATCATTGGAGTAACGATATTCGAAACTGTCTTATACCATACTGTGCCAGCCAAGTATCCCTCGACATCCATGCCATAGAATATACATCGATCAGTGTACAATTCAAGTTATGGAGCCATACTCTTCTAAGAAGTGCAGTACCACCAATACCATGTTCTGCAATCCAAGTACAGCTTTCACACCATAGCTGGACATGAAAACCCCTAAAAAACCACTGTGTGGAAAAACGGGGAACATGTACCCCCCAAAATGCTATGATGCTACCTCTGGGGATTTAAGGAATTAAAGTTTGCAGTGTAATATGTTACAGTTCAGTAAAAGCTTCCTTCTGATATTGCACATTAGTCCCAGAACAATGGTATCAATACAACATGTTCCTGTCTACTGGAATGCTATTCCATACGTATCATCACAAGTCTGGATCATAGTCCACTGCCCATAGGATTTGTAATGTAGTACCATTCCATAGTATCAAGCAAATACCATTTCCAATGAATACCAGAGTGCTATACCATTTTCCAGTCATTGTCATCAAAGTATTGTCCACTCAGTTACAGTACCATCCCATACCACTGTCTCCCACAAATACTGTTTCAAGTGAATTCTAGAGAGTTCTTGGCCATTTCCATCCTTACCATGTAGAATCAGTGAAATACCATGTAGATCGAGTTATTGGTACCCATTATCAGGTGAGAGACTGTACTGCTATAGTGTCCTTCAATTGTCATCAGATTCACATTATACACGGGTCATTTCCTACCATGATACCAAAAAATTGGAAAAGTGCCATTGCTAGTAAATTGCCATCTTCATCTCAGTTTCCCAGTGTCTCACATGAAAGCTTCATTTCCTGGCAATTTCCCTTATGTAATACAATGCCAGACAAATACCAGTAAATTTGAATATAAGTTAGAGTGCTTTACTAGTTCCATTTTCTAGTCGGCTTTTGAAGTGTTATTCATCATGCTCTGTCCAGGCAGTTGCTATTTCCCATCTATAATTACATGTTGTTGGACAAACACACCATTACCAGTATTTACGAACAATTGCTTCACCAGTTCATTTGCTATTTTCTATTCCATATCTCATTGGCCACAAATACCATTACCAGTCAATACTGCCAGTGCTGTTTTCCATTCATATTAAATTCCCAGACAAGCATTACCAGTTGTTATGACACCATGCAACAGTGCTTACAAGTTCCATTCACATTCCCTGTTCAGTTTTTGGTTGCCATTTCCCATCCATTTAGCTTTTGTTGGACAAATACCATTACCAATGAACATAACAGTGCCTACCAGTTCCAGTCTAGTCAGTTGCTGTTCTCCATACACATCACACACATTGGAAAAAACACCACCATTGCTTACAAGTTTGATTTTCAGTCTACCATTGAAGTGTCATTCATTTTTCTGTCCACTCAGGGGTTATTTACCACCCATATTGCATGGTGAGACAAAATACCATCACCACTGGGCACCAGTGCCTTTTTCCAGTCTGCTATAAATTGTAGTATCAATCATCATCCTGTGTCCAGTCAGTTGCCATTTCCTATCCGTGTTTACAACCATTGTTGGATGAATTCCATTACCAGTGAAGAAGCTTGCTAGTTTCTTTTTCCAGTCTGCCGCTGAAATACCATTTATCATTCTCTGTCCTGTCATTATTTCCATCTACATTACATAGTTAGACAAGTACCATCAGATGATTACTGGTGAATACCAGTGTTTACAAGTTCAAGTTTTCAGTCTGCCATTGAAGTGCCAGTCTTCATTTCCAGCCATATTTACATCAGATAAATGCCATTACCAATGAACATCACAATGTTTACCACTTTCATTTTCCAGTTTGTATACATTCGAAGTGCCATTTGTCTTTTCTCACCAGTCTCTATTTTCTATCCATATTACAGTTAGATAAATAGGTACCATTACCAGTGGACTTCAATGATACAGGTGTTTACCAGTTCCATTTTCCAGATTGCAAATGAAGTGTCATTCTCTGGGTGTTGACTAAATCAAGTACTTCAAAATTTGGTTTTGAGAGGACTGGCACTGACTCTACAAATATCCGTAAATACAGACTAGGCTTAGACTTATGGTTAGTGGTTAGGTTTAGTGGTTAGGCTTAGGGTTAGTGGTTAGGGAACATTAGGGTTAGTGGTTAGAATTTGTATTCAGGGATATTTCTAGTTATCTGTCCTAGTCCTCCAAAATAATATTGAAGTAATGTCATTCTCTGTCCAGTCAGTTGCCATGTCATACATACCACTACCAGTAATACCTCTGGGTGCTTTACCAGTTCCAGTGAGTTGCCATTTGCCATCCATATTACATGGTCAGAGACAAAATGCCATTACCAGTGGCACTCCATTTTCCGGTCTTCACTATCTTATCAGTTACCATTTTCTCTCCATGACATTGGCCAGACAAATACCATCAGAAGTGACTGTAACTGTGATTTACCATGTCCACAATATGGTAATAGGGATGGATTGACTAAATATAAGATGTACATTGCAGAAGACTATATCTGGCAGTGCATTGTCCTTGTCATAGTGCGTCACTGTGCACAACTTCATCACTATGCACAACTTGGTTCTGTTGGAACCCAAGCAGTGTCTGGTTTCTGCTTGTGGACAGAGGCCGACATGTGGACCAAATTTTGCGTGAGACTGGCTTGTAGCTAGTAGATGAGATCAAGGCCTCTATGCTGTACAGACCATCCTGGCTGGCCATTGCCTCATATTCACAAGGAGACTTGACTTGATGATGACCATTATTTTCCAAGTCTGCTATCAAGGTGTCCTTCATCTCCATCTAGGCAAGTGCTATTTCCCCATCCGTAGTATACAACTGTTCAGCAAAGACCAGCAAATAAGACATCACTATCCGCCATCCATGTTGGCCATTGTTGGACAAATACAATTTCCAGGAAATAATATGCTGCTTACCAGTTCCATTTTCCAGTGTGCTATCGGTGGAAGTGTCATCATTCTCTGTCCAGTCAGTCACCATAACCCATCCATTGTACATCAGACAATTGCCATTACAAGTTCAATTACTAGTTCCATTTTTGAGTCATCATTTCCATCCATATAACATGGTCAGGGGTAAATACATTTACCAGTGAACAACTTGGACTGCATCACTAGTTCCAATTCCCAGTGTACTCCGAGGTATCAATAATTCCCTTTGTCAAGTCAGTTAGCATTTTCCACCCATATTACATATTGTATGTGGTCAAACAGCCATAACACATTTCCACTTCATATTACAATGTCAGATGACTACCATTACCAGTGAATACAACAGTGAAATTGACATACCAGTTTCATTTACCAGTCTAGTTTTGAAGTCCATCCAGTTGGTTGCCATTTTCCTTTGCTTACCCATTGTTTGACACATTTATTTAATACATGCATGAATACAAGAGTGCTATATACCAGTAGATATACCATTTCCAGCCAAGTCTCCTTCACATTAGATTGGATCTGTCTGTATTGTTAGTAGTCTTTCCCAATGGTTCAGAGTCCAGGGATTTCTATTAATACCACTATTCCATTGTTTGATCTCTTTGATGTTATTTGTCTTGGCATTTATCTGACTATATATGCTTGTATGTACTCAGATGTGATCATGCGTTGTCTGTTTGGCATTTTTAAATGTACTAGCTGAAATCTCAAGTGGACTAGGAATCAACTGCTTTTTATCTCTTTATCCTCTTAACCTTACTAGATCTTCCCATTTTACCGGTGTTATTTTGTTCCATTTATTTTGGGATTCTTTGCTATCTGATCTCCTGGTGAGAAAGGGGTCTTTTGGGTATAGTAGCATACAACCATGTTGGCTGGGTGTGTACTGGCGATATTGATCCTAATATCATTTATTTCCTGGTCAATTTCCTGGTCAACTGGATTTTTTGAAAACAACATCCTATGGACTATACCATGCGAGTTGGGTCTGTATACTGCCAATATCGATCCCAATACCATTGATTTCCTGGTCATGGTGTAGACTAGATTTCTAAAAACCATCCTATAGTTGGGTGTGTACTGCCAATATAGATCCCAATAACATTGATTTCCTGGTCATGGTGTAGGCTACATATCTAAAAACCATCCTATGGACAATACTATGCGAGTTGGATGTGTACTGCCAATATTGATCCTAATACCATTGATTTCCTGGTCATGGTGTAGGCTACATTTCTAAAAACCATCCTATGGACAATACTATGTGAGTTGGGTGTGTACTGCCAATATTGATCCCAATACCGTACCATTGATTTCCTGGTCATGGTGTAGACTAGATTTCTAAAAACCATCCTATAGTTGGATGTGTACTGCCAATATAGATCCAAATACCATTGATTTCCTGGGTCATGGTGTAGGCTACATTTCTAACAAGCCTATATTGCTTCAAAGCAATGATGTTTCGGCCCGCTCAAAACCCTTTAGATTCCTTTACGAGACTTGGAGTTCTAACTTGCAAAGAAAAATGTAAACTGAAAATCAAATTTGTTCATTAATATCAGCGGGATTCATTGTGACTCAACTAAGTGGAAAGTTTTTAAGCAATGTAGCAATGCAGCAATGCAACAAACCTCGATAAACAGCCTTTAGTTTAGGGCTGTAAATCCTGCAAATCCGTGTGTTTTAATGACAATTTTGCCATAAAACTTCCAATGACTATTATAAATAGAGCGTAAACTTCTATGATTTCCTCTCGTGCCAGATTGGCTAATTTCACACAAGTGATGAAAAGGGCGTGTATGATTGTTACAAGTTCTATTCCCGACCAATCAGAAAGGGGTGTTCCCACGGTCAAATAAACAATAGATAACACAATCTTTGCAAAACGTTTTAGCGCTTCCTTTCATGCGATTGGATGTCGGTGACAGGCACGTCAAATATCATTTGTTGGTAGGTTTTCACCAACAATTTTTTAATAGACGTGAAAAGAATGCGACATATAATTGGATGTGTTATAAAAGTATGACAGCTAATTGACAGACGAGCCAAAAATTATGGGTTAGCAAACCAAACACAGTAACGTTTCGGCCTGAGGGCCGAAACAAAAACCATCCTATGGACAATACCATGTTTGTTGGGTGTGTACTGGTGATATTGATCCTAATACCATTATTTTATTTCCTGGTCATGTTGTAAACTGGATTTCTTTGAAAAAACATCCTATGGACTATACCATGTGAATTGGGTCTGTATACTGCCAATATTGATCCCAATACCATTGATTTCCTGGTCATGGTGTAGACTAGATTTCTAAAAACCATCCTATAGTTGGGTGTGTACTGCCAATATCGATCACAATACCATTGATTTCATGGTCATGGTGTAGACGATTTCTAAAAACCATCCTATAGTTGGGTGTGTACTGCCAATATTGATCCTAATACCATTGATTTCCTGGTCATGGTGTAGACTGAATTTCTTAAAAGGTCCTTTGACAATACCACGTTTGTTGGGTGTGTAATGACAGTCCTTAATATCACTGATTTCCTGATGAATACCATGGACTGGGTGTGCACTGCAAAATATTCCAGTCATGTTCTGCCAGTACCATGCATCTACATGTATATGTTGGGGGAGTATAACTGCCATTGCACAAGTCAATGAGATTTAATCTTGTCCATACCAGTTAGTCTTCAATACCAGGAAACCATTTTGTAATCATGTCATCTTGCCAACAAGAAGTGTGTTATGTTATTACTATGTTGAAAGAAGATGTTTCCACTTATCAGAGAAGGTCAACATCAGATGATTTCCATAACTTACAGAAAGTGCACTTTGCACGTTCAATCAAGGATCACCATATATACACCATATGTACTAATTAGTAAAACAAAGCATTTGCATGTCATTCAAACACATTTCCTGTTCATATCAAGCAGGCATAATCATAAAAATAATAATCTCCACATCAACCACACACACATTGCTAGTTGTCATCATACTGGTTAGCAATTACATACAACAGATTTCACCATCCTCAGGCAATTTCCAGAGTGCATTTATTTAACTATTCAATCTTCATAAGCATCATGTATACCAAAGAAAACCATTACCAGTTTTACATTCAAATTTCCTGTTCATATCATCCAACATAAACAAATGCCATCATCAAACAGTTTTCACACTTGATAGAGTGCACTGTGCACTTTCACCTTCCATAAACATGTATGCCAAAGTAAACCATGACAAGTTTTACACATTCAAACAAGTTTTCTGTTCATGTCATTACAGTACCTGGATAATACCTGGACTTCACCATGAATGACACCATTCAATCAAATCACCAATCAGTCCATTCGTAATCAATGTGCTTTGCAACGAGCATGACAATACATGCATGGTCTTAAGGGGGTAACTTACCAATACTTTATTACCAAACAGAACTCAAAGACATGTCACCTATTTGTCAAGGTTATCCAATCTAGTACTAAATAACTATTTAATTTATGTACTAATTTATTCATGGCTAAATTATTTATAATAACTAATTTTATTTTTAAAGTTTACTCTCACTCCACACATTGGTTACTAGCTCAGATAACCAAGACAAATGGACAATATGCCCAAAAGCTTTGCCTGATAATAAAGTATTGGTAAACCCACAAGACTTGTTCAGTAATTTGCAGTGATAAAACACCATTGCTATGGAGACTATAAACAGTCTAAAACCCATAAACATAACTTCAAAATTGATCTCTTCAACTGATCAGTTGGCCATAATGCCACAACAACAAATAGTTGATCAACTAACAGTGCATCTGTAAAAATTAGTACGAGGCAAAGAATCAAACAGATCAGACTGAATATGCCACTGTTGATATGCATGGAATTCAAATAATCTCACAAACCACAAGTCTTCTCTTTGATGTCTTCCACCAATAACTCATCAATAATGCATTCTGGCCTCTGTCTTGTGTCATCATGATCACCTCGTGAACCTTAGGTCAATATTGCTAAGTATTTGGGTCTCACCAGTAGGAAATCTACACGTATATCATGGAAGGTTATTTTGTCCTCACTGTAGTTCATGAGTCATCATATTTTTGTGTTCTCCAACTCTGCCATATTAGCCATCCTTGGTTGTACTGCATTCTGGTGTCTATATAAGGAATATCACCTTAAATACAAGTCCAGTCAGTATGTGCTAGAACCACTGGGAAATCAAACCAGACATTTTTGAATGTCCAATAAACCACAAATCTTCACGAGTCTTTCACGTATGCTAGCCATCAATGATTGTCTCGTTTGCTGACCTCTAGGGATTTCACCTCGATACATGTTCAATGGGTATATGAGAGTGACTGGAAAAATCAAATCAGACATTGTCATTACCATAAACCATGTTGACACAGTAAATTTTCGTGAGTCTTCCACACTAGCTGTCAACAGTTGTATCACATTCTGGCCTCTTTCTGGAACCACTGGGAGATCAAACCAGGCATTGTTATTACCATCGACCACAGCCAGTCTTCAGTCTTCTCCAGTCTAAAATTGTCAGTGTTGCATTTCTAGCCTCTAGGGATACTAGTGGGATAGAACACACTTAGGAGATGAGGTTAACATTGTTATTGCCATAAACCACTAGTCTTCCAGCTGTCTACCACCAGAAGTTGTCAGTTGTATTGCATTTCAGTTAAATTGCCGAGTCAAGTCATTATTCTAAGCCATCAGTCCTCTCTCTACATGTAGGTCACACCTGGGACAGCCTCCATTGCATTCTGGCACATTGCTAGGAATTGTATGCATGGAACCATATATGAGATTAGACTCTACTACTAGTTTACAATTCAGTCTTGAAGTCTACCACCACTAGCCATTATTGGTAACAGGTTGCAATCCTGGCCTTTTAATCTAGAAATATCACATGATCAATAGCTAAATTGTTGTGTGAATGGAGCCATTTTTGAAATTGAAGTCTACCACTACAGTCTCAACTCGGTCCTCAAGTCTATCGTCTCTAGCTGACATGACCATTTGAGATCAGAGTCTTCCACTAGTTGCATCTTGGTCTACTCTCCACATCAACCACGCACATTGCTAGTTGTCATCGTACTGGTTAGCAGATTGCATGATTATATTCTTGGCCTCTATCTGGGGGTGTCATCTTGATTGGCTGGCATGTGCATAGAACAATTTGAAATTGAAATATAACACTAGTCAATAGTCTGCTTTTCAAGTCTTTCACTGGTAGCCGTCATAAGTTGTATTGCATTCTGTCCTCTCTGCATGGAGATGTAACCTGGACTAGTCCAATTCTCTATTGTGAATGGAGGATGAAGGAAATAGACACCAGTCTTTGTCATAACTTACAGTAACCATCTATTGTCATCACTGATCCACTGCATTCTGGTCTTCTCACTCTAGGGATGCCAGGGATCTGCAGATTGAAACACGTAGAAGAAGTACTGATTACTGACTGCAACAACTCATTCATGTTCTACCATATGACCATCTGTTTTGCTACGTAATACTTGGGTCCACTTGTAGGTGAAGTAGTAGTCATAATCATGATTGTTGTCATGTCATCTCAGATCCTTTTATCAGTATGCTGTACCCTGGGTGTACCATCACAAGTCATCATTTTCATCATCTGCCGTTGCTTGATTACTATACTTTAAAGTAATTTCTTGGTCATGGCTATTTTCATTTGTTTGTTGATTCTCACTGGCCACAGTTAACCATCTGTGTATTATTTCATTATGAACCACTGTACACTGGCTGCACCACATTTGCTGGCGTTGCACTACTCAGTCCAAGTGATTCCTCAATCTTACTGGCATGACATGGCTGGTCTTGGTAGTTTGCCAATTCTCACCACAGTTAACCATCTGGGTATTATTGCATTATGAAGCCACTGTATGCTCTACCCTGGTTGTGCTGACCACAAGTTATCATTTCTAATCATCATTTGCTGGTGTTGCTCAATGGCTATATTGTCGAAGTGATTCCTCAATCTTACTGGAATGACATGGCTGTTCTTGGTAGTTTGCCAATTCTCACCACAGTTAACCATCTGGGTATTATTGCACTATGACGCCACTGTATGCTCTACCCTGGTTGTGCTGACCACAAGTTATCATTTTCTCATTTGCTGACCAGTGTTGCTCAATGGCTATATTGTCGAAGTAATTCCTCAATCTTACTGGAATGACATATGGCTGTTCTCGATTGTTTGCCAATTCTCCCACAGTGTATTATTGCATTGTGAAGCCACTTTTTTCAAAACCTGGTAATGACTGGTATGAATTTCTTAATGACTGGAATGAATTTCTCAATTTTCTTTCATTTTAAAAGTAGAAATTTTACCATACCATGCACAATTCAGTGTTACATTTGTACAGCGAAGACATCATGCAACCTGAACAAAAAATAAAAAAGGTTTGTGATCTTTACACTTTGATTTCCGAAACGATAAAGAATATTGCAGAATTGCAGAAGTAAGGGCCCGTTCACATGAAGGTGACTTATCTCTAGTCCCCCAGGGAAAATAAAATAAAAGTTATCCCTAATACATAGGGTCCCGCATGTCCTCCCTCATGTGAATGGGCCCAAGACATTTTTGGCCTTACAGTAATTGATAGCCTTGTTCTATTGTTCAATATTAGTGATATGAAATATTTCGGAATTTATCACTTCCTGTTTCAACTCGGACATCTAAAGATCCAAAATTTCTAGCATTTTGATAGTAATGTTTTACATTCAGTGTTTACCTATGGACAATCTTTCATTTTTTACCTTGAAGCAATGTCAGAACTGAAAAAATAGAGAAATAGAAAAATGAGAATTGGGAATTAGGTGAGACCTTACATACTCACCAAAAACCTTCCTATACACAAGCATGGTGAGAACACTTGGAAATGAACTCCATAGCCACAGATGCCATTAAAATTTCAGCTTCAAACAATCCTCTTCTTTGAATTCAGCGTTGCCCTAGCCACGATACCATTCAGAATTTCAGCTCCAAAAAATCCAGTTGGAATTCAATGTTTTGAAGTGGCAAACTCAGAGTTTTTATTGCTTTATTTATTTAATAACTTTTACAACAGTAAACTGCCATTACCTTGATTTAAATCATTACAAAGTGAAATTCATTTAGAAAATTTTCTACTTCAAAATGAAGACTTAAACCATTTTTGTTTGTTGCTTTAATTGGTTTGTATTGTAAATATATTTACAATTCCATTTACAATTTAATTTCTTGGGCTCCTCAAAATTACATGCTATAATTGTACAAAAATAATTGTTTCACCAACTTTGAAAAAAATAAATTTAAATTTGGGGCCCAAAAATTGCAAAAGCTGGTGAAGAAAACACATTGTAGTTAGTAGTAAGTACACACCACCATCAAGTGGTTTTTCCTTTTTTATTTATTGTTCAGAATTTACAATACAATGGATAAACCTTGAAGGAAGAATGAAAAAAAGTATTTAAGACAAAAGGAAATAAATAAGATGAGTGCAAGAAAATACCATTTGGACCAAAAGCAGATTCCTTTCATGGAAGAAAAAAGGCGTCAGACATTAATGTTAACCAGTTCCACTGATGAAGAGCATCTACCATTAAGAAAATATGACATCAAGAATGAAGTCTTGTTGAAAAAAAAGCCATCATCAAAAATGAGAACATCTTCATTGGTTTAAAACCCAGACTTTTTCATAGTCCAAGAAAATACCAAGGAGCATTCTGCTGGTGGTTTCATCATTCCTTGAATAGCTTCTTCCACAAAAAGTCATCAAAAGTGAAAAGTCTTGATGTTGAAAACCCAAAAAATAGTCAGAGTACTTCTGCCGCAAACATGTTCCTACCTAATTCCCTTTTTGGGGTCCATGCTGGAGGCCCACCAATCCCACTGTCCCAACTAAGCCGGATTAATTTGCCTAACCTACTCATGAGTACTCTGACTTGCCGATAAAAAGCTATTTTATTAACTGTTTATCAAGCCAATATATATATACTTTTTGTTTGAAGCCAGATTGCCGGATTTTTTTTTTTTTTCACAACAATATTTCAAATGCAATACATAACATTTATACTATTAATTATCTATCTAATGGGAGTTCCTACTCAACATTCCTAAGGCAATATGCTACTAATTATTCAAAAGGAGGAATCAACAGGATATCAAATCCATTAAAGAGAAGGTCCAGTATATGGCTTACAGGCTAGTCCCACCATATAAAGGACCCCGTATACCAGTTTATACCAATATACGCAAGTTTACATTCACACCCTACATAATGTCGATGCAAGCAGATTATATCCACAGGATCTCCATATGTAGGTCAAGTGTAAACACCCTCAATGATGGATAGGATAGTCATGCAATTCCTCAAAAACTAACAGATTTCACCTTAGCATTGGCAAGACTTACCATCTTACCACAGCCGCACTAATGTAAATCAGAATCTGAACAAGTGGAAACTTCATTCTACTGAATTTTAGATCACCATGGTGAGCAACAGTAGGCTTGATTTCCAGCCATGAAGGGATCATGTTCCAAACCTTTCTTGGAACAGGCCCCCTTCATGGCTGGAAATGAAGGCTACCAAAAGGACTCTCCTTACCTACCTATTAGGTTGTGCTCAGACCAAATAGAATTTGCATAAATTTTGGGGGAAAGGGGGTAAATGGACCAAAATGAGCACAAAATTATATAAAAAAACTGATTGAAAAAAAGGAAGAGTCCCCCATGCCACCATAGTGGGTTCCTAAATGCTAAGGCAAAATCTCTAGGCTAGTAATTTTCAATAATTTTCCAGTATACTGGTATCCAAATGGTTGCCAATTGATTTGAAAAATCTAGGGGAGGGAGAAAAAAGAAAGTTTTCACAACCTTGCAATGTGCCTTCAAAATGTTGCAGATAAAAACAGACAGTTAAGTGAATGTAGTTGCAAAATAACTTTAGTATGCTAAAACATTAACACAGTTCTGCAACACAAGAAGTTACACACGCCCAGTCATCATATTCATCTGTTGTGGCTCTTGTGGTTGTGGTTGGTATATGGAACACTGTGTTGTAGTTCTTGTGGTTGTGGTTGTAGTACTTATGGTACACTGCATCTGCTGTTCTTGATCTTGTTTGGTCAGCTTGGCTCATCTATAAAATGATAATAAATAAATGATGGATATTCAAATAAAGAAAAAATTGCATTTTTTGTCAATATTAAGCAAAGGATGACAAAAACCCTCTCAACATGTTAACGCTTAAAAGGTGGCTGGACCCTATTTCGCCAGTGCGAGGGTAGTTGAATTGAAGCGGCTATTAATTGCGTTACAGAATTAAGTTGACCAAACTTTTTACGCACACCTACTACAAATGGACCAAATTTTATAATGAGACTAGGTTGGTTGAAATCGGAGTGTTTTTAGCATCGAAACCTGCGATGGCCATAATTTTACATTTCGCCCATTATCTCGAAATCCAGACCTCAACCTCAAAAACGATGATGAGACTTTGTAAATCAAATGTTTGTCTATAATGTGAGAGCGTTTAAAGAAATTCTATTAAGCCGATTTTGAGTAAAAACGGAGCAATTATTTAACTTTGAAGAAATTTAAAACTGCGGGTGCTCTACTAAATTTATTTTATAACAATAATTTTCCAAAGAAAAGTTGCAATATTTTTGGTTCTAAATAATACCAAGGCATGGTTCTTTATTTTGTGAATATGTCATCGTATTTGCTATTTTTGATCGCCGTTGAGACGACTGTACGTAAAGCACTAAATTGCTGCGTTTATCTCGGAATTTCGACATCCATGTCAATAATACTGTTTCTTGAAAACTAGTAGATCAATTTTTTTTTATTTCTCGATATTGAATATTCAATCCTTTACCAGTAAGGTGTAGAAATTACAAAGGCATTGAAGATTTTTAAGACCATTAAATAATTTTTTAAACATGGCCATATGTGCATCTCTATTCTCCGAGTTGTTGCCGGTGTTTGATTATGCATGCCTGCATGCGTGTCGCTTTGGCGCCTCGTGCAAAACAATGCAAATATACATGGAAAGTCAGAAGAAGTGAGAAGTGAAATATTGCTGGAAAACACATTAAAGGCTAAAAAGGCGAAGGAAAAAGTAGTTCACCAGTCCAGGTAACTTGGAAGACTTAACAGTTCCATGTATTTGCATTTTTTGCACAAGGTGCCAAAGCGACACGCATGCAGGCATGCATATCATAAAGCCTGAATCAAACACCGGCAACAACGTGGAGAATAGAGATGCAAAAATAGGCGAAATAGGGTCCAGCCACCTTAACTTCAGAATACCCACAGTCACCTTTTTGAATGACAATAGCCTTTGTATTATTGTGTCGTTTTCAAAGAGTTCTGCTCTAGAATACACAATGGTGGATGGGTATTCTGAAGTTACTCCCATGTTAAATTGTCTATCCATATTGTTCACTGGGCTGATATAAGCCCCCTTCTCCCTTTTCATGGTCCCCTTCACCCTGCCCAGTCCTGCCCCGCCCCGCCCTGCCCCTTTGCTGGAAGGAAAAAAAGAAACTATATCTGTTCACTAGTCTGCCAAAACAATGCATTCTGGGACTGTTCAATTAGTTTTCGACTTCCAAGATCAACTTCACTTGTCACAGAAAAGAATCAAGACAAGGCTACATGCATAAAACTCAGCCATAATGAATAATTATATTCTGATTTCTTCATTTACGCTGCAACCGATAAAAATTCAAAGCCAAACACCCCGCCAATGCAGGTCCTGCATACGCTTTCAGCCATTTTGCATCGAAAGCACAGTGTAATTGAATACATCAGAATGTAATTATTCACATCCCAAGCACCATTTTGGTCTCAGCTTCTATGTTCTATGTTTTTAGACCTGACAACGTTTTTTCAATTGACTATATCTTGGAACTCATGGACTCTTCATATCACTGAGCAAAAGAGCAAAACTGATGTCTTGTTTGGAGTTATTTGACTGATTGGAGAATTAACAATCCTAAGAAAATATTGCTGCAGCAAAATAGTGATAGTGTTTTCAACTAGCTTCTGCCTTTGCCTCATCCACTCATTCAAGTGGATGTACCTATGGGAAATCACTGCATAAAAATTTCACCAAAAATGCGTTTTTACAAGAGTCCATTTAATCAAAAAAAATCTTTTTTCTTTTTTTTCACCCTTATTCTGGTAATAGAAATTAGTATATCATAAAATTTACCTTGTCACTCCTCTCTATTTGCTAGGCGAAAATGTCATATATAAACGAGACATTTCGCCTAATGGTTTTCCGGAATAAATGAAGGCCTGAAAAATAAACAAAAACATTAAGTATATGTAATGCACCTGTCAATGGTGGTGGGGGCATACCCAGGGAATTTCACAAAAACACCTCTCCCTTGGGTGTGGAATTTGACATTGTCACCATCTTACAGCCAAAATCGTTGCATCGCGACCAGCAAATTACAAATTTTGTTTTGACTTTGGGATTTTCTGAGCTGTCAATCAGTTTGGGGGCAGAGTTTCTTTCAAATCAACCAATCACTGAACGAGTTCATGGAAGCTCCGCCCCCAAGAATGATGTCAGACGGATCAGAAAAGACCAAAATCTTACCGACGTTGGAGGTCGCAATGCAACGATTTTTGCTGCAAATTGGCCAAGACAAAGGAAATATGCTGGTAGCATTATAGAATTTGACATGCATAAGGCACCCAGGGTTGGGGAATTTGAACAAAAATCAAAAACCCCTGGGTATGCCTGGCCTGGCACCAGCCTCCCTTCCCTGGGGGTCATCCACTACGGTTAGAACGAAGCTTGTGATTTGGTAAAGCAACAAAAACAAAGAATATGTGGATTACTCTGAACAATGTCTTTTTGTTCTACTTGTCGCTTATGACATTGTATCCTTCCGACCGTAGTGTATTACTGTTCCCTGGGGCTTAACATCAACAGTTGCATAAATGGAGCTTTAAGAATTGAGTGAATGAATAGTAAATAAACAATATTCTAAAACAAACTAAACACACCCAAAAATATTTTATCAACCGACATGATCTGTTCGACAATCTATGAGGCCAATAAGTGCAGCTGCTCTGCCCCCATCCCTGCATTTTGTTGCCCCACCCTGACTGGCTAGAATGATTTGGGGAATAATTAATCCTCAATAATAATAATCATCATCCTTTAATTTGAGGGATAAGCTCAATTGGTAAATATATGTGGAATGAATGACTAGGGGTTGGCTTGGTTGACCAAGCTGGATTTGGCTGGTTTAGATGGATCTCCCCAAACTAATTCGGTTCATATAATCAGGCCCCAAGAAAATCTGTCATTTTGCTCTCCATCTTTACTCATCCCAATGTCACATGTTCTCAAAATTTCCCATGTAAGCATGCACCTGCACCAAAAAGACCAAAACCACTATAATTTTTCTAAAGAATTTAATCCATAAAAATATAGTTCCAATCTATTTGGGTAGTAGAAATTTGAAAATTATAACATTTACCTTTGCCACTCATTTCCAATTGCCAGGCGAAAACATCATAACGAAACATTTCACCTCATGGTTTTCCGGAATACATAGCCTCCTGGAAAAATAAATTAAA
Source organism: Telmatactis stephensoni (assembly GCA_029948255.1). Lineage (NCBI taxonomy): Eukaryota > Metazoa > Cnidaria > Anthozoa > Actiniaria > Isophelliidae > Telmatactis > Telmatactis stephensoni. Next base: position 461,846 of record JALIZF010001870.1, on the reverse strand, counting down.
AAATATTTGAAAAAATTTTGAAATTAAAATTAAAGAAGGATATCTTGAAGCATATCAAAAATTAAAATGTTGCAAACAATTCCTGTTTGAAAAAAGGAAGGAAGGAAAAGAGAGAGAAAGAAAGAAAGAAAAGGAAAATCCTTCCGGAAATAACAGGAAATAGTCCTGCAAAGAACATTCTTGTCTGAAAACATTCCCAGCCCCACCCCTCCCCCAAGGTTTCTAATGGTCCATCCCTAATTTATTCACGAAAAGAAAAAAGGCGCGAAAATACCACCATGCAGAGCACAATTATAGTTTGACGTAACGAGTTAAAAATATTTAAGAATGAATTTCTATTTCTTTCTTCCACAAAAGGCAAAGAAAAACAATTTTTACATTTATAATTTATTTGGTATAAAGGAGAAACTATTATGAGAGAATATTTACCTCGGTAATGGAATCTTGTTTGGAGGAGGAACCGTCAGGACTTTGGCGCCCGCCTAAAAGAACTTCAGCTTTTTAAGAAAAAGCTTTTGGTTCTCTTCCTGGATAGAACTTGCTTCTCCTGGAGAAAAAGAACAAGTTTTAGTTCAATAAATAAAAGTTTTAGAACAGTTTTCCTAACTGGCAACTTTGTTCTGAGGCACGTGTTCAACTTTGCAAACCCTCGAACTCTCTTCATTTTCGGTTCGAAAAAGTGCATTTTAAAACCCATATTGAGCTATTAAAAACCACTAACACAGCTACAAGAAAGGAAATTGTTACAGAATGCACAATAAGAGTAACTTTTCTTACCATTATGTTGTTTTTAACGGATAGAACGCGACCCCACAAGAAGCACGGGTTGACAGTTGACCAACTTTTGGCATCAAAAATATCCATGAATTCGTCTATAAATTCTTCCTGTAACGTTGCCATTAGGAACTTTCGTCTAAAACTTTCCTAAAAACGCTAGAATTAGATGAAAAAAGTTAATTTTGTGAAAATTTTCAAACAAGAATCGAAGAGAACTGCTTACCTAAATCCTTCCATCTTTGTGTCTTGCCCCAAATGACTAACCGCGCCAACGTGCATACCTTCCAAGTGCACATTCCTTCGTGGTACAGGGTTTTAACCAATCACAGGCTTAGAAAAATTGGACGTTTCACCAGGAACCAATCAAAATCAAGGACTGTGAGATTTGATTGGCAGGAAAAGTAAATGAAGGGGTGGACGAAGACCTTTACCAGGGACAAACTTTAACACAGGCTACCCGGTGTACAAAGATCCAACAAGTTCTTTCTGTGCATGTGCAATTTTCAAATTCATGCGAACTCAACATGATCAGGCATCCAAACAATGCTGGATTTTGCTAATTTTGCTTCTCTCTCAATTATGATCAAAATCTGACCTTATTTCCATTGTTTTCTTTTTGGTTTCAATTTTAAAATTATTGCACAATAACATTCAATTTTGATTCCACGGATTTTGGGAATCACTCTATAATCTTTCGCGCGCTTTCATTACAATCGTTCCAAAACAATATAATCGTGTTAAGGCTCCCGGGAAGGCTACGTTTACTTAATACAGTAATTGTCATTATTAGCGATACGTGAGTGCTGGCACCCGTGGCACCACATTTCTTTAATCACGACGGGATTAGATCCCGTAAAAGCACAGAATCTATTCCTGCTGTACGCGCACCCGCGCCTAAAATGAGTCCAATTGATTACGCACGATAAAAATTCCATTTCTTCTTCCCTCACTTTGATAATTCCATCGTTTTTCCATTTCCGCGGTGGAAAAAACTCTTTTTTACATTGTTGAAGTCAAAGTGAAGGAAAATGGATGAACGCAAATTTATAGAAAGAAAATTGTTCAGCAAATGACTCACTGTTACGCATGCGCCTGCTCGGCATCAACCAAAACAAAGATGGCGACGAGTAAAATCAATGTTGTTTATTTTAATTCCTGAAAATCGTCTTCAAAACTACCAACAAGTACCAAGAAATGCCCTAAAGAGAAGAATTTATAATTTTTTTTGATTGATTGGCGATATATTTGAAGTTTAATATATAAAAAAAGGTAAGTAAAGCCGTCTTTATAAAAAGAAATAATTTCACTTGTTAACGAGATGTCGCCATTTTCTTGTTTGATCTTTTTTCTTTTTTGTGATTTTTGTGATTTATTTGTAGTCTTTACTCATATCTTTGAACGAGTATTTTTACTTCTATCATCGATAGTTCATCGATTATGTAATAAGCTCAATCGAAGACATCAAAAGGCCGAAATCTCCTACATAGTCTGTTTGAGATAGGAAAATTAGGTTAAACAACATTGATTCAAATGTGCAACTGAAATTTGATAATTTATTGGGCTTCTGCCATATTTACTCTTCGGCCTTTACCGTTATTTAGTTGAACTTTCCATAAATTAAAAACTAGCCTTGAAGCTGATGTTGTGCTAGGTCAGGAACGGAGGGAGGGTGGGGAGGCGGGGAGGTTGGTCATTGTATCAGTGGTCATTGCAGAGGTGGTCATTGTAGAAAGGTGCTTGTTACAAGTAGAGAGATTGTTGTAGAAAGATCAGGCTGTTAAGAAGTGAGCTTTTCCATAGTATGCCATCTACTGTACAATCTCATCACTTTGTTTTGGGTAACAATTTGACTGTGGCTAGTTATTGACTAAACCTTTATTATTTACAGGATAAAGTTTGCAAGCTCACTTATACAAAATGGGTCAGAGATACACACTTTTCTTCACGGCCAGAGAAGGACGTGAAGAGGACCTTAAGTGGGCATTAACAGAAAGGAAGATTTCACCTGATCTTCGTGATCCTGAAACAAAGTATACTGCTTTGCATGTTGCTGCTTCTAAGGGAAGAGCTGGCTGTGTAAGATTGCTTATTGATGCAGGTACAGCTGTATATTATTTCTTTACACTCCCCTGATAGGACTTTTTAGTGACAATCACTCCACACTCTACCGCTTCATTTAATATTCAATAGAACTCAACTCACATGTTGGTTTTTGAAAAAATACCCTCTTGGTAAGAGAGAAAAATATATCAAACAACCTCAGTTCACACATGGCCCAACTCAGGAATCAAAGCCAGACCACAGCTCTAGGTGGAAGGCAAGTGGTAAGCCACTGCTGTGCAGCAGAGTTCAACAAGGGGTGGATCGCCATGATCTGTAAGAATGACCACGTAGGGCAGTGCATGGCTTATAAGGGTGCCAGCCACATACAGTTAAATAGACTACTGAAAAGCATGCCTTTTTTAAACTTTGCCTAAATTTATTTAGCCACATAATATTATATTAAACTCATCGGCACTGATAAGTTTGGAGAGAGGTGCCTGACAAAGCTGTGGCAGACACGTTGTCTGCCCACAGCAAGGAGGTAACCATGGCAACACAACCTCGGTCTACCTCCCGGCACCAGTCACACTGACAGCAGTCAGTGGAAGTTTGTACTTACCTAATCCAAACTTATCTAAGAGGAGGTGGGTGGGAACACAGCAAGCAAACAAGCTTAGATCCACAACGATCCATAATGAAGGGTGCCACGTGACCCTGCAACAGCTAAGGGCGCCCCGCAGCACAAGCAACCGCTGGCCAACGTGCCTTGATTTTAACTTTGCCTAAATTTCATTTAGCCACATATAATATAATTTTGATAGTACCACAGACATTGATATAATTTTCATCCTGATTCTTAACTACTGCTAGCATAATTATCACTAATTGTCTTTGAAATGTTTAATGATTTAAATGTAAAGGTGCATCAGTAAATGCAAGAGAAAAGGATGGCCTCACCCCTCTTCATCTTGCTGTTTATCATGGTTATGCAAAGTGTGTGAAAATCCTAATTGAGTATGGAGCTGATGTCAATAGTACTTCAAGGTATGGTAATTATAAAGTTTCCATGTTAAACATCTTGTGTTGTGTCTGGTCATTCTTCCATTGTCTTATAAAATCACAATCATTGTGACAGAACAATAGAGGGTATTGCTACCAGATAAACTACGTCTGGGAACATTAGCTGTTAGAACTTGTTCTGGAAGTAAATTTTCTCTTATTTCTGATTGATCAGGTTGACCAATCAGCACCTAGATTAAATGACAACTGACAGTAGTTAACATGACGTTATAATGAATTTTGACTTCTGGAACAACTTCTAAAAGACAGTGTTCCAAGAGATTTTTCTGGAAGTGAGAGTTACAAGCAACCTGGGTTGCCAAGGATGATCATACTAAGACATGACACAGAATCAGGGGGTTGGGTTAGGTTTACAAAGCATTTACTTCCAATTTGCTCTGACTAATATTGGGGTCTGTTTCCCATCTAGATTTGGTAGTACACCTCTTCACCAAGCAGCCTACTTTGGTCATCTGACATGTGCTCAGGTCCTCTTACAGGCTGGTGCTATGGTCAATGTTGAAGAAGCTTGGGGGCAGACACCATTATATCTAGCAGCACAGAGAGCTCACAGGTAGAGACACTTGTCTTTGCCACCATGCAATCACTTTATTTTTTGCAAACAAGAAGGAGGCTTCATACAGATCCATAATTTTTTGTGTGTAAAATACATATTATAGTATAATTATTAAGTCTTGTGTATAAAAAGTTTATTTGGACTTTACAATGCAGAATTGGCAGAAATATATGTGTAAATGTACACAGGAGCTGGCCGCTACACACTGTAGCACCAGAAAAGCATAGTGCACAAGGTGGAGCATCTTGAGTGCTTACAGCTAAGGACCAAGTGTGTCTATAACCCAATGGGCACACAGCTGTCAGTGTTGACAATTGCTTTTACAACTGAGTTAAACAATGTAATATTTTTTGTCAAATTAGAAAAGTACATTATAGCAATAATGTTAGTAATACAAACAGCACACAGTACATGATTGTACACTTCATTGTACATTGCACATGTCAGTGGGTTTGGGATCCATGGTCACATGTACAGTAACAAACAATCAGAGTGCGTACTCTAAGCATATCCACCCCATAATCTTTAAGGGTATTTAAACACTCAGGCAATTTTGTTGCACAACAAGAGTGGCAATTTGAACAGTAATTATATTGTAGCAGTAAATCACGCAATGTGAACAGCCGGGGCAAATTTACTGTGATTTCAGTGCAATAGATTGCAGATAACTGTTGATATACACACGATTTACGGCTGTAACAAAATTGCTGTTGAAATTACCACTCCTGGTGTTCAACAAAATCACTCAGACATGTTTCACTTCATTTCATTTCATTTGGCTGTAAATTAGTATTGAAAAGCCCCATATACAGATAAAGTATGCATTGTTTAAATTGCCCTCTAAATGTTGTGTGCATTGTATATATTGACCATGCTAACTTTTTTTCATAGTGCTGTGACAATTACTTTCATATACTCATTGCATTCTTTGTCTTTGTAGTAATGTCATTCAATTGCTGCTGCAATATGATGCATTAGTGAGTCAAACAGACAAAGCTCACTACAAGACTGCATTACATGTTGCATGTGAAGCACAGAGTATTTCCTGTGTGCAATACCTTCTTGATGCTGGTGCCGACCCTAACATACAGTGTAGTAGTGGAAGAACACCAATGCATGAAGGTAATAAGTGAACATTATTATGCAACTGTTAAGAGACTGGTCAGAAATTAGCAGGGTAGGGGGGGGGGGTTAGAGATTTTAAATTAGGCAGTGAAAATGATGTGACCCTCTTCAGTGATGGGAGTGAAATATTTATTTCCTGATCCTCCCCTTGAGCCTGGCCAAAAATACCATGGCCCTCCCCTTGCCAAATAATACCCCCAATACTGTTTTTCCACTAGTGAGCTTTTCAGGCTTTAGGTCAAAGAAAGACCCAACTTTCAATTTTGAGCAAATTTGAGCGAGGTTGGAAAAATCAGTCCAAAGTCTCTAACTGGGCCCTTCTTCCACCAATGTATTCAACTATTAGAGTTTATGTAGAATTACTACTAACATTTTTTAATTTTTGAATAAAATTTCAGTTGTAACTGGAGAAGAAGTAGAAGCATTATCATACTTACTGATAGAATATGGAGCACGCTGTGATATTCCTGACCAGAATGATTGTTCACCTATCAATGGTTTAGAGGCTTTATTACTAAGATATTCTAATTCATCTAATATGGAACAGTATAACAGATATCAGAAATTACTAGGATACATATACAAGAACCATGGTAAGACAATCTTGAGAGTGGACTTGACTGTGAAATATTTGTAGCACAGGTTATGCTAATGTGCCATGACTTGTCACAGTCGTGTGAAATCATCCCTAGTGAATTTTTTAGGGAATAAAGACTCAGGGGGAGGGGGAGTAACTCATGATAGCACACCCTTAAAATGTGATGTAGTAGTCCCCCAGCCCTGTCATTTTCTTAGAGTCCCTCACTTGTTGTTTAGAAGTACCACAGGTAGCCCAAGCTCACTATTTGTGTTGATCTACTAGAGATTATAAGGAGGCTTTTGAACATTCTCGATAATCCCCTGAATGAGTTTAAGCCAATTTCGTTCTGGGTTTGGGCCTTCAGAAATTCAGGCCAGACTATTTATTATTAATAATATTTAGTGACCTAAGATCAATGATGGGAACAAGGATGGCCATGTCAAACACTGACACAAGCACATTTTTAAAATGGTCCTACATGCATGCACCATTGTCCTTGCCATTGCCATCCTCACTAGAACATAAGTTGGTGCTTTCTCACATCATAGCAAGGAAGGCAATGGCAACATGTGCACGTAAAATTGTTTTGAGAACATGATTGCATCATTGTATCGTGAGCACTGCCGTCCTCGTTTCCGTCAGATGTTAAGGTTGCTAATAGCCACAGTATCTTGATTGCAATTTGTTTTTCCAGGTCGACCCAAAACATTAATGCAGATGTGTCGTATACAACTTCGCAGGCATCTCTCACCAAGCGACTTATACATAGTAACAGAACTAGATATTCCACAGTGTCTGAAAAACTATATTTTACATGTGGTTGACACAGAAAAGGGCTCAAATGCATGATACAATTTATTTGAATGAATTCACAAAATATACAGTATTTATTGAAAGCATTTATAAGATATTGATATTGTGTATATAAATATTACAGTGTGACTGCAATGTACACCATTGAACCAAGGCTACTCAAACAAATTATCCATTCATGATTGATTTTAAATATTCCAGGAGCTGCCAGTCGTACAAAGCCTGGATAAGCACTGTCTGCCAGATAAATCATCCTTATCCAGCGGATATAATTTATAGCTCTTATCTGGTGGATGTCTTATCCAGGCTTTGTACAACTGGCTCCAGTAAATAATTTTTTAATTTTGCTAAGTGTTTGCCTACTGTTGTTGTTTTTTTTACTGGCACACTAAATTTTTTTGAGTGGCCTTTACAATAACTTTCTTTGCTTAATCAGACTGAGGTGCTAACTATCACCATTAAACCATCATGGTACATGAATATTATTTTTTGCTTGTACAGGCAAGTGATTTTTTTGAAATTATCACCATTATATAAATCGTCAACATTTGCTGCCAGCATTTGTTGCTTTTGTTTCTCCTCATATTGGTGATTTCAAAAAAAATGTTATTGAAGTTTTGGTATCATGCCATTCACAGCATCAAAATATAAGCTGAAGCAAGAATTTGATGTGCCTTAAAAGTCATTTTATTTACTAGTCTTTCTGAACAATACTAATCAACTACTAATGACTTGCCAATGTATTTGAAGATGAAAAGTCTTCAGCATCAATTGAAAATAGCATGATTTTCAGATAACACCGCTTGACCATGGTCAGTCGTCAAGCCATTCTGTCTGAAAATCAGTAGCATCAAAAATGTGCCTCAGAAATTTGACTTTAAAATGACGTGTGTGGATGGCCTTGGTTGATGCAGTCACAGAGTAATGTTTGGGGTATTTCATTTGGTGAATGTACAAAAAAGTGTATGTTATTTTGTTAATTTATTACGGACAGTTATTTTAATGACTAATTTTGATGAGTAGAGTAGATTTCGTATGGCTGTGAAAATGGCACTACACAGTCTTGGCACGGTCATGGCAGGAATTTTGTTTTTATAGACATTACAGCTCATTGATACGGTCACTGCAAGGTGCAATCATTTCACACTCATACGAATTCTGTTCTAACAGAAGAGGAGTGGTAGGGAGGGGAGAGTGTAAGGATCAGCAATGATCACTTCATTTCTGGTGTGAATCAAATTTTATTTTTATTTTGTTTGATAAGTGTTTTGACATAAGTTTTGTTGTGGTTGCTATGATCAACCTTTAAACTCTCCATACTCTAAATGATCAGAGCCCTGTTTAACAAAGTGAGTGTAGCTTACAAGTACTCCTAAATTAGTATATAACAAAATCAATCAATTTATTAATTCCACAAAATAAGAAAAAAACTGCATATTGGGAGGTCTGGCTTTGAAAATAACTACAAAGTAGTTTTGAAATCCCCTGAAAACTGAACTAGATTTTGGATTCAAGTCATGAACAGGAGCCAGAAACAGGAGAAATAGGTGGTGTATCACTTTAAAATGTTAACAAAATTGTAAGTTTAATTAACAATTAGATCTCAAGGACAAAATGGACTACAAGTCAATAGCCCATGAGGCAGAGAGGTCTAACTGTTTTAGTATAAACCTACTAATTGGTCAAATAAAGGGATTGGTAAATTCTCAATAAAACCCTAAGAATCACTGCAAAATGCAGTTCAGTGTTTTGATCTGCCATATTGTTTTTGCTACATAAGTAGGTTATCACAAATTTAGACCCCTAGTAGAGTAGCCAATCAGAATGCAGGATGTGATAGATCATTAGTAGGTTTATACTAATAGATATTATTACAGCTAATTAATATCATTTAGCAGTAGAATTTGTAAATAGTTTCTAAAGTAATTTTTATTGCCATAATGTTGCTTCTAAATATTATTATTGAAATTATACACAAGGAAAATGTTTTTTAAATTTTAAAAATCTTTCCTTGTATATAATTTTAATAATTTTTATTAATTAATTATGAAAACAATGTGTTGAGTTTGGTATAAAATAAAAGAATAAAGGGTGTATGATAATGGAATGAACTTTCTTTGGATCCCACATTTTAGTTTCTTTCAAATATTTTTCCTTTTTTTCTTTTCTCCTCTATGATATAATTTATTTATTTTTTCTTAAAACTTTCTTTTCTTTTTTTCTTCTTCTTCTTCTCTTTTCTGTGACACAGGTCACAGGTCCAGGAGGGCTATTCCCATTCTGGACAGGGATGTTTGTCATACCTTTTAGGAGTCAAAATCAGTGATCTGGTACCTTATAGTTTTTTTTAGTAAATGAGATAATAAAATAAGATTCTATAATACATGTAAGTCAATAATTTTCCATACTATAAAACTGAAAGATATTACATTCCTTGTTGTTACCCCTTTTAGGAGTAAAAACGTTGCCATGCCCACCTGGATGACACTTGGGTGCCTTCCAAGGGTCATTCAAAATTTCTGACAAGCATCACCACCCTTGTATATGCTTGGAGACTTGAGGGCATCCTTCTCTCCTTTCCCCTTACCCCTCTCCCTTTTGCCCCTGAGTCACTGAGGATGAGACCCTGCCAATGCCCTTGCTGTGTGGTAACCAAGTGCATTGTTCTTCGTGATCAACGTGAGGTAGTATTGATCAGGGATTGTTTCTTTGAAGGTTTTTTCTTTTCTGGTTCAAATAGAGGAGGGCACTGAGTCTGTTTAGGGTCTCCTCAAAGGCCATGCCTCTGTTGTGTGAAAATGCAGTGCAATTGTATCATCCTTCCTGGTCAGCTGGAATTGGTGTCCTGCAATTCCCATGGTACACATGAATAGGCCCACTACAGTTGAAATATAGATCAAAGACATCAGCATAGCCATTATCCCTCCACCATGTACACAGCTGGCGATTCCAAGAACATGGCACAGTATAAAACAACTGTGGATACTCAACACTTAATAATGTAAAAAAATCCTGATCTCCCAGATGGCCATGAAATTCATACTTTTCAGACAGCCTTTTGAGTAATTTTTTATCTAAAGCATTATTATAAGTTGTTGACTTGCGCATGTTTTCAAGATTGAATAAGACCAAACCACTGTTTAGGCCTGTGATACCATCTGGTGGAGGGTCACCCACTCTGGTATTCTTGTGGGCCTGGCGGTAATTGTAAAAGATGTGACGATAAACAGGAGAAAGCTCCCTTGCAATGCCCATTATGTTAGTGTCTTTAAAGTCATTAAACATCTCAAACAGCGGCTTGATGTCAGACACAAATCTGTAGATTAAAGAGTAATTATTTGTTTTTTAATTTGACATAATAAGAATTGTTCACTTTTCAGGGTAGCAAAGTAATTTCAAATCATCATATAAATTATTCATGAGGTAGCTGCCAATTAGATACTGACAGTTGAAGCCTGGAAAAGACTTCCCAAGCAGCATCTGGAAATCGCCTTATTGTCAGCTTGCAATAATACGTAAAAGTCTTCTCCAATATTCTAACATGTTATCAAGGGAATTTCCATGACAAAATACATGTGTGTTGCTTAATGCATCTGTCAGCGGCTTCCCCAAGGGGGTGAGCATTTTTACAATCCCCCCTTGGTCAGCCTGGAGTCACCCCCTTGGGAAAGCTGCTGACAGGTGCATAAGGCTGTTTTGATGGGCAACTGTTCAATAAGAATTATTTTATTTCCTTGGAGCCTCATTTCTGAGCACATTTTGTTGTATGTCACATATTGTCCTACTTTTTGCCCTTTTGTACTGATTGGTCACTCAACTAGTCAGAGTGTGAATGGCCACCAAAGGAAGCCCAACTGAGGAGTGAACAGAGCAACTTATAGAATAAGTCTATATTGAAGTGTGTCCCTTTAAATTACATCAAACATTTATGCAACCATAGTAACACAATTTTGACTGTACAAACCTTAGATCCACATCCATCATGATAATTTGTTTAAGTTTTTCTGGAAAGATTTTATGCAAAGCTGTTGACATGAAGAATATTGGGTCACTGTAATAGGAATTGTCTTCACTGAAAAATTCCTGAAATGAAAATCCAACCAAAAGAAAGAATAAGCAAATTAAATTTAAAATAATTCAACTGGTGCATAAATTATTAATTGATGGATGGCAAATATATTGTAAGATGCCAAGTCTTAAACATTTTGTCATTTCAATCCCCTAGAGAAATAATAATCTTTGTTTGAATCGATTTATTTATAAATCAAAAAGACATGAAAAATTTAAACCCCAACAAAGAATTTTATTCCCAAGAGAATGTCTATATGATTGAAAGGGTCTCTAATGTTGAATACCAACCTGCATTACTTTAGTTAAAGACTTGAGCCTTTTGACCACCTTGTTAACATCATGAATGACAATTTGAGTCTCTTTACATAAACCAGTCACCATCGTAAAAAACTCCTCAATAACCATCTGCCCTAACTCGTCAACAACAGCATGCAGAGTGAGCTTCACTGTTGTATGTCTACAGACTGATTTCAAAAACTTTCTCATGCTTTGTGCTAGAGGACTGCTAGGGGACATCTTGACCAGAGTTAATAAAATATTGTAATCACCAACTGGAAAGTCAAGGTCTGTGTTTGCTATAGTCGTTGCTACTTTACTTGATTTTAATTGATCGTTGCTAGGGAAAATTTCTTTACGTTCCTCCAAAGAATGTTGACTTTGATTAATTGAGCTTATTCCTTGGTTCTTCTTCTTCTCCATTTTTTCATTTTCACTTTTCACAATTCCTTTTTGTCCCCTTTCGTTTGAATTCTTACTCTGATCACTTCTTGATAAACTACTCTGTTTTGATTCCACTACTTTGCGCTCTTCATCAGAAGATTTAGATTGGCTCTCTCTTGAGCGGTTGCCGTGTTCATGCAGTCTTCCTCCATCTTGAGTTTCACCATCAACTTCATTTTCTGAATAGCCACCAGAGTCGTCCAACTTTTCACGTTGTTTGGACTCTTCAACGTCTTCTCTGTCAAGAGGTATATTCACCACACGTTTTCTCGAATCCTCCTTTTTAACTGGACTTTGTAAAGGCGCGTGAAGTTGCTCGGGGCGAGTTTGTTTTCGTCCACTCATCCAAACATCTCCTTTACTGTGCATAATCAAAGCGCTTGCATCAGGTTGGGCCACGAGGAATTTCCAAGTTATCAAAATCAAGAAGATTAAACCAGCTACGAACAAAGGCCTTGTTGGACTTCGATAGCAAAACCGACTCACGACAGTCACAACAGACGCCATGATTGAGAAACGTGTTCATTTCTGAAGGTGATACAGGAACCCCGAAAATATAAACAAGAAATCAATTACATTACACAGGAATCCCGTCCAAGCATGTGAGGTTTTTCCCACCCGGTTCCCATTTCTGTACATTATGTTCTTCTTCAACGTCAATTCATTCCTCATTTCCAGAAAGCAGTACCCACAGGAACTGATTGTCTGTTCAAACTTGTTTCAAATATCAAAATCATTATGTCACTGATCGAGCATTTTAATGGTTTTATTGTAATTTGACTGAAGCTGATTGGTTATTGAGCTCTTTTGTTTAATAATATAAAGTGTGCTTATAAACTGATGTAAACTGACACTGGATGATATTGTGGAAACTATACCCTCTCCCAGACCATCACAATTGGGCCAATTTATTTGGGACCAAATAAGATACACCTTTTGTGAGACACGCCTTACATAAGGCATCGACCAAATCTATGTATAAATGGCACTTTGAGTCTAAAACTTGCCTTATTCTAACCTTATTGAATAAAAGCTCAGAATGTTCGCTGTTCCTGGATAATAAGGCATGCCTTAGACTAAAAGTGCTTCTTATATGGCGAGGTACTCACCTTATGTAAGGTGCACCTTATATAAGATGTGTCTTCTGCTCACATAAATGGCCCTGGTGGTACTCTATATACCCCAAACTAAAAGGCAAAGACTGATACCCTATCCCAGACCTGAGAGCTGAAAAACCATACCCTATCCCATGGTACATTGTTTGACTGTTTAGTGTAAATAGAGGAGTATCCCCTGGCTGTCCGTACCAATCTGAATGAACTAGAGGGTTTTTCAGGGGTGACCTGTCAGCTAAGACACATTTCACTTACAGCAGTAGCAATGTTGTTTATTTTATTTTGATCACAAACAAAACAAACATTGTCAAGATTTACTTAGGCTAAAATACACTGTATATAGCCAAACCCAAAGTGCACATTTACTCCACTCCACAAGGGAAATTACAGTGCAGACACCCCTGTAAGGTGGACACCACTCTGAGGCTGACATCTCTCTCTACAGCATACACCTTAGCTTGGTCCCACCTGATTTTCCCCACATTCTCTGCAAAAAAACTCCCTCTAAGGCTGAAACCTCTCTAAGACAAACACTAATCGCTGGTCCTGAAGGTGTTCGCCTTGGAGGAAGTACACTGTATTCTTGATACTTTTTTGTCCAGGAAAGGGAATGTCTGTGCACTAAGGGTTTGAAAACAGTTTTTATTTGTATGGTACTGCTTTTAACTGGAAAAAAATCGAAAATTCTTTGCAGGATTTATATTAGAATGAACAACGGAAGTACAGTTACTTTTATTAATAATTGTTACCATACATAAGATGTCATTGAAGGCCTGAGACTTTCACACTTTTGCCAACAATAAATGCACAGACATATTATAGCAATGAATGATTCCTGCAAACGCCAGTCAGATAGAATCCTTTGCAGACGTTTTTCTGTTTTGGTCCCACTCGGAAGAGTGGCTTCTGCAAAGGAAGCTAAACTACTCCAGCTAAAGAGAAACTTTTCCAGTATTTTTCTTAACAAAATATTAGATACACAAAACTAGGCAGTATTTTACAGGCAAACAATAAACTGAAACTGTAGAGATGTAGTTGTAAATATAAACAGTTTTCAGAGCGAAAGGAAGTTTCCTGAAATGATATTCTTCATTTGAAATTCTGACATACATGTAGCAAAACCCATGTAAATTTGGCCACTCCATTAATATGGCCAACCTATTGTCACATAACTCATGCTGACCCCACATCTACACAGCAAATTTAAACTCCACGGTAAAAATAACCTTTAACATGACCATCCAGTTATGATGGCAATCAAGTTATTGTTGGCCGTATTAATAGGGTTCCGTAGTACCTAAAAGCTTAGATGAAGTTAAATCACCAAGCTTCAAGAAGGAAATTACAAGCCATGAAAATTCAACCCAGTATTTACATTCATTCTATGGAAGGACACAAAGGAAATTATATCAAAAATTAGTTATTCTGAATGGTTACATTTTTTCTTGGTTAGACAGATTTTCAAAACATTTTCTGTTAATTGTGAAGGAAATGTATGGAAAGTAACATTAATAATTATTAATATTAATAAGTTTTCAGAACAATTATATTATTAAGGTTGTAAACAGATGCTTCAAATGTGTCTGGGTAATTATTACATACATAAACATTTGATCAATATCATTTTCTAACCAAATATTAATAATTATATTCTATTCAGAATATTATGGTTGTGAGAAGGTCACAACAAAGTTAATGCAGTGTCCTTTGGAAGTCGTGGAGATAAATTGCAGTGAGTCTGTATAACTTTAGGGCTTCGTAGGTGATACAGTAGCTTTGCTGTTTGAATTAGATTTGTTCCCACCACCACCTGTTCCAGTTGTTGATACAACCCAAACTAATAATAAAAATAAATCAGAAAAATGCTGTCATGAATTTTTAGCTTTTGACATACTTAAAACCCAGGACCAGTGATTCCTTTAAGTGCAATTAACACTAATCATATGAGTTAAAATTAATCATATGGTTTTCTTATTGATATTTAATCCTTGGTTAACAGTTATACATGTAATATTTCAAATAACTGGGGCTCGAAATTTCAGAAGCAGATAGCAGGGAGAAATCCACTAGCAGTAGGTGAATTCGAAGAAGAGTGCAGCTGCCAGTTTTGAGTAACTATGCAAATTGCGTATGCAAGATGGCATGATAATTTATGTGAACATTTATAGCTTGTGGCACTTAAATTAGTGGTACTTACTAACAATCACGGCAATAATAACAAGAATGACAATGATAAGAATAATCCACATCTGAGAAGGAAAAAAAAGTAGTAACATTATTAGAGACATCTTACCAGCCACTTCCTGACACCTTATCAACCACTTCCTGACACCTTACCAACCACTTCCTGACACCTTACCATCCACTTACTGATACCTTACCAACCACTTACTGACACCTTACCAACCACTTACTGACACCTTGCCAACCACTTACTGACACCTTACCAACCACTTACTGACACCTTACCATCCACTTCCTGACAACTTACCTACCACTTACTGACACCTTACCAACCACTTACTGACAACTTGCCAATCACTTACAGACACCTTTCCATCCACTTACTGACACCTTACCATCCACTTACTGACAACTTACCAACCACTTACGGACACCTTACCAACCACTTACTGACACCTTACCAACCACTTCCTGACAACTTACCAGCCACTTACTGACACCTTACCAACCACTTACTGACACCTTACCATCCACTTCCTGACAACTTACCTACCACTTACTGACACCTTACCAACCACTTACTGACAACTTGCCAATCACTTACGGACACCTTTCCATCCACTTACTGACACCTTACCATCCACTTACTGACAACTTACCAACCACTTACGGACACCTTACCAACCACTTACTGACACCTTACCAACCACTTCCTGACAACTTACCAGCCACTTACTGACACCTTACCAACCACTTCCTGACACCTTACCATCCACTTACTGACAACTTACCAACCACTTACTGACACCTTTCCATCCACTTACTGACACCTTACCATCCACTTACTGACAACTTACCAACCACTTACTGACATCTTACCAACCACTTACTGACACCTTACCAACCACTTACTGACACCTTTCCATCCACTTACTGACACCTTACCATCCACTTACTGACACCTTACCAACCACTTCCTGACAACTTGCCAATCACTTACGGACACCTTTCCATCCACTTACTGGCACCTTACCAGCCACTTACTGACAACTTACCAACCACTTACTGACACCTTACCAACCACTTACTGACACCTTACCAACCACTTACTGACACCTTACCAACCACTTACTAACACCTTATCAACCACTTCCTGACAACTTACCAGCCACTTACTAACACCTTATCAACCACATACTGACACCTTACCAACCACTTACTGACACCTTACCAACCACTTACTGACACCTTACCATCCACTTACGGACACCTTTCCATCCACTTACTGACACCTTACCAGCCACTTACTAACACCTTATCAACCACATACTGACACCTTACCAACCACTTACTGACACCTTACCATCCACTTACTGACACCTTACCAACCACTTACTAACACCTTATCAACCACATACTGACACCTTACCAACCACTTACTGACACCTTATCAACCACTTACTGACACCTTACCAACCCCTTGCTAACACCTTCACCAACCCCTTGCTAACACCTTACTAACCACTTACTGACACCTTACCAACCCCTTGCTAACACCTTCACCAACCCCTTGCTAACACCTTACCAACCACTTACTGACACCTTACCAACCACTTACTGACACCTTCACCAACCCCTTGCTAACACCTTACCAACCACTTACTGACACCTTACCAACCACTTACTGACACTTTACCAACCACTTACTGACACCTTACCAACCACTTACTGACACCTTACCATCCACTTCCTGACAACTTACCAGCCACTTACTAACACCTTATCAACCACATACTGACACCTTACCAACCACTTACTGACACCTTACCAACCACTTACTGACACCTTCACCAACCCCTTGCTAACACCTTACCAACCACTTACTGACACCTTACCAACCACTTACTGACACCTTACCAACCACTTACTGACACCTTACCAACCACTTCCTGACACCTTCACCAACCCCTTGCTAACACCTTACCAACCATTTACTTTACTCTATTGAGATATCATAATTCAGAAGAATCACATTTTTTCCTATTCATACCTTGCAGTTTTGCCACCACATTTTGCGTTTAAGTTTTGCAGCATTTGTTTCAAACTGTGAGGCTCCAGCAGTGAGAGCATCTTCAAGATAAAGAATGATATAAATTTAGAAAAGTTGACTGAGGACAACACAAGCCCCTTTAAGCAAACCCCTTCAGCATAGAGTAGATTTCATATGACTGTGAAATGGCACTGCACAGTCATGGCACAGTTACAGATGGAATTCCATGGCACAGTGCTGTCTCCTTCATACTCATACAAAATCTGCTATATGTATATAGTCATAATACCTTAAAACTATGCATCATAAATCAGAAATTGATCTTACTAATCTGTGTGACCAGCCCTGTGAAGGTGGGGAGGGGAGGTAGGGGAAGAAACCCTTCCCTTTAATTCCCTACTTTCCCCTATCCCCTCAGGTAGCCAGCCACACATACAGGCTATGATCCTGCAAGCCAAGTTTTCACTATTCACTTTTTACACATCTAACAACCTCAAAAATACAGTGTATTTTGTCTTATAGTGTATAATTTGCATGTGTTTGTGTCTTTATTTTGAAATAAGTGTTAAACATTTAAAAGAGATTTATATCCTGGAATATGTGGAATATTGTGACATTCAGATACCAAAAGCCTATTTACAGATTTGTATTAATTAACATTTATCAACACTACTCTCTGTAAAGCTTTGTTTTGGTTAATTCAATGCTTCATAATACCCTAGGAGCAGTAGTTTCCTCTCTTATCTCCCTGGGCGAATGAGAGGAGAAACCATGGGAGATAACTAATGCTCACAGGGAATATAATTATATACAACTTGTTATCTGAATCTCAAATTAACTTTGTGTAGACAGTATTACTTTCATATCTGAGCTTATATATATATATATTTGGAAATACTATATAAGATTAAAGATATCTGGATATTAAGATGACTGTTATAAAGAGGTGTTTGTATTAGGGAGGTGGTTCATAAAAGGTATTACAATATAGGTTGTGTGGCTAAAATGTTATTATATATGACAATGGTAGATGACAAGCTAGATAGCCTACTTAATACTAACACTATATTTTTAACATTCAGATAAATTAATCTAGAGAGAGAATTTTTTCTGAGCGTTTGAGCTTTTAATGATAGATTCTGGAATAACAGGATAAACATATTGAGCAAATAAAATATAGAAATTAATAAATAGAAGAGAAAGAAAATACTGTCTGAACTAATAAGTAATAAAAACAAGCTATAAAAATGAAAATGTAAAGTAAACAAATCAAAGTAAAAGAATTGGAGAAAAAAGGAAAGAAAATAGAAAAATGAATAATATTGAGGAAGAATGAAGGAAAGAAAAAGAGAAGTATAAAAAATCATCTTATTCTGATCTTTTTTACAAGTTTTCCTTCATTCTTTCTTACAAAGAAAATAATAAAAGAAATAGAAAAGGAAGGAAGGATGGATAGAAAGAGGACATAGCGGATATTACACAGTGGCTGAAGATATAAAGTTTATTATCAAGCAGTAAAAATGTCTCATGAGTGTGTGCAACCAACAAGTAAAATATTTTTGTACCACAAGAAGATAAACTTCATATCTTCAAGCAAAGTGTGTAATTTTCTTTTTAGTTTATAAACTGGACTGTTCATTTATGAAATCACTGCATGAAAATGACATCATCACTATCTTCAATTCACTAGTGAAGATATGGAAAATGTCACTCAGGTCCTGGATGCAGTTTCATGTTAAATTTACGAGTAGTGTACAATCACGTATTTCACAGTATAACACTTGTGTCTATATAATAAAGAATAATAGAAAGCATAATCTTTATTAAATCAAACATTTTCCCATTACCACAAATATCAAATCTCTCATCAATTCTGACCCTAGGGTAGATTATGCTCTTATCTATTTTCACTGATGTATTTCCTTTTTGCCTTTAACAGCATAATTCCCCAACCCCTTTACCCCTGTTTCCTGCACTCGCTAATTCATATTAAGGAATGAGACAGAAATACTACACCAGAAAACGAAAGTAGAACTACATCAGCTAATTGTAGGTGCTGTCTAGCTCCATGGTGTCTAATACTCCTGCCATGTGTTTAGTTATTAAAGCTAAAGCTTGACTTTCCTTCAATATCCAATTTAGATAACAAAGGAAACACACTAATGGATAATGGCAAAACAATAACCTCAGAAAATTGACTTATTTTTTGAAAATTCCAAAATAACTTGCGATTTGTAAACAATCTCTACCCTTTCCGGTTGGGTAGGCTTAAATTGTGAATTTAACTCAAATATTTGCCACAAACTATATTTGTTGCACTGTCTAATTCATAGAGTAAGCCTAAATGGGGGCAAATCACTGAACAATTTTTAAGGAGTTTTTTTAGTAGCTATGTTGAAATTTACTTAGCAAAAATTTACTAAGTAAATTTCAATTTGTTCATTTTTGTTCATTTCAAATTCACATACCAGCTCGATTGTCAAGTTCGGATAGTTTTGCATCTCTCTCCAGCACCTTGTCCACGTTAACCTTCATTATATCTACAACCTTAAAAATAATAAAATGAACATTAGAGTTAAACAGCACAAAAGCTAAAAGTTTAGTTAG
This sequence comes from Telmatactis stephensoni, assembly GCA_029948255.1. Taxonomy (NCBI): domain Eukaryota; kingdom Metazoa; phylum Cnidaria; class Anthozoa; order Actiniaria; family Isophelliidae; genus Telmatactis; species Telmatactis stephensoni. The sequence continues at coordinate 442,125 of JALIZF010001870.1, read as the reverse complement.
CCTCTATAATCATGATTGAATGACTTTGCTTTTGGGGCGAGCATTATGCTCAAATTATTCCACCAGTCCATGGATGGATTTGATTAGATAAAATACCCAAAACGCATCCTCTAAGTATTGACAACTACGCTTTACCTCATCAACCTGAGCTTGTGTTTGCTGAAGTCTTTTAGACGACCTGAAAATACGAGAAAGAAAGAAATTTTCAGTCAGGAAATCAAGAGCCAGTTTCTGTCAACATTACAACAGCAAATTGAGCGCCAACTTTACAATCTATTATGAAAACCTCTAGCTGTGTAGCTAAAAAAATAGATAAAACAATACACAGTGAAAAATACAGGTTAAATAGATACTAGTTTCATACATTTTTGTGGCCTAAAAATCTCGATATAATAAAATTGTTCGCCAAATCGGTTGGAACTTAGTACGGGCGACTCTAGTGTCCAGTCCTTTGGAGCGCTTTTAGGCGGAGTAATGACGTCACGGACTATAAATAGAACATACGAGTTCACTATTTTTTTCTCGATTTTGTTCTTAATTTTTTCATACTCTTTGAATTCAAAGAGGGGAAAAATATTTTAATGAATAGCAGAAACAAAATCCAGTGTAATTTATTGATAGAATAATATAAAACCTAGAAAATAAATCGTCATCAACTTAAGATTGAAAGCATTTGTAATTTTCAAAGTTAAAAATTATAATAATAATTTATGAATTCTATAAATTTTGGCTAAATAATATTTGTAATGAGTTTCAAAAGAGAGGATTTCCGGTAACGACTCCATGTAAGGACGACTTCTAATGTCCTGAGATTTATAGGGGCATATCATAGTTCGTCGCGTAGTGTCCTGACGAACTATACTTAGTAAGGAAAACTTGTATTGTCCTGAGCTTTTGTGATGGTGCGCAATACAATACTTGTACCTAAAGTAGATGTAATGATTGTACTTATATAGCACCTGTATAGTAGTAGTAGTAGGAGTAGGTGTAGTGGTTGTAGTTGGTGTAGCACCCGTTGTAGGTGTAGTATCTGTAGTATCTGTAGTAGCCCTAGTACAGTAGTTCGATTCCCATAGTAGGCAGTGTACACGTAGTATGTGTAGTACTTGTAGTAGGTGTAGTATTTGTAGTACATGCATGTAGGTGTAGGGGTTGTAGTATGGTAGGTGTTGTAGTATAGTACTTGCAGTAGGTGTAGTATCCGAAATTAGTGTAGTAGGTGTAGTACCTGTAGTACGTGTATCTATAGTAGCGTCTATAGTAGCACCTGTAGTAGAAGTAGTGCCTGTAGTAAGTGTAGTATCTGTAGCACCTGTAGTAGGTGCATGTAGTAGACCTAATACAGTACTTCTCATAGCATAGGCTGTGTAAACGTAGTAGGTGTAGTATTTGTAGTAGGTGTAGTGGTTGTAGTTGGCAATTGTTTAGCGGGGCAATTGCAAAACGCATAAAAAACGCACGATATTCGATCGCACATTTAAGAAATATTTAAGGAATATAAAACGCGCGCGCATGTCTCTGTTCTGTTATATAAACACGATGGAAGATGTAGAGCAAGAGAAAAGCAAGCTTAGGAATACGAGGCGTAGCCGAGTGTTTCTCTTGCTTTTCGAGTGCTCTACATCTTCCAGAGTGTTTATATCACAGAACAGAGGACATAAGGGATCGTTTTATATTGCTTTTATAAAATATTTTCGACGTTTTTTGAGCGAGCCATGTCTCTGTCCACTGACATAAACATGGTAGCCAGCCAATCAGCGCGCGCGTTATATCTCAAGTACTTTATAAAGAGAAATTAAACGATATCCATATATTAATAATCATGAATATTAATCAATCTCAATATATTTATGAACGATCCAAAATAATTAAAAAAGTAAAGGTAAAAACATCAGTATCCGTAGCAAGACAATAAGTAGTCAGGATATTCAGGTAAAAAAAGAAAAAGTTATAGAAAAAGAGTGAAAAAAAGAAAAAAGAAAAAGGATTCGTCCCCGACACGACTCGAACCTGTTAGATATGCACCCCCCGGACACAAAGTAGAAATGATTATTTAACTGAAAAAGAAAAAAAGAAAAATTAAATTTTGGGACGATTCTCCCGAGACATTCAAGGAAGCTGAGACATCGAATCGACTTACGTTACGGATGAAGATTTCGGCCCCATCCACGCTATCCCGGTGCTACATAAAACAGTTGTCTTAGCCCGAAGGCCAGGGAGGGAGACGATATCCGGACCCTAATCCATACCTTTAGATATCACCTTAGACCGCTGCGCTACCTAGACACTTAATAAATTTAATGTCTAATCGGGGTAGTCTATTCGGCAAAGTTTCATTATGATGCTAATACGTTTGTCCCAAATCCTTGGGGACATAGAGGAACCAATCAAAATCGAGTATTTTGAAGAAAGATCAACAAAGTTGCGTTAACAATATGCATTTTAGGTCCATCGAGCACCTTTGTAACGTGAAGACGTTATGCTGTATTTTAGTATGGATCTTTATTTTCTACGTGCTGGATGAAGGTTTGCAACTGGTAATTACATTTGCTATTTAAGAGTAGTCCTAAAGCAGATCTCGATGATTATCCAGACAAAGGGCGAAGATTTGAAATGTCAGCAAAGTTAAGTATCTCGTTTACAAATATCTTAACTCAACTGAAAGTTGTACATTTAGAGATTTAATAAACTTTATCACTTATAGGGTTTCATCAGTTCTATTTTCAAGTCTAGTTGGGCAAGAGGACAAGAAAATCTAGCTCGTGAAACCCTAACCCTAATCTGCTGAGTCTCTGCTAGTAGGGAATCCCGTACTGATAATTAAAGAGCCTGTGCCAGCGCCAAAGACACGAGCTTTTAAAGCATATGTCTGTAAGTTTTTCTTATTCAAATTCTTAATAGAAATATTATTTTGTTGCAAAACCGCACGTAAGAACTTGTTAAGAACTTGTTTAAACGAGTTTTACTTTTTCTTGCACGTACGATTTCAAGTGATTGCAAGGAGAAACTAGTAAGGAGGAGGAGGGGATTGGGGAGGGGAGGAGAGGGGAAGTTGTTCATTCACGTCCCCTGGAATTCCCCCAACTATGTTCGTGATTGTACACTCGAGCTACACATTTAATTGAGTCAGTTCGTCGTTCTTACCCCATTTGTTTCCACATATATAACACAGGGCACCCAGCGTGGAATAATCGCCCACACCTGATCTTTTTAGGGCGGTGTTACGCGAGACGATTTTTAACGACGATTTTTCGCGCAACGTTGCAACAACTTGCGATATTTTGCGTTGCGAGTTTCTGACTTGGATTCAAAAACTCGCAACGCGTTGCCGATGCGAAAATTGCAAGGAAAATTGTTCCAGGTGTCATGTTACACGAGAAAGATTTTTAACGCAACGCCATTGCGCTGAAAATCGTCGTTAAAAATCGTCTCATGTAACACCGCCTTTAGGTTGTACCAAAATGTCGCATCTCCCTGAAAAATGATAAATTTGAATTTAATTATGACCCAGTCCCAGTACATGGTGCGATTTGTTTCTAACAAAAGCAAAGCAAAGCAGAGCAAACCAAAATTAAACAAAAAACAAGACAACAACACCAAAAACACTTGGTTGAATCACAAATTATCAGAGTCTTCGCTCTGAAAAGGTGTTTGTTTCAATGATTTAAAGCAGCGACAGAAACTTCTGCGTGAAATAAAAGTCTTAAGAAGCCTTTGATGGTCGTATAGTCAATCCTGCTATTTCAAACACGGTAGTGCCTCCTGACATCATTCAACTGAAATAATAATGATAATTTAAAAAATGAAGAAATTATTCGGCTGTTCAGAAAGTCACATTTACTTATTAGTGATTTTGTGTTTAGCCAGGAAACTAGCCTTCAAGTGATGTGGACTGCTTTTCGATCGTTTCTGTTTCTGTTTATTATTACTTGGAAAAGTTGTTCACATTACACCAAGGTGGTACTACTGAATTAAAATAAATTACATAATTTCTTATTCAAGGTTTTTCTTAAAAACTGCAAACGATGCATACGTAGAACTAACGGTCACACCTGAAAGATCATTCCATGCAGCAATGGTATACGTGGAAAAAAAGAATACTTGTAGCAATCAGTAGTAGGAGAATATACATTAAGCTTTAAATCATGATTACGTCTAGTTTTAGTGAAATTATAAGATAAATATTGATCAAAAGGAACAGCGCTAAGCTTGTTCATGATTTTATACATTAAACAAAGTCTTCGTTCTCGAAGTAACTGAAGGAGAGACGTAAAAATAGCCCATATGTGGCGGGGGCACACATTATGGTTTTTATAATGGCGCGCGCAGAGTCTCCGTCTCCTATAGTTGAACTAAATGAATCGAGTCTTTCTAATGAAAGAATTCAACTTACATTGATAAGAAGAGTTGCCACATACTACAGATATAGGTACTACATGTACTACACCTACTACTTGTACTATATACTACAGGTAATAACACCTACTACAGGTACTACACAAACTATAGATACTATACCCTACAGCAGGTGCTACAGATACTACACTGACTACAGGTACTACACGTACCACAGGGAGCCCGGCTTGGTGATGTTATAATGAAAACAAAACGATCACGTTACAGATGAAAATCTATAATATTCCTGCAGGCGCCAATCTGTCTGGCCCGTAATGTAACACCGGCTTGAATGTAACGCAATAGTGTAAAATGCCCCCGTACTCTAGCGCGTGTGTTACATCTAACCGTTAATTATTTGAATTTGAACATATTTCAATTACACGTCACGTTCAGGCCGGTGTTACATTACGGAACAGATAGACTGGCGCTTGGAATATTGGCATTAACAGATCGTCATCTGTAACGTGATCGTTTTGTTTTCATTATAACGTCACCAAGCCGGGCTCCCTGTGCACGTACTACATGTACTACACTTAGGGACCGGTCATTATTTACAGGTCGGGGGGCTGGTGGAATTGAGAAATGTGATGCACAATTTTTGATGACCCCACCCCCCTTTCCACATACATTCTCATATAACAATAATGCAGTGTGTGCATGAAAAATAATGAACCCCCCTCCCCCCCATATTTCCACCAGACCCCCCCTCCCTGTAAATAATGACTGGTCCCTTACTACTGGAACTACACTACAGGTATAATACCTACTACAGGCACTACAGATACTATAAATACTACACCATACAACAGGTGCTACAGATACTACACTGACTACAGATACTACACTGACTACAATTACTACATGTACTACACTTACTACTGGAACTACACTACAGGTATAACACCTATTACAGGCACTACAGATACTATAGATACTACACCATACAACAGGTGCTACAGATACTACACTGACTACATGTACTACACTTACTTATGGAACTGCAATACAGATACCACACCTCCTACAGGTGCTACATATACTACATATACTACATATACTACAACTACTACACCCTACTACAGATACTACACTGACTACAGGTACCATCTGTACTACACTGACCACAACTACACTTACTGCTGGTACTACACTAACTATAGGTACTACAAATACTACTGCTACTACGCTTACCATGTGTGCTACACCAGCTACCACCACTACACCTACTACAAATACTACTCCTACTACAAGTACACAGCCTTCCTACTACAAGTGCTACAGGTACTGCAGGTACTACAGATACTACACGTACTGCAGATACTACAAGTACTACATGAACTACAGAAACTACACCTACTACAAGTACTACACCTGCTACGTGTACACTGCTTACTATGGGAACTACTGTACTAGGGCTACTACAGATACTACAGGTACTACAGATACTACACCTACAACGGATGCTACACCAACTACACCTATTCCTACTACTAGTACAACCCCTGCTACAGATACTACACTTACTACAAGTGCTACACTAACTATAATCGCGTTGTCCTTACTAAGTAAGCTCAGGAGTCGGTTGTACGAAGGGTGAATAGCGCTATCCAGCGGATAAATCCTTATCCAGCGGATAAAATCTATACAAAATCTATACAGTGGATAACTCTTATCCGGTGGATAACTTTATCCAACCTTATCCAACCTTACAACCGGGTCCAGGACAGTCAGGACAATACAAGTTGTCCTTACTAAGTATAGTTCGTCAGGACACTACGCGACGAACTATGATATACCCCTATAAACCTCAGGACATTAGAAGTCGTCCTTACATGGAGTCGTTACCTAAATTTTGAAATATCTTTAATGTGAGCCTACATTTTATTATAACAGCGGGTGTCAAATGAGCACCCAAACGAGGCTTACCCGGTCATTTTTGCACGTGTAATCTTTCATCATCAAATTATTCCTCAAAATTCGACTTTATCACCTTTAATTATCATTATTTTACCATGTCTTGGTTGTTTGGAGTGAAAAAGGATGACCTTCCACCTCCTGGCTTGCCGCCACAGCTACCAATTCCACCATCGGGCGGTGGAGATACTGGAGGAAGCAGTGACAAGGGAGACTCAGATGGCAAAGACAAAGGTCCTACAAAGCCTGTATGGACGAGTTTTGATCCTACAGGACTTGAACGAGCTGCAAAAGCTGCAAAAGAACTAGAGAAATCACGTAAGTTTGTTATGAATATATTGTCTTGCACGATGTCGTATACATAGGTCACATAAATTTTGATAATTGGATGAAATGTGTTTTCTGACATAAGTTTGATAAGTTTGTAAGTTTTATGCAGTTTTACTCATCTACTCAGACTTGACAAGACAGACAGCTATCAGTGACATACAGCCACCTCTATTGTACAGACACCTTTATAATATTGACTTGTAACTCCTTGATATTTGATTACTCTATAATAATATGCCTATATAATACAGGTAGTTCTATAAATACAAATTCCTCTATAAATCAGGCACCTCGATCTGATGATGTGGAATTTAACCCCAACGCTACCCCCACCCTCACCTACTAGAGTAGATTTCGTATGACTGTGAAAACGGCACTGCACGGTCACGGCACGGTTACGGCAGGAATTTCGAATGTTTTTATGGATATCACGGCACTGACACTGACACGGCACTGGCGCAGTCCATTTCACACTCATACGAAATCTGCTCTATGAACACACTTATACAAAAGAGCTATGGAAGACAGACATAAAATACTGTTCATTATATTAAGCCATTTATGGTACAAGCTGAAAGTAAGATGCATTTTATCTAAGGTGTGAGTTAAATAATTAGGCATGGATCTCTCTGTATAATTAGTCTAAGACACACCTTATCGAGGGACAGCATTCTGAGCTGTTCCTCAATGTGGCTTGAATAAGGGACATCTAAAATTGCTGTTTATATGGAGAGGTTCCTATTCGGTTTGGTCTTGAATAAATGGTCCTATTGTCTCTGTTATAGAGAGTTCATTGAAGATAGGTTTCTGTTTTATTTATGTGTTCATTTACTTTTTCATTCCTAGCACATGCACAGCAAACTTTAGACTTGGCAAAAGTACAAGAAAATACAAAACAGTTAGAACATCAAAGTAAAATCAAAGTAAGCAAAAACAAAAGGACTATATAGATACAGTATAAATATGATATGAAATTAAAGAATAGATGTAAATTACATACATTTTAAGTATAGATCTTAATTGTATGTTTGTTTTGATTTTTCCTAATTCAATTAGGAATATGAAGCAGGAATTCAACAAATGCAACTGGACAGAGTCCGTGTTGAGCAGGAAGAAAAAAGAAAAACATTATCAGCTGAAACACAACAGCATCAACAAGTATGTAAAGTATATGTTGTGAAATTTATGTGAACTTCGTACAATAACACATTTTATCCATTTATAAATCTAATTGTTGTTTCTTTCAGAGAGCACAATATGATGATCAGTTGGCAAGACGACGGTATAATGATCAACTTGATCAACAGGTATTTAAAAGCTAGTGGGAATTGATAGCTTACACGAATGTTTGATGACTTGACAATGATTTTTGCAGTTGAGCCTCTACTGACACCTTCCATAAGCAGACAGCAGCAAATTTAATCATTCTCCTTTTTAACTTCTGACAAACAGACATTTCTTATAGACAGACAGATTCTTGATCCCAAGGATGTCTCTCCTTACGGAGCATTAAACTGTAAAAATTAGATGTACAAATATCGATATTTTTGCAATCAATAGAGAAAAGTTCAAGAAGAAAACTTAGCAAGACAAGAAGACTCAGTTAGAAAACAAGAAGCCATGAGAAAAGGTACATCACCGAAGCAAAGCAGAACTTGATTATGTCAGTGGTTATTTATAAGCTACATTAACTTGGAGTGATTTGCTGGTCGAGTGGTCTGTCAACAATGTGCTGCACATGTGTGTCTGCCATTGCTAACCCTCATGGTTTGTGTCGCCATCACTAAACTTCATTGCTTGTTGCCATTGCTATTAGCTTCAGTGATTGTATTGTTTGTATTTGCATTTGGTCTGTTTGTCTTCTGATAACGTGTACTTTGAATGTTCATACACTGTATTATTATATGGCTAGATAATTTCCTGAATTCCGATTGGCTAACGCATGGTCTGTATTTTGCCATATCAGGACCGCTGTCCCGGATGAAAAGAAAAGTTTGCGTTTTGCAATTGTTTTAGCGGGACTTCTCAAAGCCATATAATAAATAAGTTATTAACCTCGTTTGCTCGGTCTGTATGGGAAAATATCAGACCTTGGTCTTTTTGCACAGACCTCGCTGCGCTCGGTCCGTACTGTCAAGACCTCAGTCTGATATTTTCCCATACAGACCTCGTGCTCAGTTAATAACCCTTTATTATATTCTCTTTCAGGTACCATTCAATATGAAGCTGAACTCAAGCACCAAAATGAAATGAAGAGACTTGAGGCAGAGTTGAGAGGAAAGTAAGTGATGTTGTTATACATTTTAATTATTGCTATTAAAGTAGATATGACAGTTAAAGTAGCTACAATACACCTACATTTGGTCACAGTATTACATTTGTCATGGAATTTCTTTCAGAGCTAAAATTGAGAGAGAAAATAAAGATCTGTACTTGGAACAAATTCGACTTAAAGCTGCTGAACAAAGAGATACAGTCCTTCAGTCAATCAAGTAAGATTAAAACTCCATAAAACCGTATTAGAGTAGGTCCATACCAGATAGATGTTAGTGGTGTCTGATCAATGTTTAATTTCTCCTCTGATATTTATTGAGCCTTGAGGAGTAGTTAGTATTTAATCAGCAGCCACTTAATTGATTATTCTGTTAAGACCCTTAAAGGAAAAGATTCCCATAAAGTCCCAAAAAACTGCAAAGTTTAGAAACAGACACTTACATGAAGACTCGTATAATATTCTGGTGTATGTATGTATCCCTCTGATCTACAGGACTGCAGGCTCAATACTTGGAGCTGGCTTCAATGCATTTATCTCTGATTGGGACAAGATATCAGCTACTGTAAGCAAAGTTTTGTTCTGCCATGTCTAGTTTTATGGGACTTAGTATGGAATCATTATGAATTGAAGTAGTATTTTTAATGGACTGTCATGGAAGGCTGTCTGAGGAAGCTCTTGATGTAAATGATGGCAATGGATGAATGCTAATTATTAGGTCAGTTATGATGATGTTGTTGATGATGATGATGATGATGATAATGATAACAAGATACCCATACGGCATGGACATTATTGGCTTGCCGAAAAAGGGAGGAAGGAGGAGCTTACAGGTTGTTGCATTTATACATATGCCATACTTTCCTATTCAACAATTGTAGTCAATTCAATTTGTTTTCTATTTTCAGGCAGCTGGTCTGACTTTACTTGCTTTAGGGATTTATGCTGCCAAACATGGGACTGGAGTAACGGCAAGGTAGGATTAATGCATTTTTAGATCATTGGTCTATTTAATAGACCTCAGATTTCATAATTTAAAGCCCTCAATGCAAGCAGTTTTGTCTCTTGCAACCTTTGTCTCCAGTTTGATTGAAGTGACCATGAGATGAAATATTCCATGTCGCACATTTTTTTTTGAAAAGCACTATGAGTACCTAACAAAATGTGTGCGCATTACAGTAATCAAGAAATGGACTGTAATTTATTTTAACAATTTTGAATCTTTTTTCTTCTTCTTTTTTTAAAGATTTGTAGAAGCTCGACTAGGAAAACCATCACTAGTACGTGAAACATCAAGATTGAATCTTTTTAGTGCTGTTAGACATCCAGTTCAGGTAAAAGATAAATAGAGGTTATTTCTTTGGAAAAGTGTAAAAGACTTAGCATATTTTTCAATTTCTTTTGCAGACTGTTAGAAAATTTTTTGTCAACCCTGAAAACTCTCTTCAAGGAATTATTTTGAAGGTACTGTAGATCTATTTGCACATTTGTTATAGACATCCTCTCTAACCAGAATACAGTGTCAGATACCAGCTTCTAAATCATGAGACATTTCCCATAAGCAGACACATCCCAAAAAGAGACATTTCCCTTAAGCAGACACTTCCCTTACCAGATGCCTCTCATAAGCAGATATCTCCCATATACAGACATCACCCATAAGAAGATACCAACATAAGCAGACACTTCCCATAAGCAGACACCTCCCCTACACAGACACAAAGAGACATTTCCCTTAAGCAGGCACTTCCCTTACCAGATGCCTCTCATAAGCAGACACCTCCCATAAGCAGACACCTCCCACAAGCAGACACCTCCCATACACAGACACAATCCATAAGCAGACACCTCCCATAAGCAGACACCCCCCACCTCCCATAAGTGAAAATCTCCCATATATAGATACCCCCAGACACCTCCTGGCATTGTAACATGTTATGTTCTCCTTTTACAGCCAAGCCTAGAGCAGCATCTGAGAGAAATTAGCATAGCGACATCTAATACTAAAAGTAACAAAGGAATGTATAGGAATTTACTGTTTTATGGCCCTCCTGGGACAGGAAAAACTATGTTTGCTAAGGTAAGATAGTAAGTGCATTTGCATTAGAATAACTGGGAATAGAAGTATATTTTGGCAAAATGAAGGAATGAATAAATGAAAAGTTCACTGAGTGGATGAAAGTTGCCAGACAGAAAGAGAACAACAAAACCTACCGTTTTACATATTTTGTGTTTTTTTTTCAGAGCTTAGCAAAAAACTCTGGTATGGACTATGCCATTATGACTGGTGGTGATGTAGTTCCAATGGGCAAAGAAGGAGTTACAGCTATGCATAAAGTATTTGATTGGGCAGGAACATCAAGACGAGGGTAATCATTGTTGTGCAAAACTATTGTACTGTTACAGGGGTTAGTGTGAGCACAAAAGACTTGTTCCTGGTTTTATTTGAACAAAATGTTGTAGGAAGGACCAAGTGTGTGGCTAAGTTAGTTAGTGCGCAACTTCTAAGGGATTTTGATCTCCAGTGTAATCTTCTCTCTAAACCGTGTCGTGAGTTTGAGCTTTAGATGCCTGTGAAATGGAGTAGTGATAGGGTAGAGGGGAGGGGGATGTATGAACCGTTGGCCTGAAGTTTAAGTCTGATGATTATAACGAGATATTGGTGTAAAACACAGTGTAGGATGCTTTACATATGCTGTACACTATCAGCTCATGAATCAGTAGAAGAATAACATTCTTCGAATCAAATTTGACCTATCTCAAAAAAACAAAAAAACAAACAAAACCCAATTAACTTGGACTGCAGAAGACACAATAAAACACAGGTAGAGAGCTTTATATCTTGAGGCTTGAAGAAAACACATCCTTCCGGTGAGACCTAGTGCGCCAGGGCGAGGGTGAAGGCTCCAATTATTGATTACTGCGAAATGTGTGACAAATTGTTCTCGTTTTTTCTAGACTACTATTATTTGTGGATGAAGCCGATGCTTTTCTAAGAAAAAGAAGCCAGGTAAGAAGTTTTAACAAGTAATATTTGAATTGTCTCGGCAAGATGGGGCTAAAGATCAAAGGTACAAGAGAAATTTGAGAAAATATGAGATGAATTTGAGAAATAGCCCATTTAACTTTTCTTAATTATTGCATGGCTTTCGTTCTCGTTTGAGCTGGGCCGTATATTTAAGTCATGAGTATTGAACAGTTGGTTACTGCGTAGCCTTTTTAGAAGCGAGAAGTTCACGGTTCAAATCCCTTCGTCGTGCAATTATCACATCCTTGTTTCGACTTCCCTCTTATCTATGTACAGGAACCACAAAGGCAGGGGCTATTCCCCCAATATTCAGAAAATATATTGAAATACGCCTATTCTAGTTTTACGTTTGTAGCGTCAGCACTTGATAAGCCCCAAACGAAACTGCCATCCGCGGTGCCTGATGTATTTCGTTGTAGCTTTAAATATCCGTAAGACGGAGCAAAGATGGGGGAGAGGGTTGAGGGTGTACGGTCCGTCCCCTGGAAGGGTCACTTTCCGGTGAAGGGACACGAACGTCATGTATCACCTCTTTTACTGACGTACATTATCACTGATGGCTTTTCATTATCATCATTAAATTTACGGTCGTCTTTCGTTTTGTGGAATCCAAACCCTAGCTAATTTATACTTTCTGCAGGAAAAAATTAGTGAAGATCTTCGTAGTACTCTAAATGCATTTTTGTACAGAACAGGAGAATCGTCTCGCAGGTAATTTTAATTAAAAGCGCTGTTTCGCAGTTTTTCTGCTACTTGCATCGTAGTGACATCGCAAAACAAGTTGCACGAGCCATTCCCGGGGTCTTAGTAACAACGCAGCAACGACCAAAAACTTTGTTGTAATCGTTTTGCACGATGCATGGTGTGTTACACGCTGCAATCACGATGGCATGGTGAGACGAGTTGCAGAAAACCAACAACAACGAATTCTTTCTTATTTTGCTATTCATCTCAACTTTAAGACCATTTTCAAACCGATTCTTAGCTAATATGCACCTAAACACTGGAAATTTTAATGAGCGCACCGTCGGCTTCCTGGGAGATTAGCTTGTGCTACTACCGGAACTACCGACGCTAAATATAGTGTTTTACCTTTTTTACCCTTATTATGCAATTTAGCTATGTCTCGTGGTGTTCCACAGTGATTAGTCGAAGGTCCCTTCTCGTTATGAATTTTTTTTTCTAAAGTTGCGATGCAGTTTTCTGGAACGCTAAGCCTCTACACTGTTGCCTTTCATTTAGCCTCTGTGAATGCTATTAAAACATTAACTAGCAATATTTTTAACACTTTCTAGGTTTATGATGGTACTAGCCAGTAACCAGCCAGACCAGTTTGACTGGGCCATTAACGACCGAATAGACGAACTCGTTGAATTTGGTCTCCCAAACACCGATGAACGAGAACGTCTTGTTAGGCAATACTTTGAGGAGTATGTCCTGAAACCAGCTACATCTGGTTCCAGAACAAGGTAAATCTGGTTTACAACTGTTTTTTAGAGTCGTTTATTACTCGGAGCTGCTTCGGTGGCCCGACTCAGTGTTGATGGTTGCGCGAACAGTTGCCAAGATGAACAGGGTGTAGTCAAGAAGTCCGAAAATATGCACTCGATTGCAGGGATTCTTTTTCTTGGTACCTCTAAGTCTAATCTCACTATGATCGTTTAACTTTATGTAAAAAGATTTTTAATGTTCTCTTCTTTTTATTATGCAGTCGATTGAAGATTGACAACTTTGACTTCAACTCCAAATGCCGTCAAATCTCAGAGGACACTGAAGGAATGTCGGGTCGAGAGATCGCTAAGCTTGCAATTGCTTGGCAGGTTAGTTCAACTTTGTCTGTCTGTCTTTCTGTCTGTCTGTCACAGTCCATCTGCCTCCCTGTACCAGCATTGCACGAAGCCTTAACGGAGGAAGGAAGAAGAGAGCGCATATCATCCGTCTCTGTAAAATGCGATTTCGAGAGGAACAAAGAACTAACACTCAATGTTATTTCACCAGGCAAGTGCGTACGGTTCTAAAGACGGTATGCTGACCGAAGAAATCATGGACGAACGTGTGAAAGAGGCCGTGCGGCAACATCAGCAAAAAGAAGACTGGAGACAAGCCCCTGCTCCAGGCACTAGTACTACCCCCGAAGATGATCCAGTCAAACCCAAATATGGAAAAATTTAGAAATATCAATCAATCAATTGCACACAAAAACAGCAGCATCTTAATTGTAAATGTACCTATAAGGGCCTAAACTTGTAGGGTTTTTACAAGGCTTTTTATATGAGAAAGCCAATCAAGTACGCGAAAGTCCTACTGAATCGATACTGAAAGGCACACCACAGGAAACCCGGAGAAGTTAAATTATGTGGCTTGTTTCTTATGTAGGTAACTCGGAAAGGTGTAAAATGAAATGGTTTGATTCAATAAATGAAGTCGTGGATTACTTTTGACTCTTTTATTTGCAGTTTTATAGACTAGCATATACCGCAATACCAAGAAGCAAAGTTGCTGTTCATGTGAAAGGCGAATTGTCCCTAGTAGCCGGCATAACTTTTCTTTTCCCTGGGGGACACAAAACAAAAGGGTTATCCCTGCTATCAGGGGCAACTCACCGTCATATAAACAGCCCCTTAGCTGGTTAGTGCGTGGTACTTTTGTTACGACCTAACACCCTGCTTTTAGAGTACCTTTTTGCGTCAAAGCACTATATACCTGTAACAATATAATGATAATGAATAAATTAAAGACAGTACAACTGCGTTTTTCGAAAACGTAGCAGACTATTCTAGTGTGTATATATATATTGCATTCACCTTGTAAGCATGCCAGTTTACGCCTGTGTCATTGCAGCCTGCGTAAATGCCCTCTAGGCTCCGGTTGTACGTTATCCAGTCTATAAATTAATGGGATAACGCCGCCATTTTAACTGGATCCATAACTGGATTTATTCAACAGATAGCGCTCTCTAATCTTCCTACAACCATGGCCAGTAGATTAGGAACATTAATCTATCCATCTTCAAGATGTCTGCCTAGATTCTTTATCCTTATAATCGTTGCCTGGTAGAACCCATACAATTTCTTATATTTATACATTGGGTTTTATGTGACCAAAAATAGTTTCTTGAAGAAAAACGGCTACAATGGACGTCAGAAGAAAAAGGGCTGCCGATACCTTTTCCCAAGTAACTGTCAAAACGCCAATCTTGAACCCTGACATGGGCGTCACGTGGTTTAGATAAGAAATATACTTCTCAAAGTTAAATGGTGTCGTCTTCCGTTGATGCTGTAAACGTCCCATGACCCTTATCGACCCTCTCAAGACATGACGCAATCTTTGTCGCTTCTGTTCATCGATTGGCTCATTTAGTGACACGTGACCAGTATTTGGGAGATGAATGCGCATGCCCAAAGAGGGTTCTGACGAAATTGTTGCTTCAGTAGCAACTTGAGGTATGCTGTCTTTTTGCTCTGCGGTTTCGTCATCAGGGTCAGATTCGCTTGAACTGTCTTCTGGGTACTCGGCCCAGGCTTTCACTACTGTAACAAAGTACCTGCAATCAGCAATATAAGTTAACAACCCTGATAACTGAAAATTTAGGTTAAGTTGTTGTACTGCATGGGAGCAACTGCCATTTATATTCCAGGCAATTTTTGAAACAATTGCTAAATGTTTCTACGGCGATAATATTTATAGTGAATGAGCGTGTCGACATACTATAGCTTAAATTTTTCCGGTCTTTAGCCAACGAAATTTCCCCGTCTGCGGTTCGGGTGAGGGGAGAGTGTACTCAAGGCACAACACCGCAACAACCAGAGCCTAGGCTCCGTCCATAAAGTATGCGTTTACGTAAATGCATGACACATCCTGGGAACACATCGAACGATTTCAGTCCACATACGAAGCCACGATGACCGTTTTTCAAACGTTTTCAAAAGTACAAATTACATCTTACCAGTGGTATTGTTTTGTGACCCATGCCGCAGAGCACATTGGGTAGATAGAAAGCCCTAAAGGCATTAATGCTTGCCATATGTATAGTATGAAACGATCCTTGTAGAGGAATAGATACACGTTAACCATTACTGAGAGTAATGTTAGAAACAGCAGCAGAAACAGAATGACCTGGAAAACAATGAGTGTTTTAGAATTTTAAAGCTTTCTAATGTTTTGATTTTACGGGCAAGTTGAATTACGGGTACTCGCGCAATATTCCGTAATTTTTCGCGTCAATTAACGAATCTTTTGAGAAGTTATCGGTGTTTTCAAGAGACGGATCCCTACAATAATCATTCTTACCACACAGGATCTTGAGGAACTCTTGGCAAATTTTAATCGCTCATCGAACATTATGACAGCTTCACTGAATGTTGGTGATGACCCTTTGTTTCGAAGTTTATTGCTAATGCGGTCTGTTTAAATGAAAGGAAAGAAATAACATTTATTAGAAAGGAAAAGTCAAAATGTCTGGGTCTTTTTTGGTGTTGCAGGATGTATTGTATTCATATTTAGAGTTCTTTGTATTGTAGGGTGTTGGACATAGCGGAATAACAGCTAAGCGGCCGTTTTCAAAGTTTTTTCATAAACGGATGATGGAGTATGAAAAACAGTAACTGCTACACTTTTACTGGCTTTAATAAAAACCTTTTACAAAACCTTGTGACGTTACAGTAATGCTTCGTGGGGGTATTTGTCAAAACAATGATTTTTCTGCTGATCAAAATATCCATCTCTCCCAAAGTACAAGGTAGTTTATATCTCAAAATCGTATTCACTGAATTTTGGTCAAATTTGATATTTTGTTCTTTGTGTCTAAAACGGCTTGTATGCAAAATATTGAGCCTTAAAAACCTATGGTGTCCTTATAAATGGAGGCGGTAAAACGTTTTTCCGCCCTGTCAGGGTGTTGTTTCATTCAAAATTCTTTGTTCTTGGCTATTGTTGCATTCAAAGTTCTTTGTTCTTGGCTATTGTTTTATTGTATTCATGCCTCAGGTGCCCTACAACACCAAGAAAGAGTCAAACTCCAATTCTTAGGTCTGATTGATTTACACGAAAGAAAAAGTTTGAAGTTCAGCCGTCAGCTAGCAAGTACTGACGCGCGCGCGTCAAATTTTGGAGGGAAATGATGGCGTTTTGATTGGTCACCATGCGCCATAGATAGATCTGATTGGACGTCACACTTTTTGCAATTAATGTCATGCATTTCAAATATATTCATTGATAATGCAGCTACAATAACTGCAGTTTGAGACAGCTAGTGCCGATTTTTGCAGAGATCATGGTCTCAACTCATTCCCTTCACCACACAGATCAAAAACATTACCCTCCCCCCTTCTCAATGTTGTTTCAGAGGATTGCCCATACAAGCCTAATTTTGAGTTAACAACAACATTACGGTGAGGGGGGATGGGAAGTGAGCAGAATTACTTTCGAATTCAACATCAAGTTTGTGAGCAAAAGGGTTTTGTTCAAGATTGTAGCTAAAAACGACAAAAAGGCTAAAGGCGGCGAAATACGAGACACAAAAACCCTCAACTTGTCGCGGAACATTGTGCGTTGCAGGTTTTTGATCGATGTTGCGCGTTTTTCACCTCGCGATCTCAATTTTTTGTTGCGTGCAAGTTGAGATCGCGAGGTGAAAAACGCGCAACATCGATCAAAAACCTGCAACGCAACAATGTTGCGCGACAAGTTGAGGGTTCTTGTGTCTCGTATTTCGCCGCCTTAAAACTCCAATACCTTGAAACTCAACCATGGAGTGACCAGTCATGACCATCACACAGCACGCGATGCACCAAAACAAACCATATGAATACAGCATATGTAGACAACTTATAAAACGGCAAACATGAAGAAATACCGTAACACCAGACGAAAGAGACTCCTCGTTAAAGGTCACGTGACCTGACCCATCGGCAAGTCTGATGATAAGATATTGTGTCGTAGGACCAATGATTGTGAACAAGAGTAGAAACACTTGGAGTCTCTGGAAAATAAAATGTATATTATACTGTGTTTGAAATTGATAACTTTTGCATACAAACTTCGCACATAAGAATAGACCCTTTGAATATAACTGAAAGCTACTAGTAATAACATAAAATAGCATTGCACGCAATAGGTTGCCCAAAGAGCGAAAATTGTAGCGCGCGTCTGTTCACTCCTGGTTCACTACATTACATACCCGCTTACTGTAGTATTTTCCCTTAAGGAAATATGTCAGATTGTTGCATTCTCTCTAGCTAAATAAACCTTTGGTCAATTTAATGCTGGTGAATTATAGTTTTATCAAAACCCCGACCTTCAGCTATTTATTTCAACAATTTCTTAGTTTTAACAACTGAAGTATTTTCCATCAATTCGATTTAATCTTATTTCGAAATATTTTTTTTCTGTCTTTTCTCTCTCTTGTTTAAGTAATTACAAATTTTGATTTTGAGTGACAGGGAAAAGAAAAAAGAAGAAGGAAAAAGAAAAAGAAAAGAAAAAAGAAAAACAAAGAAAAGAAAAAAAACCCGGCCCTAGCGCTAGCCGGTTTCGAACCCGGCTTTCACATCTGCTCTTTTGCTTCACAGTTCAAGGGTTTTCCAACTTCGCCACGGAATCGCGTAATTTGCACAACAATAGACAACAAATTAACAGGATACACTAGGTTATTTTGTCCTCCAAATCCCTCAGTAGTCCAGTTAATCTAGTGGTAAGGTTCAGTCACTTACGGCCTAGGATCCGACTGTTTCCTCCCTCTTTGACCGCGAAGCTTGCTGTATTCTACCGGATAGCGCGGAAGGGGCCGAAATCTCCATCCTATACGTAACATGCGATGATTCAGCGATTTGTCTGGATGCATGGGCCGATTTTTTTGGGTTTTGCATAAAATTAGCATACTAATTTTGCATTGGGTAACGAGTTCGAGTCCTGCCTGCGTCACCAAATTTTCTTTTTTTCTTTTTCTTTTGTTTTTAATGGATTCTATTTTTCTTCTTTAATTTTTCTTGGCTTAAAATTCTGTTCTTCAATGAACAAAACTGGTCTTCAATGAAGAAAACTACAAAAACTCTTTACATTAGCTTGATGCTTTTAAATTTAATTTGCGTAATTTAGAAAAACAACATTCCCGGATTAATGGTCATCTATCTATGAGATGATTTGTCTATGACACTCAAATAAAATTTTCATTTGCACTAGCTTTCACAAGGCCGACCGGACATTTAATTTGTTAATTATGCAGGTCATTTAGTGCTCCCTTATCCCAACTGAATGTGGTGGAAATCGAACCTCTCCTATCAATATGCTGGCGACGCGGGGCGACGGGCGACGGGCGACGGGCGACGGGCGACAGGCCTGCCAAACAAGTTGCACAGCGTAATAAAAGTTTGACGTTATGTTACACGCTGCAATGGTTTGCGCAACTTGCTTCGCCCGCGACCGCCATGGAGATCGAACGATTTACAGAATTAACAAAAGTGTAGTGTAACAACGTCTAATCTTACATGTAGAGTAGATTTCGCATGCCTATGCCAACGGCACCGCACAGTCACGGCACTGCAAAAACGCGCGAGTCAATATACTCAAAACTTGAGTAAATCGGTGCATCCACAGTAACTCACTTATATATCCGAGTAAATTAACTCAGTTATTTGAGCAACTGAGTACCCTTTACTCAAATAACTAAGTAACTGCGTACGCTTTATAATTACTCAAATAACTGAGTAAATTTACTCGGATATATAAGTGAGTTACTGTGGATGCACCGATTTACTCAAGTTTTTGAGTAAATTTACTCGAGCGTTTTTGCAGTGGGCACGATTTTTATAGAGAACACGGCAATGACACGGCCACGGCCTGCGCACGGCGTGGTCCGTTTCACACTAATAACACGAAAACCGCTCCAATAATGTTACCTTGACGTCCATAGTGATCTTCAATAAAGCCTTGTTATAGCTAATGCCATTGTCGTCGTTTTCAAGCCTTCGCAGCCCTTCTTTCATCCAAGGTATTGTCTTAAAAATCATAAAATAAGTCCCAACCCAAAACATAACCAATTCAAAGGCTCGAACTGTAAACCAAGCGTAACCATATTTTTTCTTCGCCTCGTAGAATTCGAAGACGAAGTTCAAGACTAAATTCACAGTCCACAAAACCAAACCAAACGTGGCCAAACGTCGAAAACGGGATTTATAAACATTGCCAATGAAAGCAGTAGTTAAGTCCAGAGATTTGAGGACATAATGCGAGGAAGATTCTGATGTAACTTCTTGTACTTTTGATATGAGAGATGATAGTTTTGATGGTCTTCTCTCTGTGACGAAAAATGAGTTCATACGAGGATTGAATGGGGAAACTTGCCTCCTGTTGCCGATGAGTTTAGGAGAAGCCATTGATGTTCGCTGCTTTGACCCGATTTGCCATGAGAATTCGATTCATTCCTAGGAATTCAAAATCATACATTAAAACTGGAAAATGAGAACTTAAATATTTTAATATATCCTCAGATGAAATTGATGAAAGCTTTGTGGCACCATTAAAGTTGAAGAGAAATAAGGGAAAGTTGAAGTGCCTGATCAGTGCACGCCCAACGCCCTATATACCCTAGAACCGACGATCGACCGGCACTCCAGCTAATTCGATATCTCAGTTGGTAGAATACTGGACATGTATCCCAGGCGGGGTTGTAGATTTGAGTTTAGCTTGAGTCAAAGATTTCTTTAAAACAGCTCAGTTGCATAATAGAGCATAAAGGCGCTGTTACACTGTGTAATTTTCTCAGCAACTTGTCTCGCAACGGCTTTGCGAAACAACTTGCTGGAGGATTGCGCAGTGTAACAGGAGTTGTCTCGCCATCTTTTTGTTGTTGTTGTTGTTGTTGCGCGTAGCGTTGCACAAAGTAGAACTCAGGTCTACTTTTCGCAACGCATTGCAGCAACTTGCAATGCCATTGCACAGTGTATCACCCCTCCAGCAACTTTCCTCGCAATTTTTGAGGCACGTTTTCTACGAGCGCATGCGCAATTTCTCATTTCGCTCTGAGGAGCTCTGGGTACGAGTAAAATATTGCAAGTTGAATTGCTGGGGGAAATTGCATAGTGTAACAGCTAGTGCCATAATTTTCTCTGCAACTTGTTTCGCAACGCCGTTGCGAGACAGGTTGCTGAGAAAATTGCACAGTGTAACAGCGCCTTAATGATAATGTATCCCAGGGTCGATGGTTTTAGAATTTTTTAGTTGCAATCACATTTTTGTTATCCCGATCGCGACTTAATCTATATCATAGCACAATGTGCTATTCGTAGAACAGTTTTCGAATAACTGTGAAAACAACAGGAAATCCGAATGTTTTATAGAAATTAAAGCGCTGACATGTACTGTCTCATTATGGAGTCCATATGTGCGTTCTGACAATCATAAGAACACTGCACTGCTCGAGTGCATGTTTTTGCATGTACGTTACTTACATTAACAAATATTCACTATAATGCCTTTGTTAATTGTTTGATCCCCCGACCCCCTGTACACATTGTTATAATTACTGGTCAAGGTAAGGTCTGTACGATTGATTTCAGTCTATAGACTTGGCACAGCAACATTGCAAGAGGGGGTGTGATAAAAACTATTCTCTGCCGGTAATATCCACTGCGCGCAAACGCGTCTAAAAGTCAATCGCTTCAAATTATTACATTGTTCCAACTCTAGAATCGGGAACCCCAGAAACTGAAAACATAGTCACAAGATAGTGATTTAATACGTACGTGAATGATGTCTCAAACGTGACCACGATCTAATTGTCGTGTAACATAGTAATCATGATCATTGGTAAATGGTTACAGTACTTTCTTTGATCTTTATCGAGTATTTGCATATCACCGGAAGACGTTCACATGAAGTACAAAACAATATTCTACACGAAATAGATCTGGAGTATATCAAACAATCGGCAAATTGTATAATATCAGAAATGATGTGGCCACATTTTAGTGGTCGCTTTCGAGAGCTTGAAAGCAAAGAAAAAGCCTGACCATTTAGTGGGTAATTTCCAAAAGTGTCTAAGGTAACTTGCAAGAGCAGCTGCTTGATAGAACTTGGGGGAGATCATATAACCGGACACTACAGAAATCAGCATCCACTAATAGATGTTATAAGCTTTTAATTTATTCACGGAAAAGGATAAATAATATTGATATAGATTATAATTATAAGGTCTTATAGCAGTGTTTATATTGAACTAGTGCCGCAGATAGCTTCAGATATTTGAAATTCTTGGAATTACTGCCAGTATATCTTTCTAACTCTAAAGCTGCTGGTCAAATTCTTCGTACATCAGTCTGTTATATAGGAAGTTCTACTTGTCTCAAAAATAAATGAGGTAAATAGATAAATAAACAAATAAATAAATAAATAAATAAATACCTACATACATACATAAATAAATAAATAAATAAATAAATAAATAGATAAATAAGCAAGTAAGTAAGTATATAAGTAAGTAAGTAAATAAATAGATAGATAGATAAATAGATAGATAGATAGATAGATAGATAGATAGATAGATAGATAGATAGATAAATAAGTAAAATAATAAATAAATAAAAAGATAAATAAATAAATAAATGAATGAATGAATGAATAAATAGTAGAGAAACTTGAAGAAACAATACGTCGTAGAACTATGGAATTCTTTAATGTAACGAATTTTCGACTAGCCACTACTAGTCTTCAAGTTTCTTCAAGTTTCTCTACTATCTTCAATATATGCATTCAATTAGATCTTCTAATAGATCCGTCGTATACCGACACTTTGTGGTACGTGGTTGTTTTCGACACAAGTCTATATATATATTTAATGAATAAATGAATGAATATATAAAAAGATAAATAAAAATAAAAACAAATAAACAATTAAACAAATAAATAAATAAATAAATAATGAACTAATTAATTAATAATTATTTTATATCATATTGGTATTAGCGATACTTCGTGTATGTGACGCAAGCCCTTGTCATTCATTTGCCAACCATTTGCCAACCAGAGAACGATGGGCTATTTTTTGAAAGCAACTTGTGAAAAAGTTATTGTGAAAATGATTGGACACTATAATTAGCATTACAATTCGTTGTTAGTAAACATAAAGTATATCACTATAATCAAAAAAATTGTAGCACTAAGAATTAACTTAAGTGACCAAATCCCTAAATTTACCCTCACAAGTTATACACATAATTTTAATTTGAAAAATGCCGAAAAGAAGTGATAAAAGCTGTACTTTCGTTATGTTGAAATTCTTGTCGAAATAAAATCAAAACCGAAGAAGAAGAAGCAATTATTTTTTGTCGGTGATTCATTGCTGTTCTTATCATTGAAAAATCTCTGCCAAACTCGGATTGTGTCACTTTTATAGCTTTGATGTTTAGCCTCTCGGTTTCTTTCTCACTCTAAAAACTAAAATAAAACTCTTACTTACTTTTAAGTTCTACATTGTAGCAAGCAAACCTGGGTATTTCGCCACTTTCAGACTTGTTTATGCCATTTTCGCTTGGCGATCAAAAACCACCCGAAACAATAAAGAGGGCTTAATGATCTTGAAATCACTTGCCAACACAAAACAACATCAGATACACTAGAGCATTATAAAGTGGTAGACGATTTTGATTGGATGAGAAGGTAAGTTATATTCAATAGCATTGTTAAGTAAGATTAATGACGGTCAAGATGCGTAATAATCAATTTCGCGCTTGTCAGAGCTTTGACTTGCCGGGATTCCTGTGGCGTACCTTTTTTTCCGCTCAGAGCAAATTCAGGGCAAAAATTCAGAGCGAATACACATACATTTCTTTGAATCCCTTTTTCCTTACCTAGCTTCTTTTCTTGCGTTTCTTTCTTTGGTTAAATATTTTTGAAGATATTTTCTTTTGATGATTTGGTTCCAACTGAACTGAACATAGGTAGCTAGCGGGAACATAATAAATTTGAAGTTCTTGTTCGTCGTTTTAGTTCTCTTTGGTTTTGTTACTGTGACAACTGGTGTGTTATTTATTTAATATTTGTTTGTTTGTTTATTTATTTATCTATGTATTTATTTATTATTTATATTTATTTCTTTATTTAATATTGTTTCAAAATCGCGTTTGTTCGTGCTCAGTTCACTCCACTGTCCGACCACTGTACGTCCAGAGTCCCTTTATCCACGTTTCCCTCAAGATTCCGTCTACGCATGCTCCGTTTCTAATCAAAAAGCTCAAACTAAACGTGCGATGGAGGAGGCAGTGAAAGAGCGCGAAAACCTTTACAAGCTGATCATAAGGTACAAAAATATCAATACTTAATCGTTTATAATACTTAACTGAAGAATTAATAGCGTTTTGTTGGAATTTTGAAGCGATTTTTTTCATAATTTTGAGTTTCTTCGATGACAGGTCCGAATACAAAGAAAGCCATGCTTTACTGCATGGTCTTTGTGTCCAACTTGTGTCGTGATTTGACAACTAGTTTAATACAAATTTCTTTACTCAGATAACTCTTTTCCTATAGTATTCTCTTGAGTCATTCTTAAGTTGTTATTAGTCAACGGATCTATATTTTTTCCTCCTTGGAGGACGAGATAAAATTGGAGATCATGAAATTTACAACAGTCAACAATAAAACAACAGCTGAATAATATTTCATTGATTTTGATAAAGGAAATCTTCGATTATTCGTTCTTCTCGGCAGATATTTTGTTCTTGCTGATTCTCTTGATTCATCCATGTTTGAAGGGGCAATTTAACAATGAACTTTACTTTGACACAAATGTTGTAGAATGAATTATTAATGACTAATATCGATATAAATTTCTATATATCTCGCATTAGCAATGCTTCCCCTAAAGACCAGAGGATCAACAATATTGTTTTTTGGCCTCTTACTGAAAGGAAACTAATATCACAGAAAGAAGCTAATCACATCTTAGTTCTACTTTAATAATGAATAAAATAGGCATTAGAATTACATGTAGGTTGTAGAATTCAAAAAATTGCTTTTCATTTTATTTCTTTATTTGTAAGTTTGCTCTGATAATCAAATTGCCCAGTTCATATTTCGCATCCTTTTTTGACAAATCGCAAACTTATTGCTAAATTTCTTTCTTATTACTACACATTTATCATTGTTTCAATATTGTTCCATCTCATTTCTTTTGGGAAATTTTTATAAAGCTCTGTATTGAAAATACTTTATTGAAAAGCATAAAAGGCTCCTTAGGTCAAACAATTAATATTAGTCCCTTAAATAAAATGGGAAAATATAAAGCCAATCAAACAAGCTTTGTTCATTTCTACCTAAATTATAAATAGAATTGTTTTTATAAATAGACATTTTTGTCCATTTTTAACTTCCCTTTTTTAATTTTTTGTATGAGTCAGAAATATCGTTTTCCTTATCTATATGTGAATCATATTTTTTAACTACGTATTGATTATATATATAATTCGAGGAGGTACATTTCATTTTTGACAACTGAGAGATAATTATAAAAGGATATTTTAAAACATTATTTTTAGCACAATTTTTTTAGTAACTTAATAATTTAGTACCAGTGACTCATCTCTTAAAACTTCCTTAAGTGCAGTTTATTACTACATTATAAAGTATATATAATGAAGACTATAGACAGACCAGCTCTTAATGTGGGACTATGACGAAAATCATTCAAAGTGTAATTTAGCTAAAACTTCACTGAAATATCTTAAAGAGCCATGCAAATTACTGGTTAATTTGTTTTCTCAAAATTTCATATTTAAAGGATTACATTTTTTTAAATCTTTTGAGGTGTCACTGAGGTCATCTACTCAACCCACAGCTTTGCTCCATAGATTTTTCTTTGTGTTTGGTTTCTTGAACTATTTTATTTCTTTGAAACTAAAAGTTAGCACAAAGGAGTGTTCTTGTAGTTTTTGTGCTTAGGATTGATTGTTTGGCCAGTTTTCTTCAATGTAGAACAATAATTTATTATATTGAGACATTTTAATTACAAAATACAAATAAATGTATGGAGGTGAATGTTGTAGGTGATGTCACTGACACCTCTAAAGATTCATAAGGATGACTAGTACTTCCCTCTGGAATATCAAGAAAAGATTTTAAATGCAACTAGTGATTATTAGAACCTTGAAGAATAATTGAATGATGGGTTTCAGCTAAATTAGACTTTGATTGCTTTTTATAATAGTCCCACTTTAATAATTCACATTCTTACTGGTTTTCACTGCATGTCACTTAGGTCATCACCTTGCTGGGAGCGAGGGTGGTTGAGTGGTTAGACTAATATTCGCCTCTCACCACTGTGCTCCCTGGTTCCCATACTCACAGGCCAAACAACATCGTCTTTGAGTGTTCACATATGACAGCAACTCCCCAAACCTCTCCATTTCTTAGGCTCAAAATATTGATATTCTATTACAACAGCCATTGTAATTCTGATACCCATGGCTATTTGCAACATTGAATTAGTAGTGCACTTACTTAATTCTCATTTTCTTTTCCCTGTTGGGGTATGGAGCTACAAAATAAGGTTGCACTGTGTACATGTACAAAAGTTTTCAAGCTATTATTTTTACATTTCATTGTTTTTAGCCAACTACGGTATGATGGTTGTGAGGCTATTGCAGCTACTTTAGCAAAAACTACAAATATCATAAGTCCTTGTCCACCATCTGCAAGACTACATCAGGTGGTTAACCTTGGCTTGAGAGCTGAAACAGAAGGTATTAATTCAATTAAAGGATAAATGGATAGATAGATAAATAAAGTTCTATTCTATTCTGTTGTAAGAGTAAATGAGCAATTTATCTTCACTGACTCCAGTAGTTAAAAATGTATATTTTGTGGTTTGAAAGGTTTCAAGCTGATTTGGATTTTTGCTCCCATTCATTCATTTGTTGCTACAGTATCTTATGCCAATTTTAATGTTCATCAAAAAGGCCCATTTCTCAATAGCTGCACATCAAAACCACCCATTCTTCAATAGCTGCACATCAAAACCACTAAGGCCATTTTCCCTTCAAATGAATTCCTTCAATAATTATTGTTACAGGTGCAAGACCAGAAAATGCAACACTTCCTGGACTTACTAACAATGTTGGACCCACAGCAAAAGGCATTGACTTAGAATATGAACCAGAAGGTAAGAATTTATTTTTGTGGTTACTGGCTTGTATGTCATTGAGCATGTAAGTAAGTGTGTAAGCAATTCGGATTTCCTGAAGTCAGTTCACGAAGAGAGAACAAAAAACGTACAGAATTGGCTCGAGGATTACTTAACTCATTTTAATCAATTTTTTTACAAGATGTTCAGTGATTTGGCCAATAAAGAAACCAAAATCAATATCGCCGAGGTTAATGTTTAAATTTTGACAAGAAAAATCGCCCAATTGTTTCAACTTGGCATGTTTTTGGTCGTTTCTGTTGACAGTAAATGTGAAAATTATTTGAATTTAATTTAGTCATTTAACAAAGAGCCAATGAGTCCAGATGTGACTACAAAGACTGTACTGTTTGTTCAGTAACCTCAAAACGTTTAGGAATAGAAAGTTGTGGTTTGCCTAGTTTGTCATTTTCTTAATCTTTGTAATATATAATTTGGAGGACTTTTTGGAGCACTTTCATCATTCTCGTAGACTCCATATATCTTGACAGAAAAATTATAATTATTTTTTTCTCGAAAGCATTCTTTCTTTCTTTTCTATTTATTTTTGTTGGTTTGTTTGTTTAGTTTAATTGCTTTGCTTGTTTATTTATTATTTGACCAGTAACCACATGTCCTCTTAAAGGGCTTTTATTGAATTTTGTCTAAGTTAGGGTGCATTTATGGAAGCATAGGAAAATGGTCCATTTTAAAATCCATTTATGATCCATTTCAAATCCAAATTCACCAGTTGTGCAGTTATGCAATCTTACTAAGATGTTCAACAATGTTTGATCACTTAATAAATTATTCCAGTCAGATCAGAACATTTTACTATAGCAGGGTTTGTACAGGTCATGGAAAACCTGGAAAGTCATGGAATTTCATGATTTCTTTTCCAGGCCTGGAAAGTCATGGAATTTAGATTAAGGTCATGGAAAATCATGGAAAATGGCACGAGAAAAATGATCGTAGCTTGATTTTAGGCAAAAAGATGAAATTTTATTTTTTCCAATAGAAAGTAATCCATTTTCATGAAAAGTATCGTCTAAACTTTGGTCATGTAAAATATAAAAGAGTCATGGAAAGGTCATTGAAAGTCATGGAATTTTGATACTCCAAAAGAGTACGAACCCTGTATAGAGTAGAGTAGTAAGGAGCAAGTGTAGCTCAGTTGGTTGGTGCGCGGCTTTCTGATGCGAGAGGTCCTGAGTTCACTTCTCTGTCAGATCGCCTCACACTTGTTTCAACTTCTTTCCATTCTGTGTAGCTTTAATTAGCTTTAAATACGCTTAAAACAGAGCACTGGTGGAAAGAGGGGGTAAAGAGAACACTGTTGGCTTCTTGGGAGACTAGCATTTAGCTGAAGGAACTACTGGTGCTAAATATTAATGCTTTACCTTTACCTTCAGTTAACTTTAACACCTTTAACAAGATGGTTACCCAGGGGCGTATCTAGAGGGGGGTCCTAGGGTGCCCGTGACCCCCCTTTCTAAGTCAGGGGAAAGATAGAAAATATAAGAATAGGAACATAGAAGGGAATTAAGGTGTTGAGTTTTAAAAAGTGGAAATTGTGCCCGTGACCCTCCTTTGAAAAATCCTAGATACTCCCCTGTTACCTTGTTACTACCTACTGTTGTAATATGTTCTGATGTGACTACAGCCAGTGTATTCAAAATAACTATATAACACGTTTTTATGCCAATGAACTGGAGCAAATAAGTGTCTTGCTCAAAGACACAGCAGTAGATGTAAATTAGTCTCTGTGCAAAGTGTGAGTTGAGTGATGAATCAAATACTAAATTTGAGGATGAGGAGTGTGAGACTGAACAATTTAGTCCACTCAGTTTCTGTGAGGGAAAATTAGAAATAAATGCAGTTTTTGAGAAATGTCAATTCTTACAATACGCCATGCATCACAACTTCTGTTTCTGAGAAAACACTGGTTTATAGTTTAATAACCAGACTTGGTTTGGAATGAGTGACATTGGAATGGGAGTGACATGAAGTGGAGGTTGAAGTCATTGTGTATACTGAATCAAATAAAATTAAAACAACTGACAAAACTGTCTCTTGAATTGTCTCTACTTGCTTCTTTGTTCTACTGAAATAATTATCAGTATCTAAAAGACATTAAACTCTAATTAAGTTACTTCACTGTTAATATTTATTAACATTTATAGCCATTAACTATCTCAGTATTTGTAATGTAACAAATAATGCAGTGCCTTTAACTTAAAGAAATTCTCAAGGTTTTTGATGAATTCTGATATCCATGTAACAAAACAAAGGACATCCAATGTCACATAAAGAAACCAATATTGTACTTGTATGTCAAGAGTCAATTATGATGGATTATAAGCATAGATTTGCTTAAAATATTTCATTTTTATGTGATAAACAGAGTTTTCCTGAATTTTCATGACTGATCATGAAACAACAGATTCAAGTCCAGGCTGGGGTAGATCTTTAGAGGGATTTCATGGCAGCCATGTTTGTGGTCAAAATAATAGAGCTTTTTTCCCAAGAGAAATGAAATCTTTTCCAATTCAAAAACTTTCTATTGTACTTGCCCACAAACATGGCTGCCATGAAATCCTTCTATACATTCACTGTATTTTATCCAGCCTTAACTTGAATCTATTGTTTTGTGGTTAGTTATGCAATTCCGAGAAAGGTCTATTGACTCTTCCCTACTCCTCTCTCTCTGTTGATTTTATCTATTTTTATTTACCTTGACAACATGTCTAAACATTTCTCGTTAAATAATAAGTTATCACGGATAATTTTAAATCCAATATTTTGTTTAACAACATGGTTACGTATATTTCAAATTCGTAAACATAAATGTCTTCATTTCCATGTTTTCCTAAACCATTAACCATATCTAAACACTTATAAATTGACAATGAGCGCATATACATCATATATATCATATACTCAAGAAGGGTAAACTAGAGGAATTCCTCTTTTCCTATTGCTCCTTTTTGGGGACTTCGTCATTCAACTGACACCTACCTCTGAGCTTCCGTTCTTCTAAAGACCTTTTCCGTCCTTTTCTGTGTAAAAACCTAATATATTTACTTGTACTGACAATAATCTTAAAATACCTATTTAAACCCGATTCAGTATACATTCAACTGACTCAATTTCCATTTCATCTCTATCCCAGAATTCA
Source organism: Telmatactis stephensoni (assembly GCA_029948255.1). Lineage (NCBI taxonomy): Eukaryota > Metazoa > Cnidaria > Anthozoa > Actiniaria > Isophelliidae > Telmatactis > Telmatactis stephensoni. Next base: position 411,857 of record JALIZF010001870.1, on the reverse strand, counting down.
TCCACCACCGCCGTAATGGCCAGGCATCCGAACCAACAATCGGCCATCGTGACCTCCATAAACTGGCCAGTAGTTCGGACAGTGGGGGCGAATCCGACCGCGAAAATGTCCCTCCAAAAGAGGTCCAAGAACACATTCTTAGAATCACAAAAAGCAAGATAGCAGCGGATGAAATAAATGTTGTAAGATCAAATGGGGAGACGCCACTTTCCAGCGAAAGCCTCAGTGCTGACAACATTTGTCTACGCGTGAAACAAGAGCTACAGAAGATGAATATATCCCAGGAGGTATTTGCGAAATGCGTGCTGGGCAAAACCCAGGGATACTTGTCTGAGATGTTAAAACATGGAGAAAAAGTGTTTTATTCTCGCGAGAAGGCAAACAGTAAAGGAAGGATGAATTTTGAAAAGATGCGTCAATTTCTGTTGAAGCCAGAGGAGGAGAGAAGAATTATCTATGCTGATAAAGCAAGGACAGTTGAGAGAGGAGAGGTTGTCAAGGAAACGCATGAGTTTCACGGTAAGTAAAAGAAATTCCATTACTTTTTTTAGACTGATTCCGTAGCTCGGTCTGTTCGCTCCTCAGTTGGGCTTCCTGTTGTGAGCGACGTACCAATTCAAAGGAGCTGAAAGCTACTGACTAATGAAATCAGTCTATTGTCATGGGCTTAGAATCAGAAAACTGTGACGTGAAAGACAGCGCTTACGACTAAATGAAAAATTGACATAAGAAAGTAATTGACGTCAGTCTATGTCATGAAAAGGCCGTTGAGCACTGCTGTAGTCATGCAACAGATTGTAGTAATATTGTAGTACTATGAATGAAAGATGTAGTGCTAGGAGAGAAATGGGGAATAGCCAAGTTCTGAGATGCTGCTTCACTTGCCACAGACATGCAGAGGAATTAGAACGATGTTACGAGCATAAAGCTCGTGCCACCTTTGTCTTGTACTTGATTCCTTTGTCATGTATGTGGCAAGTCAATTATATCTTGGAAGGTCTGCTACTCCTCCCAACACCTATGATCTCATTTCACGTCGCTATGTCTTGCTTGTCATTAACGCTTCCTTCCCCGAGTTTTCTCATCGTCATCACATTTATCAAGTATAATCTTCATCGAAACCGTCATATGATTGCTTTATATCACCATTATCTTATCTTCCTTCATAAAATCAAGAGGTAAAGGTATGAGACAGTGGAAAGTAGACAAGATTTAATACATATTTTTATTCTTTTATCAGATGGCCTACAGTAATAGTTCACAAATCACAGATGATTTAAAAACTCTCAGTAAAATGAAGTGCTACTCACGTAGTCATGACGACAGTGCCTACTCCCGTAACCATGACGACGGTGCTTACTCTCGTAGCCATGATAGCAGTGCTTCTTACATATTGCCTGAGAAAAGTATCATCCAACGTCAACATCGCCTCAGTCCTCACCACCTAAACGATGCTTCCAGAAATAACGTAACAATCAAAAGCGAACACGTGAGCCCACAAAGAGAAAGGTCTGGGTACGAGCACTCAACTGCGCATGCTTCTCATCACCATGACTTCCAACATTCTAACGATCGTTTGATGTTCATGAGGGAGGGGCCACCACGTGTTTCAGACGACGGCTCACCCTACCGCCATCCTAAAAAGGAACCAATCACAGACGAGCTTCAAGTTGACAAACAGTTGGTCACGACAAAGATAGCCGCACTGTCACGCAAGCAAGGCTACACCTACAAAAATTAGACCAACGGAAAAGGAACCTGTCACGCGTTACATCACCTCAGCAGCGACCAGACGAAAATCCGAGTCGGAGGATTCAAGTTGTGGGATCCCAGAGGATGTGGTAACCTATAGAAACGCTACCCTTGCAGAGCCTGGCCGCTGATGATATGGATAGTAACGATGAACATCCAGAACCTTTAGTGATTCGTCGGGATTGTTACCATGGCTAATAACGTCGAGATTGGCGAGAACATGTACGTTGTACAAGTTGATAGAACTGATGCTATACGTGTAACCAGCTCTATTTGATATCCACGCCTAACCGACTGTTATCCGAACGTGTACGACGAAAACACGAACTTATAACGACACCTCTTCGAGCTCTTTGTTTATAGTTTTCGCTGTTCATATGAGACCAGAGTTCTGAACTGTCTTTACGACGAGTAGCCGACGTCTTTTCGGATGCCTGCGACAAAAAGCGAAGTCTGTCGGTGATCATTCGAGTTCTTTGGTTGGTATTTCATTGATTAGTGAATTAAGTGATCCGCGAATATCTACAAAGAGTTAGGGCCTTCTTTGAGTTTGCTCAGGGCTGTCAATAACGAGATGTGACGGGTTTCTAGCGAACAATAGTAATAATAATAATATAGTACTGCTTTATCTATTATTTATACCATATATCAGGGAAATAGGAGTTGTTGATCTATATTTTATGATTTTGATGAACTGTGTACATAGAGTTATTTGCAACAAAAATTATCTTATAGTCATATATATCTTATATAGAGATTCTGTATACGGAGGAGTAGCATAATAAAAGATAGGGAAAAATCTTAGTGTATGGGCTAACTTAAACCTGTAGTAGTAGACCCAACAAGAAACAAGCCTGGAGATCAATTTAAATGTATGTAGCAAAGATCACGGTTGGGGGGGGGGGAGTGCGTTTGAAAGCCATTCCTAATCGTCAGTATTTTTTCTAAAGAAGGGAATCTTAGCGTGGAAAGAAGCAGACGCATATCTGCTTCGGTAAATTTTCCCGCCTTTCCATGCAGACACGCGCAACGTTTCAACTCAGACGCGACAACACATACAAACACTCACTTCACTTCACTGTCAAAGGCGCCCATCGTGGGCACAGGGAACCCGTTACAACTGTGACAGTCGCGCCACACCACCATACCAACCGTAACTCAATAAAAAGGTGGGTTTTCAGATTTAGCTGAATTAGTGTGGACGTAGCGCAATCGTCTGATCATGAAGTTGGTAAAATAACGCAGTTTTGAAGTTTTGGTGATAGTGATTCAGTCTACCGTCCACACTAAATCCGGATAAATTTGAAAACGCATCTTTTTCGTTATGTTTAAGCTTTCTCTGTCTACGCTAAAACGTCGAAGAAAACGTGGCATGATTTTTCGCGCAGAAACTCAATTATTAAAATAACTGGGTTAGGAAAAACGCTAGCTATTTCACCAATATAGTCAAGTTGGAAGCTCCTAATGACACTGCGGAAAAATGACTGCGCGTACGCGAGTTTTCGCGGGATTGCGCGCGTTCGAGTCGACCACAGGAATCCCAAACAATATTTTTAGAATTGTTTTCTTTAGATTTTCCCATATCATATCTTTGAGCTTAATTCTGAGCACGGGAGAAAACAGAAAAGTACTGGGAGAAAAAGGCAGACAATAGAAAATATTATAAGGTCCTTAACCTCATTTTTTTGGGACTGAGTTTGGCTTCTGTGGCTTAAGTTTCGCCGGCACAGTTTTGTTTGTTTGACTGCCGAATGTTTTCATTGAGGACAACATTGAGGAGGACTGGGGAGGCACGCATGCGCGGTACATTTTGCCGAGGTGTCATGGGCTCCTGGCTTAAATGTAATCATTACTCTGTACAGATCACGGTACCACCCCACCAGCAGCGATGTATGAAACATATTACGTCACAGCACATAAAGCACCTTGTAGGACGGCGGCATTTAGTGCTAGCGGTAAGTATAACAAGGCTCGTACTTCTTTTAAAATACAGTAGAACCTTTCCTTGTGGATAGAGCTCTGTTTGACTGTGCAATTTTCTTAGCAACTTGTCTCGTAACGGCGCTGAAAATGAGATTCGCATTCTGTTACGTTTAGGGGTATATTTACGTACGTTTAGACTTATATTTACATCAAATTCGACAGGAAAACTAGTGGCAACAGGGTCTGTTGATGCGTCTATCAAGGTGCGTAACTAATACGTAAAAAGCATATGTCTGTCAAATACTGGGATAGTGGTGCACTGCGAAATAACATTTGGTAAAACAATTTTTGGACACAATAAGATATTACGCGATATTACGCGTTACTTTCAACAGCGAAATTGCTTCATTGGCGTGCGCCCACTCATGATCGGGCGCACACGCGCAACAAATCGCTTTTGCGATTCACGTCAGGTAAAGCAACGCAATTCTGTTAACGTTTTCCCGCAATGCTGACCAAAATAACGAGACATCTTCTCCTATGCAGCTGCATGTCTGTGCCCAAGCAAACAACAACAACAAGAAAAATAAAACCAACACCAATGATATCAACAACAACAACAACAACAACAACAACAACAACAACAACAAAAGGGAATATCTGACTCCGGTCACACTTGTTCATATATGTCGTCACTGAAGACTGCAATACTCTTGTCTTCCAACAGGTTTTGGACGTCGATCGAATGGTAGCTAAGAACACTATGCCTCAAACACATGACCAAGGACAAGGAATGAACTTAGAGAACCATCCTGTTATACGAACCCTCTACGACCATACTGAGGTAACAGCAAACTTAGTATAGAGAATTCCGTATATGAATCTGAAACGTACCGCGCCGTACTGTGGCCGTGTCAGTGCCGCCTGATGTCTATATAAAAACATTCGAAATTCCTGCCGTAACTGTGCCGTTACCATGCGGTGCCGTTTTTACAGTAATACGAAATCTACTCTACAGTCCAACTTTACACCTATCAACTCTATCATTTAGCCTACGGATTCCATTTTCCGTGCATCTGTACTCCAATAGATGCACAAATGACGTCGAGTGGCGTGGCTGTTGTTCTCATCTTCTGTGCATCTATCAGAGAAAAGTCGCAAGAAGAAATGGAATATTCTGGTTTTATATAATATCTTTCGAAATGTTTTATCTAGTCAGAGCGCGCGTAAGATCCGTTAACGTCATCTATGCGTGTCTACTGTAATTACACACTCTTCTCAACCAATCACAGCGCACCTAATATACTAATTTTTATGTAAGCATATAATAAGACCTCTCTTTTAACCTACCAACAAAGTAATTCCATTCGAAGTCGGAAATACCGACTTACACTGACCTGTCTTGATATTTGAACAAGGTCTTGTTTTTTTTGATTAATTTATAGGAAGTCACCTGCGTTGGATTTCCATCCATCTGCATCAGTTTTAGTATCTGGTAGCAAAGATTGTACTATCAAACTGTTTGACATCTCTAAACCTTCTGTTAAGAAAGCTTATCGAGCAATACAGGTTAGTGAAATTAACTATACTAATGGTGATTAATGCTAACTATGATGATGATGATGATGATATGAAGGTTGATTTTGGCTGGGGGAGGAAAAACGTGAGACCTCGGGAAAAAACCCTCAAAGCAAGGGAAGATCAAATAAGATCTCAGTTTATGTGTAGCTCAAGACGAGAATCGAACGAAGGTTGACAATAAGTCACAACATTAACTTTGATATTCATCACTTTTTCAACAGGAAGCAGAAGTCATCAACTCCATGTCTTTCCATCCATCTGGACAATACATACTAGTCAGCACAGAACACCCAACTAGTACGTACTCTATTCTAATGTTATTTTGATGACAATGTCATCAGTATTACATGTCGATAAGGACGATGACGATGATGATATGACAAACGATATGCGCTGCGCTGAATCGTAATGGGTTCTAATAAACTCCTACAGGGTAAGGTCGCACTGTCTCGGAAGATGCCATCCAATTGATTTATTACCCTAGAATCTACACAAAAGAAATAAAACACCTGGCAATAATAACTACATTCTTTTGTTGCATCAAACCGATGGAAAAAGACGTTCCGAGCAAGTAAAGCTCTACTGCTCCTAGAGCTTGAATTAGAAAAATATCTAGCTTCTCGACATTGCTTAACGTAGTAGTTGCAGAGCGTTGTCTATAGTCTTTCATGGTTTTGCTGATTTTTCTCTGTTTCTCAGGAGAAAAATATACGACTGGTATCGCGCAGGCATTGAGTTCGTCTCCTAAGGGGAGGTTAAGCTGTAATCTGTTTTTATAATTGGTGTCATCACTGATTATTTTCTTTTCTTGGTGATCTTATTTTCTACAGTTCGTTTGTATGACGTCAATACCTTCCAATGTTTCGTCCCTTCAAACCCTAGAGAATATCACACTGGACCTGTTACCATGGTGAGTACTGCTGGATATTAGTCATTAAAACTCGTGTAAGTGCAACAGTCAACTTTACAGACGAAACCCCATTTCGATCCGAGATCAACCTGTTGTACAGAAAGTTGCAAGTTTCATCCTGACTCAACACTCATGGTTGGGACATAAACACCTCAGGGGACAGACTTTCTTTGTGTCTTTTAACAAATCATCAGGAGAGGGAAGACTGTTGTTTTGTTTGCTCAGAACGAGAACCACTGTGGGGAGGGATGAGATGAGATGGGGTGGTGGCATACAACCTAGGGTCACTTCATGGCTACCATTCTCAAGTGCTTTTATGACGTGATGCTTTATCTTCAGGTTAAATACGCTCCTATAGGAAATCTTTATGCTTCTTCAAGTACCGATGGTTCTATTAAGGTATGGATGATGGTCCGTTGTGTGACAGGGTAACGGTGGATAGCGTGACTTTGTTTGATCTTTTTGATTGACAGGTGTGGGATGGAGTTAGTAATAAATGTGTGGCTACATTCGCTCAAGCTCATAAGGGCGCGGAGGTACGTGTGGTTAATCTATTCCTATTACTATAGTGCATGTCTGTCTGTCTGTTTTGCGCATTTGATTATATATATGCGCAATAGAAATATTAAAGATTGTTGATTGTATATTGTCTGTCTGTTTGTCTGTCTGTCGTTCTGTCTGTCTGTCTGTTTGTTTGTCTGTCTGTTTTGCGCATTTGATTATATATGTATAGATATATGCGCAATAGAAATATTAAAGATTGTTGATTGTTGATTGTCTGTCTGTTTGTCTGTCGGTCTATCTGTCTGCCTGTGTGTCACCATCGGTTTGTCTGTCTGTCGTTCTGTCTGTCGTTCTGTCTGTCTGTCTGTCTGTCTTGCTATCTGTCTGTCTGTCTCCATATGTTCCTCCCATGGCTTATGTTAAATTAGCCCTATTTTTCCTTTAAGGTTTATACTGTACAATTTTCACACAATTCGAAGGTACGTATAGCTTTCCACTGCTCCTGCTTTACTACTTTTATGGATGTTGTTATTTTTACATTGTTTTTCTATTTTTTTTTCTTTTAGTATCTGATATCATGTGGCAAAGATAATATCGTATTTTTATGGGAGCTGTCTACAGGTGAGAAATATTGAATTTCAGACAAAACAGAACCCCCTTTTCGAATTCGAAAGGGGAGCCAAAACCGAATATTCGACTGAAAAATGAACAAAGGGAAATCGATTTTAGCTCGAGATCCCATGGTAAGGTCGTGTAAACCCCGCCATTGTAAGTGTTACAGACAGCATGAAGGTGGGGCCAAAGGGCGTACTTTATTTTTCTCCCCATGCAAGAACACTTCGAAGAAGGGGCAACGAACGCTGTTTTTAACCCTCTGTGATTCTTTGTTCCTCCAGGACGTGCCGTCAATATGTACACTGGCGCATCAATGTCCAACTATCGAACACAAGCTGTTTTTAATCACACTGAAGACTTTAGTAAGTATATTACGAATACTAATATTAATCTATCTAGCGGACGCACGAAAGTGGACGTTTATTGGATGTGGTCGCTTTGGGAAATATGTAAATTTACGTAACATGTAAATCTGAGGTCGTATATTTCGCGGCACTTTGATTTCGTGATTTTACGAAAAGTCACGTTGTTACTCACTTTAATACTCGACACTTATTTTTGACGACGCTTTTATTTTACTTCAATTTCGCGAACTTTTTTAAATCGGGAAATTAGATAGGCTCTGTTCCCCTTGTTCACCCGACGGCTGGGGAACACAGCCTAGAAATGAAAGTGTTGCGGAACTTTCATGTAAGAGGGTATAATTCCTTTCGCATCAAGATTAAGGAGGCTTCCTACACTTTCTCTAGTGCTCGACCGGTCAACTTGAAACGGCTGTAGTTCTTGCATGAAGGCACCCACAATTATGAACTTTCGTCCACTTACTACAGCCGTTTCAAGTTGACCGGTCTAGCACTAGACCGGAAGCCTCCTTAATTGTAAGTTTTATAGAGGATGGCTGTTTTGTAGAGCTCCAGAATCAATAAAGATGACGCGTTTTTAGAATACCTGGACAAGTGGAGAATGGGGATGAGTAGGGGGCGGGGAAGCTAGTCCTCGTCTATATATAGAGCTGGTTGTACATGAGGTTCTGTTTTCATTATTTCAATCTATCTTTTATAGTTCTTGTTGCTGATGAACAAAACAACAGTATAGCATGTTGGAACACGAGAACAACAGAGAAACAGAAAACACTGTTATCAGGTAAAGTTTATCGCATCTATAAGTTTTTAGTGCTCATTTGAATGCATGTAAAAACATATACTTATTTCAGAAAAGTTGTTCGTAGTTATGTTGCTTATTGCGTGTTGTATATAGCATTGTGGATTTTGAAATTTCTGTCATTTTTCATCACTCCTAAAATGCACAGGAAAGTTTTGGAAAATGTCTGAGAAATAAACAGTGTCGCTACAGCCTTTTGCTGCCCAATTACACACTGTCCATAATGCAATTAGTCCTTATATGCAATGTGCAACATGCCATATGCAACAAAATCAAGGACAACCTTTTTGAACTAATAGGTATCAGTGCCTATTTGCAAAAACATTGACCCTTCAAAACATAAAAACTGAGAAAATATCTTGATTAGATGAGCCTATACGTGGACGTTTTAAACAGCGACTGAGACAAATTCTTGGTATTGCAAACACGATTAGTATGTAGCGAATTCATAGATAAAACATATGAAGATCCTTATATTACTAGGGGTACCCAGAGGTCATTTCGGCCTCAGCTTCTAGGTTCGATGATTTTGAAATGGTCAATGTTTGTGCATATACTGAGGTATATATGGTAAATTGGTTTAGCCAACACTGTGCTACGTGAAAGGCGTGCGCCCTAACCTTGCAAAAATGAAAGGTCTAAAAATTGTCGTCATTTATTAATTGTTTTCCTCTATTTCACAGGTCATAATAATCACATACGTTGTTTAGTACATTCTCCAGCTGGTGCAGCCTTTGTGTCCTGTAGTGACGACTTCCGTGCAAGGTTTTGGTATTGTGAAGGCGTTTAATTTGGAATAAACAAACTTGGCTCAGCTGAGAATTAGCACGTGATCACCCATGTGACCATCTAAAGAAACACAGTAGATTACATTTTTGTCAGCGTTTTGAAATAAGATAGGCCCTGAGGAAGTCCTTGCCTGAGTTTCTGAAGACCGATTAGGGCTAATCCAGGATTATGTCTTAAGAAAACCATTGGTTTTAATCCTGGATTAGTGCTAATCCACCAGGAACCGGCGCCAGGATGCACGCCATAGAGACCACGCGATGGAACTTTTCTTACAACTTTTTCTGCAAAATTGGGTGCGCAACACAAAGCTGCACCATGTGCCCACCCCTCCACAGTTACATGTAGCAGTCAATTAAGATCGAGCTTTATTTGCGCAACTTTTCTACAACGTTGCACGGGATGGACACACGGTGTAACTGTGTTGTGCGCAATGTTTAAGAAAAGGTTGGAACGTGCGGGCAGGCCTAAAAGGAAGCCTACCGCCTCGCGTTATATTTGGTCTCATCAGATTGCCTTGCTATTTTTAGAAAGAAGCTTTTATTTGCTTACTAATGCATGTGGCGTGTGACAACATACAGCTATAGGACTCTTGAGTGCTGGCAACGAACAGATTTTTCAATTTAGTCTTTATTGCTCACTGCGCATTGCCGATAAAATCATTAGGTAACGCGTTTCACGTTATCTCTTAGAGTCATTAAAGTCTATCCAATCAGAATCGTCTAATTCTTGATTGTAAAAATGTGCAAAAGTAGTCAATTATCACTGAGCAAGGAAACCCATTCAGTGCGCGAAGCCATTAAAATGCACTTCCGGAATCCAATTTATTGCTTCAAGACAAATGTTGGCGTTGTGTCTTCGAAAATATAAAGCACGGAAAAACGTTTCAAAATTCATGAAGGACATTTCCTACCCTGAGTGTTTCTAAAAAAGTTTTCTGTATTTTTCCTTTATTGGAACCCTTTCAAATGAACTCTAAAATGCCATTCATACGACCAGTAAGACGTCTTCGTGTGCGCTGTTCAAGAGCCCTTCAAGAGGAAATCCATTTGAGTTTTACTTAAGAAGACATTATAGTATTTCTTTAGAAGCGATGTGAGTGATTCTTAAGAAGCCGCTAGCTATTTGAGTGTTTCTTTTAGACAGAAGAGTGTCATGCATGCCATGTTGTCTGCTTTTCAAGTTAGTGTTCTCTTCTTGGTTGCGCTTCTTTACAGGAAATACTGTCGACGTAAAATGTACCCTAAATGAGATATTACGTTAATAAAAATATTCCTTGTTTTCGAATTCGATTACTGCTTCACCACAGGAATCCCTTGGGATCAGGTTGGGTAGGGACTGTGCAGAATGCATGAAACTTCTCGCTTTGAATAATAATTCATTTTCTTTGAATATATTTTTTTCCTTTCCTCTTTCTTTTGTTCCCAACTATCTCAAATTGCAGCCAAGCCAAGCCATCAATATCCATTTGAGGGTGGGGTGGGGTGAGGGGAATGGTAGGGGGTAGACTTTATTGGTAAAATAATAAGCAACATTGTTCATTTAGGTTTGGCTATATTTTATTCACTTTGAGTAATATACAATGCATTCCCATCGAATTGCTTTATTAAATAGAAGTACAAAAATAGTGTTGTAAAGAAAGTTGGAATCCTGAGAAATGCTCAGTGCATATATTTCCACAATGACATATACATCTGGGTCCCCTAGGAACCAGAAAGATCTAGTCCCTTGAAGTCCCAAAGGTTCATGTCGAGAAAAAAGAACAATATAGATGATATCTATGAATGAAAACTGGAGTAGCCCTAAGATTTTTGTTAGCCTCCTCTGCATGCAACCCCTTCTTTTCCCCAGCTTCTTTTGGAACTTTGAGATTCCTTTGTTGGCTGTCTGAAGAGACCTAGGCTGGACGCTTTCATTTTTCTGTCAGAAAGCAAAGGAATCATGTTTATAGAACAACCACAGGAAGCCCAAGAGAAAACCGAAAGAGACGTCTGCAGATGACGGCAGATATTTGTCTTAATTTCTACTCCAAGTAAAAGCATTTACAATTAAATAGTTTAAGTGGCTTGCACTCACTTGTTTTAGAGTTTTTTTAACCTTTCCCTTGTATGGTGTTGTGTTTCCATATTTGGTTAAGGTCATTGAGATGAGATATTTACAGTTCCTGGCTGCTAACATCACTGTTTTTGATTCTACTCAATGCAAGTTCCTTTCTGATGCAAAGAACAACAGCAACAAACAAAGCAAAAAGCCACGCTTACACGTGTTGAAAACGCCACAATTACATGTGTTCATTATCTCTATTTTGGAGAAGAGGTTATATTACGTAAACTGTCTTGAATATAATGCATTTCTTTGTGTTTTCATGGTATTTGGACTCAATGAAGCAGATTTTGAATGCGTTAAAGAGTTTTCAAAATCTGCCTCAGTAAAACATTAACGTTTGTGATATAAAATTGTGCCACCAAAAACGGTTGGTCGGTCAGTAGAATTTCAATTTCAATTCATTCAATGTATTCCGCTTCGCGCTAGTTAAAAATCTGCGCGGTACCAGAATATTTCATATTTTTTAAAATATCAGTTTCTCGCGGCACCGCCTTTTTTCGTGTCGTTACGGAAACGTTGCGTTTAACAATTGACGTGTACGATTATTTGTCTGAGGTTCCGTTAACAATTTTTTTCGATTCAGCGTTTTCTTTCTGTATTTGTTCGGATGTTTTGTCAGTTTCTTCTCGTGAATTTTTCTTTTTGAGTTCTTTTTCCATGGTTTGTCCCATGTCGACGTAATAATCCAGTGCCTTACGAACAGGCGATATGAGTTGATCCTGTAAAAAAGAGGTGACAGAAAAAATATAATTACTGCGGTTTTCGTAGCCTGTGTACAGCTGTTTCCCACCCCTCCCCCCTACGGGGTAACGGCTGTACGCAGGCTACGGTTTTCGATATGAACTCTGATATTTCAAACGCCAACCGCCAATTGACGTTTCTCTTCTGTCGGAAAACTCTGAACATTGCCGAAACGTTTTCGGAACTCCGCTTACAAAATACCTGAGGCCGTCTGGTCGGGCCTTTGTATGTTCGAGCTATGTTCGCTTTCGTTCGGCAATGTTCGGAGTTTTGATTGACAGACGCAAAAACGCTAATTAGCGATTGGCCTTGGAATGCCAGAGTTCGCAGAATATTGAAATCCACTGTAATGGACGAAAAACACAACACTGGTATCTTTATGGTAGTGATAATGACGGCGATAAACGATTACAAATTGCTCAAAAACATGTAGTGCGTGATGCACTTAATTAATAAGGTCGATAAAGATGAAAATTAAGGGGGCGTAAAACAGAAAGCGACGCACAGTTGTGATGATAGTAACGATGACAACGATACGACGAAGAAAAGAACATTTACTAGATCATTGGTGATAATGCCGATGGTATTGATACATAAACATGACCGGTTTACCTCTAAAATAGGAAATAATTCTCCCAAAGCTTCAAACAGTGGAATAAGTACGAATTTGATAAAACCAATTTGCGCTGAAGGTTTTGTTACTTTGTCTCGATCCATGAACGGTGCAACTGGTAAACCCTCCATTTTCTCCACATCACTCTAAAAACGCAATAGAATGAGAATATCAAAAGGATTTCACTGACCCTTCATACGATGCGATATCTCAACAAGAATGAATCAGAGCAGTCGACAGCATCCTCACTGCATTAGCATGTTGAAATGGCCACCCGTCTGTCCTTCCTTTCGTCGTGCCTCTTTCCCTCCTTCCATCCTTCCCTCCCTCTTTCCTTCCCTCCCTCCGTCCCTTCCCTCCTTCCTCCCTCCCTTCCTTTTGATTTACTCGTGACAACACCAACCTGAATGAAGAACTCCTGGAGCAAACAATCAAGCCAAGGTTCTGCAACATCCATGGGGCGTGCCTCGTTTGAAACATCGGAGACTTTTATCATTATTTGCATCAACTAAAATAGAAAAAACTTTTCATCAAAACCTAGCTTTCATTGACGCTTCAAAATTAAGAAAAACTTACCATCGATTTATGGTCTTCGTTATCAAATTGAAAGCCAGACTTGAGTAGTTCTTTAAACTTTTTTAGAATGTCAGAGTGTCTTGCCATATCTGTTGCTAGGATACACCTATCAGCATAAACGATATCAATAAGCGTGACGCGCTTTGTACATCTATCACAAAAAGCGTGATGCGCATTGTAACGCAAAGACTTGAATATGTACATACAAAACGTTACTTTGCTTGGAACATGTCCAGCTACAATAGGGGTAAAAAAATTACATGTTTTTCAGATGTTTTACTCCTTCCAAATAGTGTTGTCTAGTCTTTGACTCTTGGACGTTTCGGTCATCACAGAATAATTAACATTGCATTTGGCTTTTGTACGCATAAAATGTTATAGGGTTTAGCACGTTTGTAACTTTTGGTGCAGCTTTACGTGAAATTATTGCGGCGAGCGACAGAGCGAAAAGCATCACGTCGTAGATTTCGTATGACTGTGAAAACGGTACCGCATGGTTATGGCAGGAATTTCGAATGTTTTTATAGACAACACGGCACTGACACGGACACGGCACGGCGTGGTCCATTTCGCACTTATACGAAATTTGCTCGAACACGATGAAATTTGTTGCGCGCGCATCGCCAATAACGTTCGATTCTTTGGTAACGCAACGCACAACGTAATTTCCAAAGGCTGTAGAAGCAAGGTCACGTGCAACGTCCACCGCCTCTTGTGCCTGCAAGTCAACTGAGCAGCTACAGTACTTACTTGATCATCCCTTCTCGAACTTTTTTAAACATTTCAGGAGAAACATTCTTGAGAATATTCGAACTGTCCTGTCGAGCAAAAAAGACAAGTTCCATTAACTCATAATTACCAGACTCCACCAAGACTGGGATTGAGATTGGAACACTTGGAATTAGCTACGAATACTCACTCACCCGAAATGACATACTCACAATTAAACATCTAAACTTGAAACTAGCGAGTGAGCTAGTTCTTGCTGCATCGGAGTATAGAGATGCAATAAGGAATAAATGGAAATCTGTAAGCACCGTATAATTAAGTAATGAAAGTACGGTGCCGTAACAGATTTTCCTTATCATAAACATTTGTTAAAATTAGTTTGAGTTCCAAATCTATGATAAGGGCCATTTATACGAGACCAAATAGAACGCGACTTAAATAAGGCGTGAACCTCTCCGTGTAAACGGCACTTTTAGTCTAAGACGCGCCTTATTCGAGCCTTAACGACGAACAACTCAGAACGTTGTTGCTCGATAAGTCACGTCTTAGACTAAAAGTGCCGTTTATACGGAGAGGTTCGCACCTTATTTGAGTCGCGCCTTAGATAACATGCGTCTTACTTGTCTTTACATTACCTGGGACATGATGTCAAACGCTACTGCACAGTGGTGGTTTTCTAGTGGGGAAATATCGTTGTATCGGATCGCCAGCTCTGTTCTTGCATTGATCTGATTATCATAAAAGGTAGGAGTTCTCTAAATGAACTCGACAATATTTGTATTGTCTGACTTCTAGATTATAACAACGAAAATATGCGTGTTGTTATATAGTGAATTTTGCTTTTTAAGGCGAGAAAGCTTAACTCGCGCGCGCGCATTTTTTATGGAGCACAAAAACGATGGTATCATCGCATAACTAAACCATTTTGCACTTGAATGGCTTTTTTGGGATAATTAATATCAGTTATATCTACCATTTTCTTGGCTCCCACTCCCGAAGAACATCACAATATTAAAGCGCCTTTTCATACGCTCAATTGGTTAACTGAAACTGGTTGCTGGCAATCTTGGACAATACCCTTAGGACTTTTTGGAGATTCCTTGGCGCTGTTTCTGGCTATACTCTCCCCTCCCCATCCAATGTTGCGTAGTGGCCGTAGCACAAAACCAACCAGTCGACTGACTTCAACATTGGAAGGGGGAAGGGGGGAACACTTACATTTGGAAGGAAAACAATGTGAAATGCAGTCAGGACACAAATCACTTTTAAACTCTAAAAGTCCTAACCCCTTTTGTCCAATATTGTGGTTGCAAATTTGCTGATCAATCACCTGATAGGCGTTGTTGTATCCTGGATGGTCCAAGTCATGACACAATGCTGATGTTAGCATTGTTAAAACTTCATGTGGTTCAATTTTTGATGTAATATTTGTCATCCATATAAGGCCATACATCTGTAATATTAAAAAGAAGGAATACACTAAGTATAGCCGCCAGGAACAATAGAAAAATTATACTCCGGTTCTTAGGCTAGTTTGACCTCCGTTGCTTCCTCGGCTGTGTTCAAGATTGTTTGGAAATTTACAAGATCTCACGACTATATCATTACTCAATAATGATATGTTGACGTTTTTCTACAAACATCGATTAAATATTTTAATGTAAAGAAGTAAGCTTATAGAGCGTTTGCACTTCCGATCACGTGACGTGATTTTACGTAATTTGATTTTTTTCGGGCCTTTCTAGAGCTTTGACCAATATCATAGTAATTGTACCTGAAAGAGCAACCAAAACTGTGCTTATTTGGAAAAGTTAGAGTCAAAATGTTTGTTCGTTACCAAGATATGAATTTTTCAATTTGCTTCAATGTTTGATAAGAATGTATGGAGCCGCCATGTTGGTGTACCACTTTGGAACCCCAATATGGCGGCCACAACACCGAGTGATTGAAATGATACTAAAACCGGGAGTAATCTGTTTATTTTGCTGAAAATATTCTTAGAACAATTAAGATTATTCATCGACTAACCCATTGATGTAAAATTTGTTGCAAGTTGTTATGTTTTTATGCGATTTGAAAACGCGTGACAGTATGGCGTGACAGAACTTAGGTCAGTGATTATTCAAAAGCGGAGCATCAGAAATTGCCCAAACTTACAGGAAAGTATTTCCTCGATGGTATGGAAAAAAGATATCAGCTAATCAGCTTTTCTTGATACATGATTTTGATTTTGACTAGCTGATGACGTCAAGTGAAAACGCTCTATACTCACTGTAATCTAGTAAATTTATAATCGCCGACTTACCATTTGAGTGACGCAAAATGCATGTCGAAAATTATGAAACGGTGTAGGGTTGTAATGTCTATAGACTTCGTATACAAATTGTTGCAATGTTGCTCTCTGTGATAAAAATATAAAAATATATAGCAAAGAATGAGTCAAATTGTACCAAAAATATTCCCTCTTTTTCAATCTTTGTTTGCGTTTTGGGGTAATGACACAGGAATCCCATCACCAAAAATTTTAAATTCAAGAGCACGCGCGCGCGCGTCGCCAAAAAAGGCGGGAAAATAACATTCCTCCTGGAATAGTGCCATTTCATGTGGTCATACACGAAGTAGTAGCGCATTTGAACATTACGTGATGAAGAAACTCGAAGATTTCAAGCAATGGTGAGTACAAATTCACTTATTTTATTCAATTTCGCAATAGAAAGAAACTTATAAACTCGGAATTCTATTACGATGACAAAAATTTAAAGATATTTCATAAACTAAGTTTAAATTTACGATGCCGATGTTGAAATTCCTCCGCGAGTTGTCTGTCCAGGTCACAAAGGTTTTAGGAAATGCGTGCAAACGACATAAAACAACTGTTTCTAAGCTCTAATTTGTTTAATATACTTGGTAATTCCTTCTGTCGCTTGATAGCAAAAATAAATATTATTTTAGAGGAAATTATGATAGTAAGATCAAGTAAGGTCATTTCATTTTGAGCCCGAATTTCTTTCCCTTTACCTCTATTTTGAATGCTTCTAATAGCCCAAGATCGACATACATTTGCTGTAAGAGATATAACATTTCCTCTTCTTCCCATTGCCTACAATGTAAGATGATATTACACATAAGCTTAAATCTTGATGACAATTAACTGTAAAATATTTCATTCCATCTTTACAGTACCAGTAATAACCTTTCAATGTTATGTAAATACAATTTTATTTTAACTTATTATAAACAAGCTTAATTAGGATACCATTTATAAGAAGCACTTATTTTTACCTCTCTTCAGCATGCAGTTTATTCAACAGAGCAGATTTTGTAGTACATTTACTGTCAGTACTACATAAGAGTGCGAACTGAAACATTTGTATATCTAAATTGCTTGTAATGCACCTATAAATGATAAGCCCCAGGGTAGGGGGCAAGACTACCAACTAAAGGGAATCTGATTTTGAGAGTGGTTTGATGTGACACAGTTGTCATCTTGAAAGACCAAGACCGACACAGAAGTCACTCAGAACAGTATTGAATTTGACATTTGTAAGGTGTTCAGAGGTGGGGATTTGACTCTGGCATCAATGAAAATGTTAAATTCCCCTGGGTGTGCCACCTACCACCACCTCTCCCCTCCCCCTGCATCCCACCCCAACCTGGGGCTTAAAATCCATGGGCGCATAAAGTGCTTGTTTTGCACAGTCATACAAAATCTGCTCTATTAGAGATCTAAAATTTGGCACATGGTAACACATGCTGACTTACCATAATATGTCATCACATGTATATGTACATGAACTATAACTACAAAACACACATGAATCCATGTAAATTCTTGACAAATTTAAATTCAGACATAAAGCACATGCTGATTGGCTTGTGACTGTGTTTATATCAGAGGACAGAGACACAAAAAATTTGAAAATACATTGTATTTAATAAAAGCAATATATGAAACTGTCAATTATGTGCTGTTATATAAATGCTCTGGAAGATGTAGAGACACGAAAAGCAAGAGCAAGGGTTATGTCAGTGGTGTTCCTAAGCTTGCTTTTCTTGTGCTTTGCATCTCCCATTTAACATACGTAGAAATTTAACATGTACATTCCATAAGCCACAGAAAATGATCACATGACAGACAAAGAAAGTCTTACCAGTTATCAAATGATGGTTTTTTCAAAATATTTCTTGTTTCTTCTGATAATTCTGAGTTTCTATTAAATACAGAAGATGTGATATTTATATTACGACTGTCTTGTTCAACTAAATTTGAAATGAAAGGGAAGTACTTACGCTAGCTTTTTAAACCTGCGGAATACATTTTCAAACTCTTCTGATGATTTTCTTGTCAGCATAGCCTTCCCAGAACCAGACCGACGAGTACCACTGTTAGTGATAAACATAAAAGAATGAAAGAAATAATTACTATGAGATGATTTCTTATTGAATGAATGCCACAACTACTTCTTCATTTTCATAATACAGCACTTTTTTTCTTAATAATTATTACAGACACACTTGCATAGGACCACTGGTATTTTGTATATCAAAACAAAAGTCCATTATGCTGTTTTGTTTACTGTCTGGCATAACACAAACAACATAATAAAATAGTGATCTACAATTAACAATATCAAAGCTAAAATATAAACAAGTATATGCCACCAATTTGTTGATCATACACATGGAATGCTATTTTAAAATCGCTTGTTGATTTATTAGCTTGAAATAAATCCAACCAACCTTGACATTTCTTTGAAGAGACCAAGCCAACTTAAGTGCTCCACACTCTGCAGAGAATAAGATATTATCACTGAGTACCTCTAAAAGTAGTAATTGTCAGACTAAATCTAGACTATATCTTAAAAATGTATACCCTATCCCAAACTAAGGCTTAAAAATCAAGCATAATATCCAATTACATTTAACATGTTATAACCGTGCAGGCCCATCGCCACTCCCTCGTCTTTCACCTCCTCCTCTTCACCTAAATCAATATATTCTGAATAAGAAAGATAACTAAGTTTGTATATTCATCATTGAGAATGGTGTATATGTCAACCCCACCTGAGGTTCTTGTGAAGGGCTTCAACTAATATTAGAGACCTTAACTAAAGATGCATGATGTTTATGGCAAATGGCAACCATCGAATGGCAAACTTTAGCCATCCATCTTAATTCAGCCGTTTGTGCACTTAAGTGAAGACATTTGTATTTTCTGTCATTAAGAGATTTGTTCTTTATTTCATTGTTGGATTGATTTAAGGATTAGAGTAAAATATAAAATCAAAATTGTCATTTGCCATTAGCAGCCATTTGCTGTAAACATCAATCTTAAGGTCTCTATTATATTAAAAAAAATCATTATCACATGACCTACTGTGCGAGCAGGCTGGTTTGGTTCTATGTGCTATATAGAGGTTATAGTGAAATTGGCAATATCAAGATGAAACAACATTTTGGGGTGCATTATTTTAGCTGCTAAAAATATTGAAAAGCTTTCAGCACCTAATACTCTTTGAATGTTACAGCAACCTGCATTGTTACAGCTAAAAATAAAAAGTCATAATTTGCAGCTTGATGGGATTCAGACTGACTGACTACATGCACACCAATTCTTCTATTTGGTACATTAAATTTTTTTGCTCTATTTACTTTTGATCTGTCATATATATTTTGTGGTATTTTCCCACATGCAAAGATTCTTCCATATAAGCACTTACCTCTAATTTATCTCTAAATGAATCTACTTTATCTTTTATATCCATGACAACTGATGGGGTTTCTCCATTTTCTATTAAAATCTTAGCTTCTAATTTTTCCAATCTTTATTTAGGAAAAAGTAGAACAAATGTTATTGTACTAAATGCAGGGTCAGGGAAGAACAGAAAATAATATTATAATAGTAGAAGTCTACCTTTGCTCTAAGGCTTCCAATGTATGCTCACTATCTACAAATAATAAGAACACAAGAGTTTAAATATGATGAAAATTATGCAGCCATTCATATGTACTTATTGACTGCAAGAGGGAGGGCTGGACAAGAAAATATTTGGCTCAAGGGCATGCCGTACAGACCAAGTGTAGTGAGGTCCGTACAAATGACCAAGAGGCAGATATTTTCCCGTCGGGCCCAACCAAACTCAGAAAATAAGCATTTTATCATTAATATGACCTGATTTTTCTCTTTTAAAAAGTGTTAAAAATACTCTGTAATACAAATAAAATTATAGCATAATAAACAAGCAGAGCCGTCCAGCCTGCTCATGCAAAACCTTATGGCCCTGAACACGTCATCTTTTCTGAAGGTTTTATTAAGAGCATGTGAGCCGCGCCATATGGGTCATATGATAGAAATTATTTTTTTTCAAAAGCCTTTTTCATCAGCTGAATGACCAGTTTTCAATAGAATATTCTCTGCTTGAGATCAAATGGTGGTCAATGTTTCACCACCCTTTGAGGCAAATAATGAGATTCACCCATACATGATCCTCACTTGGAAATTGACACACAAACTAAAAGTGAGCAGCAAAGTTGATAATTTTTGAAATTGATTCACATTTTATTGAAATTGTCACAATCACTCCTGCATATACTAAGAAATAACTATTGGAAACAAAAAAATGGGAACTTGAAAACAAAGAGAGAAAAGAACTGTCACATCTGAAATTTGGAAAATGATAAAAATGAGAAATTCTGTAAAAGATTTAAAAGATTAATACTTAGCACAAGAAAGCGTATTAACAACAATAATTGTTCAGTAATTATTACTGAACAATGTTTTGAATATTGTTGTATATGGGAATAGTGACATGATTGAATTGTTTCTTTGGTGTAAATTTATTATAAAATGCCAAGCTTCTACACTACTAAATAAATAATAATTACAATAGTGATAAAAATACATCTGTTTTACCTAAATTGATAATATTTTTATGAATGACATTTAATATTACCTTATTTGGTAACAAAAAATTTCTCTCATCCTAAACACTCCTCCACATCCTATATTACCTATGCACCAATTTTAATAACTTGTAATTTTTTCTTATTGTCATGGCAACTAAAACAGTCTTCACTTGAAATTTTAGAACATCAAGACAACATTAATAGCTGACACCTTTAAAGTGGGACGACGATCAAAGTGGTGCTATTTTCATATTGTATTCTAAATATTACATTTTGAAATATTTTAATCTTAAAAACACATTCATCTTATAACTTAGAAAAATAATATTAGGTTCCTACATGTTCTATTATATCTTTGACCAAGTATAATTTTAAACACTTTTGGCTATCATGAAAATACCACTTCATTTATCATTTGATAAATAAAATATGATTGAATAAAAATATATTTAATGAGAATTTTCCAAGCATTTTAGAGCATAATATCAGTAAAAAGTAAAAATATGAAATATTATGATTTTTTAGACAAGTATAAGATTTTCAAAACACTGATAACTGTGTTATAAATATAGAACTTGTTTAGGATATTGAGATTCTCAATTTATGAGATAAGGCTGAAAAATGTTTAAAGATATGACAAACACCTACACATCAATATTGGAACATAGTGGGGTTCATATTGAAACTGACAATATTGAAAACATGTCATAAATGTAAAATAGTACATTTGTTACAATATGTGGGGAGGTAAATAATATGGTGTTAATTGAAATACTTGTTGAAGAGGAATTCCATGTCCAGAGTATTTTATTTAAATATCATAGAGAATATGATGGTCACATTTAAACTACAAAAAATATAATAAATAAATAAAAAAGTGAATGCAAAATAGAATGGGTTTAAGGTATTAGAATTGGTTAAAATGGGTGTCATTTTGACAAAAATAACTCAGATCAAACCAAACAATTACCAATAATTACATTATAAAACATTCATTGAGGAAATTCTCTTTCAAAATATCGTATCAGAAGTGAAAAATTTCACACCTAAGGTGTCAAAATAGCACAGCCAACCCAATGAATTAAAATCAATCTTTCCGCGATATCTCAATTTATATTTGCACGAAGAAACCTAAAAGAATAGATCACCTACTAGATACCATGGTGAACAAAAATTAGGCAGCCCGGAGAAAATGGCCTTTTAGTTGGACCGCAAACTACTTAGAACCATATTTCAACTTTTCCTACTCACGGATTTGCTTCAATGCGATGTTGTCCTCCGGGCTGCCTATCATTTGATCTCCAAAGCATATTTAACTTTTCTACCAAAAATCATTGGGCTACGAGCTTTAGAAAAGATATTATTGGAAAAAAGGTCATCATCACCCTCGATTTTCATCAGAAAATCCATCAGAATCTCGCAATTTTGGTCTCAGCACGAAAGAAACCGCCGCCATATTGTTTCTGGAATCAATTACGTCATAACACACGACTCTGCATCGAAAATCTTTCGAATATCGGCCGAAAACCATCGGAAAATCATCGTCCACGTGGAGCTTTGTATTCGGTCAAAACAAATTATGGCATACCTAACAACGACACCTTGAAATATGAGGACTTCGTCACGGCAGATTATGTTCGCTCGTATTTGTCGAGTTTAACGCTAAATCATGGCATTTTTCTTTGTATACTTAATTAATTTATAGCTTCTCTATATCTTTATGAATTCTTGGACAGAAAAGAATGTGTGGAGAGAGGAGAAACAAAGAAAATACATCCTATCCGAGGTCATCTCCGAGGTCATAGTATTGCCTTACACTTTCAACAAACTTGTTGTGATTTGAGGTTGAAAAAATACAAAGTTACGACAATTGACTCAAATCGAATACCAGGGATAGGAAGGTATCTAACTTTTAAAGGTCTACAAGGATTTTTAGACCCAGTAAACGATGTCAAGACCAGAATACAACCTATAAACCAGCCATACTCAAATAGATTATGTTATTCTGCTACTGTGCTCAAATTTCATGTAATCTCTTCCTTAGAAACAATGTTTCGTCTTATTTTTACGCTCAGGCATAACACATAGACATCGAAAATCGTACAAAATGTGTTTAGGTAGTCCTAAACAAGCTAAATACGCGGTAAAATGTTGTGTTATTTTTTTAACCCTGAGTCAGTTCTAATACCTTAAATATAACATTTAGTCCTAAAGTTATTGGATTCTTATTAACATATTGCTATAAAACTATTTTAACAAGGCCAGCAACGAAATCTGACACTGTCAAAATAGATTAACAAAAACACTCATAAAATGGATTCAATTTGAAACGATGACAACCTTAATCCTTAAATTGAGTACCAAATTTTTTCTTATTTTAATTAAATTTCGGCTTTTCTTTTTTTAAGCCTTCAGTAAACAAGACGTTACTTTAGCTTCAAAACTAGACTAAAAGGAGCGGTTTGTGTAGATATCGTGTTTGTTAAGACTGGGTTATTCCAAGCATGAAGGGAAATGTGGATGCAAACAGTATTAAATACGAATCGGATAAAATAGGTGGTTCCGAAATTTGAAACCGATTACAACATAATGGTCATCAGGTTGCAACCAAAAAATGAAAACATGATGAAAGAGTGACAATATTCTAAAAGAGATCTGTAATACGTCACTAGCCCTGCAAACAACCTAAGAGGAGGCACTTATAATTTGAATACTGTGAAAGACCAATCTTCTCCAAGCTGGATGTCACACTGTTTCATAAAATAATAATTTTCTGTGTTTGAGCGTAAGCAGACTTTTACGTCACAAGTTCCTGAGATCAAAAGAGCGCTTTCAGTATTTACAAATTATCTCCAGATTTGCTGTATGTTTGAAGCTAGGATTAAATGACAATAGGGCTGAACTAATCCGTGTTTGTAACTTGAACATGTGTAACTTCTTGTAGCAAGATGAAGCATTTTTCGAGTCAAAGTAATATTGATGTCTTCAATATGTCAGATTCATATAAAAGTGATAAGATCGCGTACATAAGTACCTTGTTTTGATGAAACTTTCCAAATATAATTCTGTCGAATAGTCGGAATACCCTACACGTAAAGTAAATTTGTAATCCATCTAAACATTTCCGATAATGAAATCAACACTGAAAACACAATCTACAATTAATAAAAAATATCTACCCCAAAAAATTTAATATTTCAAATGTAACTTGAAGTAAAAGAGGGAATTTAAAGTATTTACCACACACTCCACACGCCGGGCAGTTCGTCGCGACAACCTCGAGTCTGTAGCGCATTTCAGGCGAGTTTTCTTGCAGCTTTGACGTGATGTTGACCATGTTTCCTTTGGTGTTGTAAAGCTTTAATATGTCATTAGGTCCAGCCTCAGCCGCAGATCGAAATAGCTCTGAAAAGTACAAATCAAAAACACATATCAATTTATACACCGATTGAAATATATTATGAGAGATATTGCGATTATCTTTGCTTTTAGCTAATTACTGGTGGAAAGAGAGTATCAAAAACAAAGGATATTAATAAATTCTGAAGTATAGATCGCTTTAAATCTCGACCTTTTACATCTTCTGTAGGAATATCGGTACTAATCTCGGCTTGCTCTTCTTTCTCCCCAACTCTAAAATATACCACTTTGGTAGTCATTGTGTTACTAAAAGTCTCCGGGACGTCAGCTCATGTACAATTGCGACGCTGAAGACAAAATACTTGCATCTGACTGAGACCGCATGACTTGATCGATTGTTCGGATCGAGTGTTCTACTGGTATGAGTTGGTTGTTTACATGCTGATTTAGCGTAGCTCATCCATCCGAGCGCCTTCGCAACAGAGACCGCGCAAACAATGACAGCGGTTAATTGAATAACAAAATGTGTTATTAAAATTCTCTGATTTGAATATTTTAGGTAATTATTTTTGTCCCAAACACAGAATTAATAAAACTCTTGTGCTCAAAATTTCCTTTCAATGTCTCCAGGAGCTTATTGGGTTCCTAATGTTACCATTTGGGCCATTACTAGTAAAGGAATAGTGAAATAGAAAATGAGAGTGCTCTTTTGGGAGTCATTTCTATCCACCGGAAAACATTTAAATTTCACACCTTATACTACCTCAAAACGGTAGCAACAGTAGTTTCTGTTATTAAAAGGAATAAATACAAATAAAATAGAAGGAAGCGCTGAATTTTTTCCGGTTTGAATTATTGACTTCCATCAAGTCGACTTCTTTTTTGCATAAGATCGGTCAAGGAAAATTAATTATCTTCATCAAAACGACCTTTTAAAATTAGATTTCTAAAATATTAGGCGGCGAATATGAAACCGCGAATAATATTATTATGGAAGAAACAAGTCACGAAATTTCGGAGCTCGTGCATTGCTCAAGTGGGGTTCCTGTGCTAGCTCGGACGGGTAGCCTGAATACTAAGGTTATCAGAATATATAGTTGAGGACTTTATTTTTACTTTATATCTGACTTTTAAATGATATTATTGAAACGAAAATGAAGAGGAAGTCTTAAGAATATGAAGTTTATGATTCGGTGTAGTTGGATTGACGTAAAACAGGTGAGTACATGAAAAAATATCACTTTTCTTCCGTGACTGTCAAGCACTTGCCTTTGAACTCAAATATTTTCATATCATTTTTGATAGATTTCCTCTTTGCTGTGACCATGACGAACAAAGACAAATAACTCTCAAGAAAAGACATGATTCCTGGGTTTAGGAAGGCGAGTTTCAATGGTAAGCAAAGTGCGAGAAACACATTCTATTAAATGACTACATACAGTTTTCTAAAATTACTGTGCTCATTTCATCGTAGGAATCTCTTTTATAAAAGAGGGAGGAGGGAGTATGAAATGTTGATGTCTAGACAGCTATATTTCAGTTCATACTGTGTAGAAGGATTTATCGGTCCTGTAGCCTGACCCCTCCTCTTCACCCCCCCCCCCCCTCACACACACACATGCACTGCAAGTGACACACACACACTCCCCATGCACTGGTATGATAGCAACTTTGTTATCTATCACATTTCAAGATGGAAGTATAAAAATATCTTGAAAGGCAATAACACAGTCCCTATGAGTATGAACAAAATTAGAATTAGCACTGTGCATAACACAAGTACATGGTGTATAACAGGGAAAAACAAACTTCCACTTCTCCCACAAGTTTGATTAATTTATACTGCTCAATCAACTTCCCTTTTCCCTCCCACTATTTCTCCCACAACCTGGCCCACAAGATCACATACAACTGTAGGTTCAAATTTGTTCCTTTGCCAAGTCATGAAAAAAGGATACAGCCGTGGATTTCTGCCAAGTGTTGACCTTTATTATTAACTCTGATCAATGCAATACATGTAATTCCAAGGATAGGAAATATATTGGATGAGTGATAGTGAATAATAGGGTCACTCAAGTCTCAGGGAAAATAAAATGATAATTATGATATCTCCATTGATAGACCAGAGCCTTGTTTTGAATTGTGTAATATTCTTCCCTGTGTATTGTTATTCATGAGTATGATAATGAGGTATGGGGAATCGCTCTGGCCTGGGACCAACCAAAGCCAGGCGAAGTGCCAACAAAGATTATTTGGCAACTTTGAACCCGACTTACTCGCTAAAGTGGGTGGGTGGGTGGGTTGCCAACCGTTCTTCGTCGCAACTCGAATGAACTGCATTAATTACAAGAATTGTTCTCATTTATATGCAATCCCCAGGGACCATATTACCAATTCAAATGGACTTTGAATAGTGTAATATTCTTCCCTGTGTATTGTTATTCATGAGTATGATAATGAGGTATGGGGAATCGCTCTGGCCTTCCCCAACTCGACATCCTACTTCATTCAAGGTCACTGATCATAACTACCCCTGCAATCCAATAGAACCACACCTATTTTAAATGCCGGAATGAATGCTGTATTGTAAAATACATTGCAACCAGAGAGCTGAACTGCGTATTAACTACATTGATAAAATGGAGATTCCATTAGATTCCACTTAGATTCCATGTTCTCTTCCCAATCCTTATCCTTATTACTCCAAACAAACAATACACAAGCAAGTGAAATGGCCTTAACTTATATACCATAAGCCAAGCAATGCCTTGGGGATGTATGCTGTGTACGCACCCGGATATTTCTCCATTTTCTTTTTTGTTGCTGTTGTTTTTGCTCACTTGTCAATTGATCAGCCACACCTTTACACAAGATAAGCCAGTCTCGCATCGTGGTCCTTTGTCCCTCCTGATCGGGAACCCCTTTTACCAATCACATGTCCACAGAAATGTTCCATGACTTGTTGGCTCTCTTTCAGTTCCCACGTCACATGCTTCAATCGACATTAATCTTTTATGGTTTAGACCGAAGGCAGCATTATTAAGTAAGGGGTTCCCGATCAGGAGGGAGTAACCTCAACACGCCTGCAAGCAGTACGTCTACTGGTCACCGAGATTTGCGGCAAACCAACAGGGGTTACTCGCCCTAATCAGGGACAACAAAAAAATGGGGTTTCGAACATCAATTCAAGCAACCGTTCAGGCACAATTCATTGATACAACTTCAGCCTTACATAGGCACAATTCAGATATAACTTTTCGGCCTCACAGGCACAATTAGTATAACTTTTCAGCCACACAGGCACAATAATATTGATACATAACTATAACTTTTCAGTCACACAGGCACAATTCATATATAACTATAAAACGTTTCAGCCTCGCAGGCACAATTGGTATAACTTTTCAGCCTCACAGGCACAATTCATATAACTTTTCAGCCACACAGGCTCAGTTCATGTAACTTTTCAGCCACACAGGCACAATTCATATAACTTTTCAGCCTCACAGGCACAATTGATATAACTTTTCAGCCTCACAAGCACCAATTGATATAACTTTTTAGCCTGACACAGGCACAATTCATATAACTTTTCAGCCTTACAGGGTGGCATAATTTTTGCAAAAACTTCAGCCACACAGGCACAATAGGACAAAAATTTCGCTGATACTGGCACAATTGATACAACTTTTCAGCCCGGCTCCCACGCACAATTGGTACGAAAATTTTATATGGGCATAGTTTACAAAATCTTACTCGCATACTACAGGCATACCGCTCAAAATTCTCTGTAGTCCTCGACCTAGTCCGCATCCACGTGGAAATTTTTGCGACGCCTAAAGCCACGTGGCGAACAAACCACAAAAATCGTCAAAATGACTACTCCATATGCAAGAAAACAAACCTTATACCAAGGCTTTCCGTGAAACCATTCAAAGCCACGTGAAACTCCAATGGACCAGGCCAACTCCTCTCAACTCGGCACCAACCGTTAGCTCACGTTGTCCAGAACCTCCACGACCTTATTCAATGGCTTTCTTGGAATACAACCGGTCTTGAAATCACTTGGACCATTTCTTTAGCTGTTGAGCGAGGAACTCTTGCTCAAAATCCGCTATCTTCCAGCGAGTAAGTCGGGTTCCGAGGACCAAACATTAAGCCAACCGTTCTTCGTCGCAACTCGAATGAACTGCATTAATTACAAGAATTGTTCTCATTTATATGCAATCCCCAGGGACCATATTACCAATTCAAATGGACTTTGAATAGCTAAATGTTGTCTGTTCACTCAACAAATTATCACTGACATTAATGTGGTCTTTTAAGCTAAAGAAATTTGGAAGTTTGAGAATTTTGTCACATGATGTGATCTCCTTTACTAAAGCAAAGGAGTATGGAATGGACGTGACAATGTTTTCCCAATTCAGCGTGACAGACCTCCCAAGGAATGATCTCCTTTTGGAGAGAGGGGGTAGAAAGAGCGCACTGTTAGTGTCCTGGGAGACAAGCTTCTAGCTTTGCTTCTAGCTGAAGGAACTTCTGATGTTAAATATAGTGCTTTACGTTTACCTTTTTGTTTTGAAATTAGTTGGGTTATCATCATTTATTTATTCCTTTGGGATACTCATGATTTTTTGGAAGTAGAGTAAAAACAAAAGAAAATGAATTACTAGAGGTTCATCACATATGAAATGGGAAAACATTGTGATGCATGGATTAGGTCTATTCTTACTTTTGGAAAATGTAAAGTACTTAACTGTCAGTATTAGCTTTCATTTTCAGCCTGAGTATTTTTATAGTCTACACATATGGTGATACTATTGTAGATATTTCAAAATTAATGTCTTCTAATGCTTTTAATTAGAAACTCCTGAAGAACATAACAGAAATGTTGAAATCAAGAAGAGACTGATCCATGAATTGTCAATCACTGTCAAAGAGGTAGGAATATAATCTACATCAACCTGGATAAACTTTTGAAAATGCATCTTTCCCCTCTGTTTTGCTTTCCATACTGCAATGGTGGAGAGAGGCTTATTGTAGTGAAAAAGACATTTTTTTACTAATGTGGACATGTATAACCTTATTTTTACATCATTGACACTATTCTTCAGGCTGTGTACTGACGTTATCATGGTATTCATTGAAAATTTTTTTTCAGTTACAGAAAACCCACTTAGATGAAGATTTTGAAGTTGACAAGTAAGATGTTTTATCAATGCCACTTCCTTTAGTTTGCAAAATTTTGATTAAAATGCCTTCAGGACCACATGCAGGGTCATACCATACAAAAATATTAAGTTAGAACAGTGTCTAGGGAGTAGGATGTTCTTTAATTTATTATTCAGGGTATATGTGTCCCACAGTATGTAAAGCATGTAGTTTGATGTCCGTGGTATTGCGTTTTGAAATAATAATATTGACTTGTGCATGACCACTCTTTCCTTTTAGTTGTAATATGAGATCACAAGCATAGAACTGTTGTACACCCAAACTCCAATCTTGCCCTGACGAGCTTGAAAGACTAGCATTCAATATTAAACTAAGCCAAATGTGATGTTGATTATATTGAATTACATTCTATGTGTTTTGCAGAAATGATGAACATGCTTTAATGCTGTGTACTCTATTAGAAGCAGCATTATTACATGGATACCAAGATACTGGTCTTAAGGTACAATTTACTTATAAACAGTTCTACTAGTAACTTGTTTACTTCCACCTCCCCTTCCTCCATTTCTTTCGTTTCCAACTTCCCATCCTCCATTTCTTTCCTTGTTTCTATCTTACATTGTAGCTTGTTTGCCTTCTTCCCTTCCTTTCTTTCTTCTTTCCTCCCTTCCTGAGTGCTTGTCTTCCTTCCTTCCAACTTTCCATAGTTCCTTCCCTCCTTCTTTCCTAGCTTGTTTGCTTACTTCCTTTCTGTCAGTCTGTCTGCCTGCCTTCCTGCCTTGCCTGCCTCCCTCCCTCCAGGGTTCATGCTACTCCTTAAACTCCTTGAAAACTCCTTGAATTTCATTAACGTGCTTGAAAAGCCCTTGAATTTTAGAAATTCTGCTCAAACTCCTTGAAAATCCCTTGAATTTATACTTTTAACAAAAAACGCAAGGGACTTGAATGGGGTGGGAAACATATTAATTTAATTTTTTCTTTTACACGTAAGTGAGGGAAGAGGATGTTCTAGTATTTCAGTGAAATGAATAAGTACAATTTAACCAGGTAACACTACTCCTTGAAAAATCATTTTTGGGTCCTTGAATACTCCAGCCTTGAATTCTCCTGGAATTTTAAATTCATAACGCTGTCCCTTATGTCCTTGCTTGCTTGCTTCTTTTCTTCCTTTCCTTGCTCCCTCCCTCCCTCCCTTGTTTTGTCCTTTAACCATTTAAACCTTTAATATTGATTTAGATGTCCAACTTCTACAATCTTCTTGGGAAGATTTCTGCAGCAGAATCAATGCCATCTTATGTAAGTGGTTATAAAATACATATTACCATCATGATAATTTTCATACAAATACTGTACAAAAACAAATGTACTCACTGTGATCACTGATGAAAGTGTAGCTTTCTTATTAAAATACAAGTGGCCTAGAGCAGATCTTAGAATTTGACCAATATCACTGTACATGTACATGCATACAAAACTCTAACTGAAACACGATGAGCTGGTTCATTTAGTTCTAATCCATCCATCCCTCCTTATCTCCTTCCCTCCCTCTTCCTTCCAGGCTCCCCTCCTTCCCTCCTTCCCTCCTTCCCTCCTTCCCTCCTTCCCTCCATCAATTCATTCATTGATTTGTTTATACCAAGTCAATTAAGTAGTTCATTTGACAAATGGAATTTCTTTCTCTGATCTACATAAACTGAGGTGATCTTTTTGGTCTTATCTAGTCTTTTTGGAATTTGCTTGTCCACTTCACTCACAAGGATATCAGACAAGAGCTTATGCACTTATCACATATTACCACACCTATTGGACAGTGTAGGGTAAGGTTAATATGCTGTCTGGTACATGTTGCATCATTTTGCAACTATTGCATATGCAGTTTTGCATACCGATTTAGTTACAGACTAAAGTAAAATTTGGTTCTACTTTTGAAACATTGTCTGTGTGCAATAATTTACATCTTGCACTTACATGTATTATAAGCCGCACTTACATGTATTATAATCTGAGTCCATAGCTTTGTATTTTACACTTATTGAACTTGTCAATTGCCCATTGTAAAAAAGAGCCTGGCTCTGCTTTGCAGAAATAGTTGAACTGTGCATCTGGACCATCTGGACCATTAGACTTTTATAACAGAGTAGATTTCATATGACTGTGAAAGCATGGTCACAGCACAGTTCTGTCAGGAATGGAATTTCCAATGTTTTTATAGACAAAATTGCACGTCACAGCATAATGCAGTCTGTTTCACATGCAGATTCTCTATGGTGCAATTATAATATATTATACTTAGATGTATTACAGCATGCATTTGATAGTGGACAGTGATAAATATTCAAATTGATTGATAGTGTCTCAACATACAGAATGTTAACCTTGGAACTGGTATTCTAATTTTAGGCTTGGGTGCGGCTTGCTTTAAATGACTGTCTCATGGAAAGTTATTTGGATGCTATGTTATCAGATACTGATAAATTACGGTGAGCTGATATCACTCTTAAAAATAACAGCCATCACAATGTCTCTCTATCAGTGTTACCATTACATAATTGTAGGCTAACCAGTGATATGATATAGTGTCAAAATTTGTCAGCCCGTGTGGAGTCCTCTTAAATGTCGCATCTTGTTTGAGAAATCGCTCTATTATGTCTTGGTGTTTTGATTTGGTAAGGCCAAAAATGTTGACAATCAAATCTTAAGTTTAGCTTGGCACAACAGGGCACTGCTTACAGGGCAGGGCATGACACACCATAATGTACATGCACACTGAAATAGGGTAATATTGTATGTACTAGGTAACAATATTTAGATAGTTTTAATCTTTTTGCAGGACTTACTATAAACCTGGTGCTTTTATGCTAGAAGAAGAGATGCCTTACATTATGATCAGTTTCTTACAAGGTGTGTGTACAAACAAACAACAAGCATTAAACAACTGCAAATAAATTATAAAGAACCCTGCTTATTACAGTGTCACTCCATTACCACCATTTGAATAATTATGTGTCCTGCCATACTAAAGTTTCAATTGGGAATTGGTCAATAGGCTACCAAAAATTCAGACAGAGGTGGAGTTTTCTATACTGTCTAATGTCTGAACACTTTATTGGCTTCCCAGTAGCCTATAGCTAGTGACAACTTTAGTCTGGCAGAATGGGTGATTATATGCAAATGATGGTAATAAGAGCACCACCCCAAGTGCTACTGTGACAACCTCATTATTTTTGGTCCCAACCTCCAAACTAGAGGTTCGTCTTTCTGTGATATCTTGTAAAAGTTACCAGCCAGTTAATGTAATAAATAAATTGCTCAATTATTGCTGTCAGTTATATTTTGGTCTGGACATAGGTGGCAACTTTATCCTATCCTGCCCTACTTCAAGGTATAGAGGTCATAAGACAGGGGCGTATCCAGGGGGGTCCCAGGGTGCCCATGACCCCCCCTTGAAAACAAAAAGATGATAGAAATAAAAGAATCTGACTGGAGAAAGATTGAGAAATTGGAAGTGTGACCCCCCTTTGGTGGAAAATGGAAAGTGTGACCCCCCTTTGAAATATTCTGGATACACCCCTGTAAGACAACTACCTTACTCTGCACAATATTATTTCAAATTATTATTGATTGAAAAATTTCTTTAATAATTATAATTCTATTACAGGACTAATTGATTTTAAATTCAACCTCAATTACAATACTCCCAGTTTAAATAACTGGACAGGCGACACACTGGCATATGCAGGAATATGGCAGCTTCCAAAAGTTGCCAGCCATTCTCAACAACCAACATCAGGTACACAACTTAGAAATAATTTGTCTTTCAGCTGGACACAAGGAATGAACACTGACTTAAAATTTACATTATATTGACAAAAACCACAGTTGGGGTCGAAAATTTGAATCTTAAAAAAGTTTCACTTTTTTAAAATTTTTTAGTTCTGATTACATACTAAAAAATTTTTAATTGGTTTTCTAACTTTATTCTTTCTTTTGACTTTTTTATTTCTTATTCATAGCACATGAGCCTCCTCAAGGTGCATCTCGAAGTCCCTCCAACTCCATGACCACCACCACTACCATGCCAAGTCACAAACCTGTTGATATTGTAAACAAGAGATCCAGAGCTGAGTCCATTGAAGTAGCCAACAGTGTAAAAGAAAATGACAATACAGACTTGGTGGTCGATGGTACAGTTGGCAACAGAGATAAGTCTGTAGGTGTGGAGCCAGCTGGAACAGAGAACAGCTGTATAGCAGTGCATACAGGTAGAGATTGGTGATTATTGGATGGTTAAGTTTGATTCTTGGACATTTTGAATGTGAGACATCCAAATAATAAGCATGGTTTATATTATCAAATCAAATTTTGAACAAGCAGCATGAAATGTGAGCATAGCTGAATGAGGGCAATTGATAGCTAAAACAGACAAACATACAATTAAAAACAATGTTTCAGTGTTTCAATTTATTGTATATTCTTGACGTTTGTCCTGAAGATGCACTTACTAGTAGTGTGATAGCTCGGCATTTTATAAAGTTACATGGAAGAAACAATTCAATCATAATATGACTATTCCTGGCAGCATACAACAATATTCTAAACTGGAGTTTGTCTTTACAGATTCCTGTTTACATGTTTTGTTTGTTTGTTTGTTTGTATGTTTGTTTGTTTGCTATTTCAGGTTTCTTTTGAAGACAATTAAATTAATGTAATCTTTTATTTCTCAATATTACTCAGCAGAGACAATCTTACATTTCTCATTCATTTTCTCATCCATCCATTCTTTCCTAGAAATTAAAGAAGAAAAGCCTATGGATGATGAGACAAATAAGTTGGTTGAAAGTCAAGAAGAAAATACAATACCTGAAGGTACATGTACAAAATAATATGTATCATTATTTACACAATAATATCATTTCATTGTATGCTATTAAACATTCATAATATAATTAAAAGAACAAGAGGGTTTTAATGTATGGGCATGTTGCTGTACTGTGATATAAAAACAATTTTGAGGAGTAGCAGAGTGTTTCTCTTGCTTTTCAAGTGCTGTGCATTTTCTAGTAAAGAGTGTTTACATCACAGTAGAGAATCTCTGAAGTGTGGTCTTGTGGGCTTTGCAAATAACATCTTTTTTGTGTTCTCAACTTTGGGTGATCTGCAGACATGCGCAATGTACAAATATTGCACATAACTGGCATGTTATGCTCACAATATCAATATTTTTGCATACTTGTATTTTTCTGCAGAAAGCCCAGAAAGACCTACTGCCATTAGCCCTGTACCAATGCTGGGCAGCAACAAGTTAGGAGTCAGTTCAGGATGGTCTTCAGCTTTTGATCCAAGAACAATATCTCCAGAAGGCAAGAAAGCAGAAGAAATAAAGACCCAAGAAAATACACCTACTAGTATATTAACTAAAGAGGCCCTGCAAAGCCATTTGATAGCTGATCCAGAAACTTACACCAATATGCTGAGTGATTATACTGTGCAAGGACAGGCCAAGTTTGATCATTCTTTGTACAGTAAAGAAGATGGGAGGAGAGAGGTAGTTGTATGAGAAATCATCAATGACAGTGTACAATGTGGAACGTTTACAAATTTGGCAGAAGTCTAGGAATATTTTTATTGCTTACTTACTTCTTGCTTGAAGATGGGTACTGGTAGACATTGTTTGGTCCGGTTCATAGACATTGAACAATGAAATGGGAGTTTGTCATTTAATGCAGTGTTGTACAATGCCCTGTGTCCATAATATTATTGCTGTGAAAATGTATGTTGTGTGGTAATTGTATGCAATGTGAGACAACATTCCAAAGACATTTTGAGGAAAAAGAAATGTAATATCAACACCTTACATGCACATGTTTTTAGTAGATTTCCTTTATACTGATACTGTAGTATATTTTCATATTTCATTTATTTTGTTATCACCCATTTTCTTAGGCATAACCTTAATGTTTTAGTCTATGGCAAATTTCCCACATGTATTCTTCTTATTCCATTTACTTAGTACCCATTTTCTAAGGCACCACCTTTCTTTATACTTGTAGATATCCATTCCCAAGATGAACAACCCTGATTTGGAGCCTCATATGCCTGGTTTTGAGGTTGTTCCCCATAGTTCATCAGTACACTCAGAACACACTGATGATAGAACACAATTCTTGATGTCAATTCTCACTCAAATTACCAATGAACAGGGACTAGATAATCAAAACTATCAATGTAATGGATGTGGAAGAAACATAGGTATGTATTGAAATTGAAATTAATACAAATCTATTTTCATTCACTTTCAATTGGCTTTTTCTGGTTGGTGGGTCAGTCAGTCAGTCAGACAGTCAGTCAGTCAGTCAGTCAGTCAGTAGTCAGTCAGTCAGTCAGTCAGTCAGACAGTCAGTCAGTCAGTCAGTCAGTCAGTCAGTCAGTCAGTCAGTCAGTCAGTCAGTCAGTCAGTCAGTCAGTCAGTCAGTCAGTCAGTCAGTCAGTCAGTCAGTCAGTCAGTCAGTCAGTCAGTCAGTCAGTCAGTCAGTCAGTCAGTCAGTCAGTCATTAGTCAGTCTGTCAGTCAGTCAGTCAGACAGTCAGTCAGTCAGACAGACAGTCAGTCAGTCAGTCAGTCAGTCAGTCAGTCAGTCAGTCAGTCAGTCAGTCATTAGTCAGTCTGTCAGTCAGTCAGTCACTGTCTGTATGTAGACTGTACAGTATGTCATCATGTCAGTCAGTCATTAGTTAGTCCATCAGTCAGTCAGTCAGCCAGTCTCTTTACTTAAACTCAGTTGACCAACAAGAAAGGAAAAGGAGAGATTGTCATGATCAACTTAATGCAACAGAGGTTTTCTTTCCAGGGATGATTTATGGAGAAGCCAAAGTATGCAAATATGATTCCTGTTACTACTGCTATGAATGTCATGTTGACGAAGAACATGTAATACCTGCAAGAATTATTTATAACTGGGACTTAAGAAAACACAGTGTTTGTAGATTTACTAAGCTGTTCCTGCTACAAATAGAGGAAGAACCTTTGTTGAATATTGATGAAACAAACCCATCACTTTATACTGTTGTTGAAGAGCTCAAGGAAGTCAAGGTATGGCTGTACATGTAGTGAATGAGCAGATTTTGTATGAGTGGGAATCCTGTGGTATGCACATATGGTGTTCATAACTTTGGTGCTAGAAACTCAGACAGTCAGACAGTAGCACGTGATGGGATCCAGGGGTGGGGTGGTGGGGGGGGGGGGGGGGGACTCCAACATGTATAGTACCTATAGAAGGTGGGATGCTTGTCAGAAATTTTGCAAATAACTCCTAAAAGGTACCTGAGTCTTGTCCAGGTGGGCGTGGCAACACATGATTTTTACCCTAGAAGGTACCAGGTCAAGAACAATTATAATTAATGTAACATTTGTTGGGATTGAAGAACCTCTTTTTGTGAGTGAGAACAAATTTAAATTGAAGAATAGAATTGGTAATATCTAATTTATCCTGAATTTATCATTGAAGTCTATATATTCACTGATTGTCTAATTCTTCTGCAGATGTTAAGAACACAGCTTCTTCATTTAAAAGGCTTCCTGTTCACATGTAAGGAACCAATAGCAGAAGAAGTAAGAAGAAGAATCTGGCCACGTGAATATCTGTGGGATGACATCCACCAATACTCACTGTTGGTGAGGAAATAGGGCATTGTTTTAGTTCCTACAAGCAGTATCCACTTAGGTGTTTGTTTGTTGCTTTTTGCTTTGAACAGCAACTGTGTGTTTATTTTTCAATTTAAGGCTTATAGTGAACAATCTGTACTGTACAGTAAGTGGTTATGCAGTAACTCAGTTTGTCGACCACTTACTGTTGCAGCATTACCATTATCTTACCATTACCTTACTGACCACTTATTCACTTATCGACCACTCCTAGACCACTTACCAACCACTTACCAGCACTTATTTGATCATTTGTTGACCACATACCTACCACTGTCTTATTGACCACTTACCAACCACTTAATTACAATACTGTATGGTGTACTATTAGCAATGTCAGTACTTTATTTAAATGTACAATATTGGCAGTATAAGTGTTGAATACTATGCCGTTGTGGTTAACTAGCCAAATGTTGAGAAACAGTGCACAAATAGTGGGCAGAAAGTCCACAAACAAAGTTAATTTCTTTTTTCTTTATACTTTTAATGATGTTCTTCTCAGGATTTGATCCAAACAAATTCAGGACAACTTGCACATCACCTGAAGAAGGTGATATCTTACTGTAAAAAGCATGTCTACAAATGTCAGGTAAGGAAAAAGTAAAAAAACAATGAACCAAATCTTATCAGCTGACAGTTGTTTGTTTGTTGCCCCCCTGGGGGGGGGCTCCATTGTAAAAGGATGCATGTCGACCGTTCAATTTTATGTTCATCATAATGTTCATTAGCTTGCTGGTCACTGGTATCTCTTAGTGGTTAAAAATCGTCCAGCCACGCCCTTCTTAAAAGGCTTCATGTATCTTTTACATAAATAGGGGTATTTTTGAAAATTTACGACGGGCATGTGGATGGTTTGTTGGCAGAAAATATGTTGGTTACTTGTTGGTTGACTGTCAGTGAAGTGCTGCCAACTGTCACTACCTTACTGACTGTTGGCCAAAGAGATTTGGTATGTTACTCTTTAGGTAATATTTCCACTTGCTAACCCAAACTAACTAAATTATTTCCAGCTGTGCTGTCAGAAAGGTTTTATTTGTGAATTCTGCAACGACCCCAAGATTATTTATCCATTTCAAATCAAGTTTACTACACAAGTAAGTTTTATATACCTTTTTGAAAAAATTAAATCATGATTTAAAAAGTATTTTGAATTCATTGTTCTGATTAGTCACTCAAAATTATTCATGTATTCTTCAGTCCATCCTTGCATTCATTATTATGTTCATGTTTCAGTGCCCCAAATGTAAAGCTGTATTCCATAAGGCATGCATTGCTGACAGGAAATGTCCAAAGTGTGTACGCAGACACAAACAACTTGCTGCTAAAGTACTGGAGTCCAACACTTTGGAATTCAATTCACCATGGGAATAGAACAACATATTTATAATAGCAAACTTTCACCTTTTGTTTACACATGTATAATATATACACTTGTTAGGATTATGGGAATTAAATCATTACACAGTGTTATTACACAGCCATACATGTACATAATATTTTATATCCCTGTCAAAATGTGCCAAAAGCCCTTACTTGTCCAATACTCTGACAAATTTATGCATAGCATTGTATTGCATTCTATTGTATTGCGTCGTTCTCAATTGTATTGTATTGTTAATCTATTGTTATGTGAATATAATACAATACAATGCTATGCATAAATTTGTCAGGGTATTGGACAACCCTCCAAATTCAGTAAACCTTTGTTTATAGCCAGTAGGGAGGTGAAGCGAAGAGGGACTCCCATATATTTTTGGGGGATGCTTGTTGTACATGTACCTTTTATGGGTCAAAATCAGTGATCTGGTACCTTTTAGGGTATTTAACATTTTATTAGATTATCAGAGAATAAACTGGCACCTTTAATTTATGTTTATTTTGTTCAGTAAATAAGCTTCTCATGAAGTTTGCAAGGTGCCTGTCTAACAAGTTTCTGTACATTTCTTTTGGAGTTAATAGAAGTCTCGGTTTATAGCTGTTGCTTTAGGACGTGTGTTAGTCCTATCCTCATTTGAAGTGGAGAAAAAGGAATAACATGGAGCAGAGAAAAGTGTTTTAGAAAGTTTAGTTTATGATTAGCAAGTGACAAATACCACTTAGTATGAATAGTTATTTATAGAAAGAAAAAATAAATTACATCCAAGCAGAGCTTTTCAAAAGCATTACTAAACAAAGTCAAAGTAAATGAATGGAATTGTCACTTGGAAAAATGTTAGTTATAAATTTAATGTATGCTTCATCGAGTGTGAAATAAAGACTTGGAAAAATCCGAGCCCCCAGTGGGGATTGAACCAGCAAATCTGAAGGTTGTGGGTTCAATCTCGGATTTTTCCAAGTTTATATTTCACACTCGATGAAGCATACATTTATTACTAAAATTATCAATGAAAGTAGTCTGTAAGATATAAATAGCCTTTAGATAAACTTTTAGTTCTAAATCAGCCACAAAATATCTGTAAATGAAGTAGAATACTCGACAGTGAAACAGATGCCTTTGTGAATAAAGATGCAATAAATATTTTCTTAAGCAATATTTTCTTCCAAAAATATATTACATTATTGAATATGACATATATGTATTTATGCTTTCCCATTATAAGACCACCCAAAAACAAGCAAATATTTCATTTCAAGAGTTCTAAGAAATTTCAGAATATCTTTCTTCCAAAAATTTGAAGTAGCCATCACTGCTTGGACTAGCTGTAGACTGCTTCCATAAGTATGCCTCTTGATGATTATTTTGTATGGACCTCACTTTGCTCAGGCTGTATGGCATGACCTTGAGCCAAATATTTTCCCGTCTGGCCCTCCCAATCAGTCAATAAGTACTTAGTTTTCACTCTTGTGACAGAATAAAGTTGACTGAGTACTAGTAGAAACAATAGGTTTAGAGTCTACTACTAACATCCATACCAGTGTTAGCAACCACCACAGCAAGCCCAACTGAGGAGCCAACAGAATGACTCATGGAATCAGTCTAGCTCAAGATCAGTCTGTTTGGTAATCATGGACAATCTGCACCATACAGTAAATGGTCAGTAAGGTAATAGTAAGTTGTCAATAAGGTAATGGTACAATGTAAGTGGTCAGTAAGGTAACAGTAAGGTAACAGTAAGCCTAAGATGACGGTAAGATAATGGTAAGGTAAGGGTAAGTGGTTGACAAACTGAGTTACTGACCACTTACTGTACAGTGCAGATTGTTCATGATTACCATCTATTTGATGGAAATATTATAGTATAAACCTCTTTTCCTGCCATAAATGCTCTATACATATACATGTTTGAAGCCATATGCTGCTCTATTCTCAACAATTAGATATTAAGTATTTCACATTAATTTTGTTATCTATCTTCTAACTACAAATCATGTAGGTCTCAAATCTGGAGACAAGTCAGATTTTCCCTCTTCCTTCTGGGATTGTAATTGTTCTTTACTAATATTGTCCTCAGTCATTTGTAATATCACAGCTTCTGTCGAAGGCTGCTGCTCTCTATTTTCATTAGACAAGTCATCAGCCATTGACAGTAATTTTTTATTCTTCTCTTCTTCAGCTTGTTTATCAAGTGCCCAAACTTGGCTCTCAAGGTTTTGGAGTGCTCTCTCCTATTAAAATAATCATATAAGCATTTTATGAACTAGACCTGACATATCTCTCAAATATCAAAAAGGGTGGGGCAATATTAATTTTACAGTCTAGAAGCTGTGCAAAACCCAAAAGTATGACTAGCTACAGTATAATGTATTAATTCACATACTTTTTACTGAGCAATCATCCAATCAGCATAGGAGGATTCTCTCATCTCACATGTATCTCTTATTACTCGTGCCCAGGCCTTTAGGCCGGGAACGAGTTATAAACTGCAAATGTTTTTTTTTTTTTTTTTTTTTTTTTTTTTTCCTCTGTTCGTCCTCAGCTACTTCTGATTGGTTAAGAACGTAAAAACAATGCCCTTCATTCATCACCTTTGAGCGACAGCGAACGCAAGCCAGGAACTTGAGGAATGCAAGATGGCCGACTATAAAGAAAATAGCTTTCAGAGACAGGCTTTTCCTGCAGTAGAACAATGTAATTTGGAGCTTTTAACTCGAGATATACCTATATACTTATATGAGCTTCAGAATGGGCTGTTATTTTGAGCTTCATCTCCAATACTTTGACCAAATATCGAACTCTAAATGGAGTACTTGAAAGAGAACCCTCGCGATAAACATGGATAAACTGAGTATTTCCTATGAGCTGTGAATCTACGAATTTCTCATCCTACATGTTGCTAAACGAACATACGTAGAAGCAAGTCAATTGTATTCCTCATTCAAGCATTCAAGAGATCTTGAGAGGTTTTTGTACTGAATTTTAATACGGAATTCTAAAGCAGACCATTGCATGGAACGGATAGGTTCCATTGACCTTGTTGGTCACGTAACGTCTTTTATTATTTAAAACATCCGAAACATGAACGAAAATATTCACGATTTGTTATTTTGTTAAAAACGCCGTTGTAGAAGTCTTTACAGCAAACAATTGAGACACATAGTGAAATTAAAAGTTGAATAAACTGGTATATTCGCTGGTAATATTTTGCATGTCGACTAATAGCTGCTGACAGACAAATTGACTAATCAGATATTCTTTAAAAAGGTCAAAAAAGGTCTTTATTATGTTATGGTTAAGTGAAGAATGCGTGAAACGGCTCGGGGAAGAGTACGAACGGGGCTGGTCATTGAAGCCTCTCCTATAAGGGGGCTTCCGGGGCACGAGTGAACGCACGTGTGCGTCTAGTTTAAATACTAATTGGAGGGCAATGAGAAAAAAAAGTATACAAATACAATAGTGGTCACAAATGAGCTTTGTTACAGCAGACTTTTCACTCTAGACTGGCTAGTGCATGGTACAACTAGAAATAAATATTAGAACTATGAATTTCTACTTACTCTTTCTCCTAACACCAGCTTAATTGCAGCCATGGATTTCTTGATCTACCAAAATATTTACAAGTTAAATTGTATTCATAAACTACAGTATACCACTAGGCCAATGTGAAGTCAACAAGATACATGTATGTTGAAAGCTACCTTATGATATCTTTCAGGAGAGGGCATGGCAACACCTTGCCGCTTGGCCTCATGCATTAAGGTGTTCAACATATTCCTTTCCTTTAGCAATACATACCTACAAACCATGCAAAACATCAAGTAAGTAAGTAACCAACATAGTATAATTTTACTCGTTAATGCTCAGAATCAAAGAGTGAACAGAATGACATGGAAATAGTCACATCTCATGGGTGTGAGAAAAGATAATTACTACTAAAGAGAATAGACTGTACAGTGTGAAATCTGCTAAGAGCAGATTTTGTATGACTGAGAAGACAGCACAGTCACTGCATGGTACCAATACGTCAGGAATTCTGAATGTTTTACAGCCATGCATTATGGTGTTGACATACCGGTCACGGTATGGTGCAGTAAGTTTCCCACTCATGAAAACTACTCTAATAATTACACTGTCTTCCATTATATTGTTGGTATGCTACAAGGCCCAGTTCTTCAAAAGCGGGTTAGGATTGATTTTAAAAGCCAAGGGTTACAACGATAGACCCAATTGGCTAACGCGTTGCTATTAGGTACGTTTCCACCCAATTCAAAAGTCTGGGAATATAATTCTTTGTCTTTTATCTCGTGGAAATTTTTGGAACAAAAGTTCTTATTCCCAGAGGTTTTGAATTGGGTGGAAACGTATATAGCAATGCATTAGCCGATTAGGTCTATGGTTTTCTTAGATCTGGTTAGCACTAAACCACTTTCAAACAACTGGACCCAGGCTGGTACAGGAAACTATATCACAACCAAACATATCTTCTTGTAGTTCAAAGGGAGTTCCCTTTTCCTTCCTGTACAAAAGAGAAATTAGGAAGCATGGCGTGTCTTCAGGGAATCAAATATACACTAACCACAGTTTTTGTAAATCTTCATTTGATTTTATTCTAAGCTCTCCTGCTCTCCACCTTCTTCCTACAGATCAAAGGAAAGCTACACTGTACAATATATCAAATCAAGCAACTTGAAAATATAGATAATCTGAGGTACTAAAGGTCTGAACTAGGAATGTGCTAGGTATGTACTGAGAATAAATAACTGTTTATATATTTTACATACCTTCTATGACTTGCACATGAAGCTGGGAACACTGTACTCTCACACACACTACCACTACATTCTAATAAATATTCTATGCACACTAGAAATCAGCAAGGTGGAACTCCCAAGAAAAACTGACAGCGAGAACTCTACAAATAATTATTTAATGTAAAAAGACCCTAGGGAAATGTGGTTTTGTAGCACGAGAAAAGAGGGCCTCGTTTTGACTTCGGATTTGCATTCGAGGTGTAGAAATTCTGACACGAGAACCAAGCTTGAGATAGATATGCCATTCTGTAAATTATGGTTAAATTTACCTGTTTTTACGACTTCAGGGGCCAATTCTCCTTTCTCTAAAACACCCGGAGGAAAGAACTCCTCCAAACCACGATTTGACAAAGTTGTCTTGAAACCTCGCGAAAGAATCGGAACAGATCTGCACATTGAAGGTAAAAATTCAGCACCTAATTTAACGGTTTTTGTTTGTACATTAATAATTGTCTCGAAATTGAAGTTGTACCTTTGAAAATGTGTAATATTTTGAGGGATTCTGCAACAAAATGACCTCAAGGCAGCCGCCATGTTGGAAATTAGTGCGCATATTTGGCGCTGAATTTGTATGCGCAGAAGACAACCGCTGTTACCATGCCCATGGATTGCGGTCGAAGCGCTCTTTTCATTTTTTCACATTCTGTTAGGGGTTGGGACTCCGATACATTTTGGTCCGGGACGATAAGGGCCAAAAGGTACCTTTTAGGGTGTTTACGGATAGACGCTTGTACTTTTACAAAAATCGGTGCAAAACCGCTAAAGGTTATTTTAACTCAAACCTTTATTGGATGGTGATTGTC
This sequence comes from Telmatactis stephensoni, assembly GCA_029948255.1. Classification (NCBI taxonomy): domain Eukaryota; kingdom Metazoa; phylum Cnidaria; class Anthozoa; order Actiniaria; family Isophelliidae; genus Telmatactis; species Telmatactis stephensoni. The sequence goes on along the minus strand of JALIZF010001870.1, from coordinate 367,729 downwards.
AGTGTTAAAAGCAGCGACAATTTGAAGAAATCGTGTCTGTTTATTTGTTTTTTGTTTTTCGTATTTTTTGTTTTTTGCCCGTCACGGAACAGGTTTCACATGATTTAGTTTCGGATGAGACGCATGGAGGCTGGGCAAAAAATTCATTAATTCATGTTTACATGACAGTCCGTTCTGACTCGCGAGGGTACTAGGTTCTTTTCGTTCCGAGCTGGGCAAGGCTCGCCAGATTTGCGACCAAATCGCCAAATATTTCGAAACTTGCCGTAGATTTTATAGATCAAAACTCGGCGTTCTTCTTCTCTTCTTGGAGTTTTCATAAATGAATGTAAAAGTTTTATTACATGAATAATAGTAGGATTAACTTTGATCCTTTAAGAGTACCAGTGATACGGTTTGTGTACTTTGGATATAACGAAGTAAAATAAGCTTAAGTTAGATTTGGAAGACTTGATGGATTTGACAGGATTTCTGAGAAACTGAAAACTCACTGCAGTACTCTAACACAATCATAGTATAACCTCCGAAATCCGACCATGCAATAGTCAAATTCAAACTTGACCGACCAAAAACTTGACCGATACTCGAAAAGAAATCAGTCTGAAAACTTCTAACTCGATGAACACGACCTTGGTACAACCTCCGAAATCCGACCATGCAATAGTCAAACTCCAACTTGACCGATTCTCGAAAAGAAATCAGTCTGAAAACTTCTAACTCGATGAATACGACCTTGCGGTACAACCTCCGAAATCCGACCATGCAATAGTCAAATTCAAACTTGACCGACCACTGAAAACTTGACCGATTCTTGAAAAGAAATCAAAGTCTGAAAACTTCTAAAGCGATGAACACGACCTTGGTACAACCTCCGAAATCCGACCATGTAATAGTCAAATTCCAACTTGACCGAGTGTTAAAACTCCATGGGAATCAAAGTACTCCTCTTATGCAACCACGATACAACCTCCGAAATCAGAACTTTTACGTGGTGTCAGAGGCATCTACTTTCTCACTCACATCTGCAAATTTGAAAATGTCTTGTCACTTCGCGGCAAAAAACAAAAAACAAAACAAAACAAACAAACAAATAAAAACAGAAATGTCTCTCGAACTAGCCTCCTCCGCAGGCTAGTCTTCTTTCTACTGTCGAAATACGATTCCAAACGTTGAACTGGCAATTGGCTTGAATGTCGAATTTATCACCTCTGTTGCTAAAAAATCCTGAACCTGCACTTCTGACTTGAAAGCAAAGTCGAAGTAATGAGCTGCGCCGATTATAAATGCGACTTTGAAGGAGTCGAATAGATTGGCTACCTCGTTAACCCGACCTTTAAGGGAAAGTCGTACAAACGAGGTTGAATTATGTGTATGTTTAGGCTTTATCTCAGATTAAAGACTGCCAGGACGTCACAATAGCACAAGCCTAATCCCGTCCATAGACACCATCTCTTTGTTATTCACAGCTCAAGTCTTTAGTCAAGCTCAGTCATGACTTTTAATAAGTTATGAAGTGCTTTAGAAGGAGAACCATGACTTGACGTCAGTCATCGAGGAGGTAGATATAGATGTTTATTATTAAGCGACATGATTTCTCAGTGTTGTTACTCTAAATCTATTGGATGAATTCATTAACAAAGTTATTAATGAATTGAGGCAAGAACTTCTAAAGAAGATGACACCATAGCGACTAGAGTCAAACCATGGATAGCTCAACATCCGAAGACGAAAGACTCTCGTCTATCTCTTCAGGGAAGAAGGTACGATTCGACTTGAACGATGAAGTCTTTGAAATCCCCAATAAATGGGATCGTTTAAGCGGCACAAGGGCGGCGACCAGAAGAAACAAACTTGTCAACGAAGTTTGTAAGAATCAAAAATTGAGATTTATGGAATCGGAAAACCGAAGCCGACCAAAACAAACCAAGAACAAGAAAGTCAAAAAAACTGTCAAAACTGACAACAAAAGTCGCGGAACTTCAAGATCTTTAGCAAGCCCTTCAAACCATGTATTATCTTTAGATTCTAGTGTTCTGTCTACAGAGATACCACAAAAGAGAGGTGGATTTGATAAAGCTCTCACTGTTGATAAGAAAACAAAGAAAATTTCGCCGACTGGAGTCGTCCCCGAAGTCAAACTAAAGCTGTCACATCGTGGATCAACTGAAATCCCTCAAACTGACATCGTCTTACCTAAAATCACTTATAACTCAGATTTAAAGAAAGCTATTGAAAACGCTGTTGTGCGAAATCGGATTTCAGCTCAAGAAAGTCTTGCGCCCGCTAAAGAACGCAGTTATGACAGCAAACGCGGTTTCTTTACAAACACCCCTAAAAGAAGCTTAAGCATGGAGGAGATAAATTATTCCACAAGAAAAACAGATCGTTTATTAACATTACCCGAGCAAGAACCAAAGTTTAGCGAACTTTCCAGAGATGTTGAAAGTTGGATTCCGTTCACAAATGGTACCAAGGAAACTAAACAAAGGAACCCCAAGCGAGAAAGTTCAATACAACCAGCATGGATGATCCCGAATAGTATATTATATTGATAAACTATAAATGCTTTATGTATAGAAGATATCTATAGAGTATAAATATAACAATTGAAGACCCTATAGTTATTACTAATTAGTATAATTTTTAGTATGCTCTATCAAATCCTTCAATTAATTAGACAGCCATGACTACACAACAGAACCTTAACAAAGCGTCCGTAAAACTCGTAAAATCCTCGTAAAAACTCGTAAAATCTCGTATTGAAATCTCGTAAAAACTCGTAAAATCTCGTACTGAAATCTCGTAAAAACTCGTAAAATCTCGTACTGAAATCTCGTAAAATCCTCGTAAAAACTCGTAAAATCTCGTACTGAAATCTCGTAAAAACTCGTAAAATCTCGTACTGAAATCTCGTAAAAACTCATTAAATCTCGTACATTAATCTCGTAAAAACGTGTGTAATATGCATCAGTTCATCGTAGACAAAAGGAAGGTTCCATAAACAAACTCGACAAACAGGACGGACAGCAAATTAGTAAAAGGTCCTGGCTTTTGAAAAAGACTCGGAAAACACTTGTAAATCGATCCTCATAAAAACCAAACACGATTTTGGAGTTTACGCGCGAGTACGAGTACTGTTACACGCACGCTTTGAGAAATGCGGCGATGACTTCATCGTGGGACGAGCCAGTTTTACATGATTTTCTAGTGAGACGTTTAAGTGGAGACAATTTGCTTCTTTCATGGGGGGTAGGGTGGATTCATTTGCGCTGCGCGAGTCTCTTCTACCCGCGGGACGAAGGTTCGGGCTGAAACCCGTCCCGTGACGAAATTACTGAGCTCGACACAAATCGTCCATGTGAACGCCGGGCCCACCCTCACTTGTGACGTGAGCTTAAGCTGAAACGTTACCAGCGTCACTTCTTTCACGTTGCTTGTGGATGTTTCATTTTCAACCAAAAACCGCAAAGCTGTAAACGAGATAAATTTCTGATAATATATTACTGATAAATTGGATGTTTAGAAAAGCTTTTGTGGACTGGAGATATTCACTATGTCCAGAATATTTATTTCGGACAGAGAAACCTATAGACCAGTTTTGATGTGGACATTCCTCTTTAGTTTCCTACAATGTATGCTCGCGCATACTTGGAGGCAACATTGCATTGCTGCAAAACGCGGTATTACTTTCGCGCAATTCACGAAAGAGCAAAGCCGAAGAAGTTTGACTGAGTTAAAAACTGACTATGGAAATGTTTGGAAAAACCTTGTGAAATTCACTCTTGAGCTTAGTGATTGTATGGGTATTCATCTGAACGTCTTCTATATAATTAACATATATAAAGATGCGGCCATGCAGTCACAAAGCTGAAGGAATAATTTGCATCGGCAATTTTTCTTGAAGGCGCTTCAACAATTTCATGATTTGGCGTTGCAAGTTTTTGACTTCAATTAAAAAACTCGCAACTCGTTGCGGAAGCCAAAATTTCCGTAAAAATCGTTCCGTGTGCCGATATATTACTTACGTACAGCCTCAATTTTTTTACGCAACTTAACAGCGAAAAATCGTCGTTGCAAATTTCTTTATTTCATTATGACGTCACATCAAAACATTCTATTGTTTAAACGCAAAGGATCATGATCGTGGGAGGGAGACAGAACAGTAACAACACAAGGAAAAATCGATATTAAATGCCGTTTTGTAGACCGTAGAAAAGCGGTAACAGTCACTAATACCTGTGCATTTTGGAATCGACTTTTTAGGTACCAGATCATTTGAGTTAAAACTTTTTCTATTGTTCTAGACGATTCTGTCCCCCTCATCAACAAACCGTGACGTCATAATGAAATAGCAATCGCGTACGTGAGACGTACATGTCTCCGTGTAACAGCTGAAGAGATTTCGTTTATGAAACAATACCTTGGATTACACTCAATTTGTACTAGGTTTTTATTGTCTCATTCATTATACTGGAAATATCTGGTGCAAATAAATAACGTAGCTTTTTGGCCTCGGGATTCCTGTGTTACAAAGTCTCGACTAAAATATTTTGTCACGTGACATGCATTAGTCTTTAATAACACATGGGAAAGACTAGCCAGGCGCAATACGTAATCTTATGTAGGAAATTACGTAAATTCATTAGTCTCTAAATTCTATGATAACAAGCTTTCTGTAAAAGCCTTATACAATACAATACAAATCAAAAGCTTGACACCCCACACAAAAGCCTTTTCCTTGTTCCGTTATTATCATGCTCTTAACACTCCGTAGTCACTTAGAATTGTTAATTAGCGTTTTTGTTGATTAAGCGTTCGTCTACGTGTTCCAATTTATGACAGGAAACGTTTGAAGTATGTTGATGTTATTATATTTGTAGCTAGCCGTTTGATGGCCTCTTGACTTTCTTGGTAATTGCGGGCTTTTCACGTGGACAAAGAGCAATGGGAATGAACGGTGAATAACTGAAGACGTTTTTGATTTAATTTTGTGCCCGATTGGTTTCTTCCAAAGTAATAGCTTGGCATTTTGAAGCTTTAAATCCTTGGTTGTTTTCTAACAATGTGCGTAGCTGATTGAAGACAAGTTTTCAGTACGAGTTTAAGAGACACTCTCTTGGAACCACAGTTGGAAAAAGGTTTCATCATTTAAAGGATATGGACGATTGTTGGTTATTTTGAGTTTTTTATTCAAAGAAACTAAAGGAAAACTGTTTTTTGTGGCTCAGTGTTATTTATGCAGCATTGTTTTGCTGCATCCAGGAAAGAACAACAAAAGCAACTCTAGTTCTAAAGAAACCATTATATTACTGAATATTTTAACGTTAAAGAGAGCGGCCAAGATAAAAATATTTTTGAAAGTCTACATTGGTAAAATTGTGTTCAGGAACAGAAACAGTCATCAAAAATCACGTCCCAGGGGTGGCCTCTTTACTGTCTGCTCTTTTTGCTCGGAGCAAGAAAATACGTGCAAAGATTTCAAAACAAACGCTGTCATATACCGGGCTGTAGTCACGGCAAATAGTGTCTTGAAGTGTATTCTATACGACAATAATAAGGCCATAAGCACACTAGCTCCCAGCACGTTAGAGAACGTACATTGGCAAATTAGTATTTGGGCCAAAAGCTTTTAATAATATTGCACAAGGGACCTATATTGGACCATATGCATATATGAACTACAACTTTCATGATCAATAATTTATTTCGTACTCAAACTTCGCCAAATATCAATTCGAAGAATTACTGACATATTCTGCATTATTCATACGTAAGATTCAACGCGGCCACAAGAAGAAACTTCAGTGGACGTCTTTGCATTGAGTGACCTAAGGTTTGTGTTGGAAAACTCCAGTTTCTTCTTCTACATGCACTGCTTGTGTTTTTGCAAACACAATACACCTCCGCATTTTGATAGCTGCAAAGAATTTGCTTACGTTTCTCCTCGTTAAAGACAGGGCCAAAAGTTTGTTTTATTCTTTGGACAAGAAGATACAAGAACTAACTTGTTGAGAAAATTTCAGTTGTATGGCCTATTTTCGAGTTGTACAATGTACTGTATTTTAATTTGAAGAGGTACGCTTTTGCCTTCGTCCACTTCGTCGAATAAAAGCAATTCAGTGTTTGAAATCTCCATTGACAACAAGGTGCAAATACCTGCAAAAAGTGCAACACCTTCCTTCTCCAAAAAAATAACCTTTAGCTCAATTTTGTACTATATCTCTGGTGTATTGACTTGCAAAGTAGGTGCTAAATCACCTCCTAAGGATTTGTAAGGAATTTGTTTTGGAACTATACAAATAAGTTCGATGTTTACTTCAACATCATTAAATATTAGCCTGGAAAACGTGTCAAATGTGGGACGACCAAGTAATTAGCCTTGCATAACAAACCTCAGTAATTGGAAGGCAGGTGCCAGAGGATCTAATTTGAGCGCTAATTTGTTGACAAGGTTCTCACTCATGTAGTTTAAGTGGAATTTTCTCGAAAGAGTGATCCTTGACACAGCTCTGTGTTGGATAATTTGGAGCGAAACCACAACGAAACGTTTTGAGCTGTTGTCAGCATGTCATCGTCGGGAAGCGATGACCAGGATTCGACCTCCGAAGTTCAGAGCCAACTTCAAGGAGTTCTTGTGACAGTAAAAATTAGAGAACCAGACAAATCTACACAAGAGAAAAGAGTTCGCTTTAATAGTCTTGTAGAAGTTCGATTCATACCCAAAATAAAGCCAAAAAAGGAGAAGAATAAAGAAGAAAAGGAAAAAAAGAAATCTGAGGAAAAAGAGAATTCTGCAACAGAAGTTAAGGAGAACGTTGCCAATGGAAACGCATCAGCCTTAAGTCAGACAGAAAGTCGAAACGAAGCGAAAAATGAACCAACAAAAATCGACGCCGCCAGCGCAGAAAAAAAGAAACCCAAAGAAAAAACAAACATTAAACGGAGCACTTCTGAAAATAAGGAAGATGTAGAAAGCAGGGAAAATCAAGCTGTTGTACGAGAGGGATTCTCCCTCCCCAAAGTCTTCATCGGACAAGAATATGATGGCGATGTAACAAGAACAGCTAAAAATGTACCTAAGCCAATACCTAAAAATTCAATAGTAAGAATGCTAAGGCGAAGAGGAAAGGAGTCGAGAATTCATGAAATGAACGCTAAAGCTGTCGTCCATTTGGAGCGACAAGCTACTGAATTGTATAAAGAAGTGGATCAACTTTTCGAGGAGGCTGAACCTGTGGATAGAAGCGAAGAGGGGATCACCTCTAACTCCTTCAAAGCGAGAAAACACTACGGATCTACTCAGATCCTCTCTGTCAGACTCTAGCAAAGATCAAGAGCATCAACTACATGTTCTTCATCGTTCGAAAAGTAATCCAGAGATCAGAGGACCGAGTTCACCAGAAATACGCAAACCAAATTTCGAGCGAGGTAACGAGAACAGCAAAAAACTCTCCACATCTCTTCCATATATCAATACGATTCCAAGTTTAACTGGAAAGTCACAAGACAAAAACCAAAGGGATTCTTACACAAAGCTCTATCTACCACAGTTACAGAGAAAAGCTGAAGAAATAAAGAGATTGAATGATACGGTATTACGGAAGAAGCCGAAGTACAGCCCCGACAAGTCGCCTTCTTCTCCCAGCGATTCCATCTCCCCTTTGGATTTTAATATTGATTGTAGAAATAGTGATAAAAATGGAAGTCCACCAGCTAGTTCTCATTCTATTGTGCGGTATTCACATGGACTTGATATAGCTAGATTGTTGAACAGTACTAATCCTGCTCATTTATTTTACTGAATTCACAATATGGATAACTCGTGGATGGAAATCAGTGGTTGCGCATGGGTTGGGTTTACATCAACAAGTTGACAGGACTTAAACTCAGTTACGTTTGAAAGTTCTAATTTGCTCGTTTATCTAACTCAAGCAGTGGTTATGAGTTGACATTGTAGTAAATTTTGTCCATCTAATCAAGGATTTTTGAAAAGGAAATGATTTTTTTGACGCAAAGTACCGGCGCAACATGTTGTCATCAAAAAACACTCGAGCGGTTTCAGATAATACAAACGCATTGCTATCTATGTTTCCATCCAATTCAAAATCTCTGGGAATAGGAACTTTTGTTTCTACATCATATCGAAATGTAAAAGACAAAGAATCTTATTTCCAGAGGTTTTGAATTGGGCAAAAACATACATAGCAACTCATTAGCCGATTAGGTCCATTACCGACAAAGAACTGTTTTGATGATTTTGTGTTCCGAAAGTTTATGTTAACGTCTAGTTTTAGGGGGTGTTTACATGGCACTAGGATCATCCTAGCAGGCGAATCATCCTACCTGCTATACATTTATTGCATTCTGTTTAGTAGGATGATCCTAGCACCCGAAGTGAAGACACAAATTTCCATGTAAACAGATTATAGTAAATGTATAGTGGGTAGGATGATTCGCCTGCTAGGATGATCCCAGTGCTAGAATGATCCTAGTGCCATGTAAACACCCCCTTAGGTAAAACAGTCAACATCACCAATTAAACCCTTCGGTACCGTCTTGAGTGCTTTTTAGCGACAACTTCTGAAATGGCTTTTTATCCACAACTTGAAAGTAATCGACAAAATTTTAGAAATTATCATGATGAATTATCAAACTTTGTTGAACTGAGTATACCCTGGTCCCAGAGGCTTTTCTTGTATTTTTTTACGATTTATTTTACGAGCACAGCGAACCTCTGGGACCAGTAATGCGTTTCACAAGTATGTAATACAGAGTAAGATTTAGTCAATCGAAACTCAAATGAAAGTTTTCACGTAAACACTTTTTGATAACTTTTGTTTTATAACTAGAGAATATTTTAATATTGATTAAATTCTTAAGTAAATGTTTTTCGAATGCTAAGCATGAATTCTGAAATTGTGCAATAGTAAAATAATAATTTGTTAAAAGTATTAATTAATTTAACATTGACTAATAAACGATATTTGGATATATTGTTTTTTTGCGTGCATTTCAGTATTTTCTAGCCATATCTGTCTTGGCTTAGAGATGGAATGAGCTCGAGGCTCACTATCAGTGTAATATTGTACATCAGATTTGCCTTGCTAACTTTTAAGCATATACGCCATCAATAAACATGTACGTACACAGGGTTTTATTTATCTCATGGGTCTACTGTCGCGTGATAGACCATGTGATGTTTCTCTTGGGATTTAATTCTTTCATGAGTTAATATTTTATCATGTTCATCATAAAAGAACAATTCTCAAGGGAATGTCACGTGGTCTGAAATGGGCAATTTGCGGCGTACGAAGCTGAAAAGGTCTATTATCACAGAGCGTGCGAATCCATGGGAGACAAGTGGTGAGCAGTCTAGCTATGCCGTCTGCTTATCATGCTGAAGGCATGCAAAATCGAAAGAACGCTGCATCACGGAGTATCTGCTTGTGTCTCTGTGCTTATGCTTGTCACTAGTGAAAAGACAAGCACTGCTAATGAGCAGTACATCACTGAGTCTGTGTATGTTACTTGTGCTTATGCTTATGTCACTAGTGAAAAGACAAGCACTGCTAATGAGCAGTACATTACTGAGTCTGTGTATGTTACTTGTGCTTATGCTTATGTCACTACTTACGCTCTAGATCGTGACGCAAAGCCCTTGCGTGACGTCACAATCATGCTGAGACTATCGTGACAACAGCAAGGCTGTTCAGGCGCTGTAATATACTTGTCATATTCATTAATAATTATAAATAATATTTAAAAACACCAAAAAGTGCATCAGGGTCTGTGTTGAAGCAGCCATCCTCGGTCCCAGTAACAGTCTAAGCTCTCTACTGAAACTGAGGTGCTGGCTATGAGGGGAATGCAGCTAGCGTGATCCTAGCCCGTCTTCCCATGTATCCATCCTATGGAAAAATCTAGCAAAAAAAAAAGGATAAAAGTAACTTCTCGTGAGTCGACGAACGTGACCGAGTTATTTACGGACAGAACTGAAAATGTTACCTAATGACGTCACACTACTGACGTCACAATGTCTTCCTTCGTGAAAAGCATACTCAACTCACAGCCTTTATTGTCGCCCTGGGGGTATTGTGAAACCCAATAGAGACTTAGGAGGTGTTTACATGGCACTAGGATCATCCTAGCAGGCGAATCATCCTACCTACTATACATTTACTGCATTCTGTTTACATGGAAATTTGTGTCTTCACTTCGGGTACTAGGATCATTCTACTAAACAGAATGCAGTAAATGTATAGCAGGTAGGATGATTCGCCTTCTGGGATGATCCTAGTGTCATGTAAACACCTCCTTACACGTAATTATTGATGTTTATACGGCTTGTCGAGAATTTTCGTTATTTCAAGAAAACAGAAGTTAATATTTACTCTTAGAGGCCGGAGCGCTGACTGTCTGACAATTGAACCGAAAAAATATCATTCCTTTATAAAAGTATTGTAAATATTGCATTGTGCGGCGTTGTTAAGACTTTTCACCCAAAATGGACCATAAAAATTTAAGTTAATTTAAGTTATCTTTCATTTAAAATGCTTCTAGAGCCTCTCGCCTCTCCAGCTTGTTTTATCATCTTATAGGCCGTCTTTTCCCAAAGTGCAGTCGTCTTCCCTTCCTACCCCTCCCCAACTGATTTATTGTTTACACTTAGTGGAGAGGGTAGTGACAATAAGTTTTCTTTCCGCTTTAGAACCTCACCCCTCCCCCATCAGTATCTAAGCCCAATTAAGTTTTGTCTTCTTACATTGTTTTTACTTCCTAATTAGTTTATTTTGTTATGTCAACATCAATTTCCTCTTCACACCATGTACAATAAATGAAACCATCAAGGAAACACGTCCTCGAATTTTTTTCCTCGTTACCACCAACAAAAGAATTCGATTTCGTTCTCTCCTTTTCAACTCACTCGTTTCATCTCAGTTCCTGTTATTGCTGCAATGAGCAGCTCATTTCAAGTTTATTGACATACGGATTAACCCTGGATTTGGCGGATTTGTCTAAACATCTCTCTCTCCTACTGCGAATTTTCGGAGGACTGCTGATCTCTAAAGAAAGGATTTGTTCAAGCGAAGAGAATTCAATTTTTTTTGTCTTGAGAAAGAAAGACTGAAATAAATTAAGTTCAAAATATGCTACTATGAAGACTTGTAAAGAAGCTATGGTTTTTCAGAGAAGATCGTAAAAATTGTGTAGCCTGATTGTAAAAATTGTGTAACCTAAAAAAATTCAAAAAGGCGAAATCAAAGAATTTGCATCTTTGCGTTAAGATAAATCAAAGGTTACGTTGTTGAAACAAGGTTACAATTGTCATTTGCATTCTGAATTGTCAGCTATCCAATACACCAAATTTCTTAGGGTACTCGAGTTTAGTTGTGACATCAAAAAGTAAAAAAGAAAACACTGCACACAAGTGGTACCTAAAAGTTGATATGAACTAAAATTCTTCAATTCACCTGCCAAATGGTTAAAAAAACTAACTGAAATCATGACCCTAAAAAGATTCGCTTGCTTGACTACAACTGGAAAAGTGATTGGAACAAACACGAGCTATAAAGCTACTACAATTGTTTGACACTCAAGACAAACTCCACTCTAGAAATGTCACCAGTTAATCCTCGTGCTCTTTAATTGTAGACACACTTTTTGTGTTTTAGACGAATAAAAAGCCTGTAGGTCAATACCAGTTGTTTGTAGGTGTCACTCCACAGCCTCAGAGTCCTTGTGATTGTTTACCCGGACAGACCACCCGTCCCCACGCCACTTTGAATCCAAACAATGAAATCGCAACATCTGGCCTTTTCAACCAATCAGCGCGCGACGTATCTTGTCCTTCGCTAAGTGAGTTCCTATGTAAATTATAACTCATAAACGAATCGCCACAGGATGTTGTATTGGGTTTAGCCCTGTGGTTTTTACAGAATCTAGTGAATTTAATTTCATGTCTCAGTGACTCCGATCTCAGTGAACCGTACAGCCGATATCTGTTGATTTGGGGGTCGATAATTGCCGTACCTAGACATATCCATATGTTGTCTGAACATCGCTAGTTTAGAACGTGGACTTAACTTTAGAATACTTCTTCGCTGTAGTCTTCTTCACTTAGAAAGTCTGTTGAGGTGAGATTACTATGTTTTATATAAAACCATTTGCCTAAATATCAGGTGGGCCGGCGTTCTTTACATGATTCTCATCGTTAACCTATGGTCTGTGTCATTGTACGCTTTAGGTTGTGACATAGAAAGGATTTATTTTATTGTACTCGCAAAACCCAAGGGACGAAGAATACGTCAAGACTACTCTTTTACGTGGATCTGTTTTATGTACGATTAATTGTGGTTGCCCCAAGTGATGTGAAATTGAACTGGGAGAAATATAAACAACAACTCAAAGAACCATGGCGGCTGTCTTCCATCACGCAGTTATGGAAGGCGATGTGACTAAAGTTCGCTTTTTGCTCAAGTATAGTCCTGGTCTTCGAGTGGACAGTGTCAACCGATTAGGCCTCACGGCTCTTCAGCAAGCCTCCTTGGACGGAAATGTTGACATGGTCAATTTTCTGCTTGAAAAAGGAGCAGACTTGAGTTGTGTTGATTCAAATGGACGTACAGCTCTTCATCTGGCATCACATGAAGGGCATTTGGGGGTTGTAAGTCTATTAGTCACTTCGGCTTGTGTAAATGTGAATGCTAAAACGAAACAAGGCGAGAAAGCCATTGACTTAGCTCGAACGGACCAAGTTCGAGCGCTCCTATCACAAGCAATGCTTACTGAAAGTTTCAAAAGAAAATGTTCACTAGAGGATGAAGAAATAGAGTCTGGTTATACCTACGAATATAGAAATATTCCTGGTTGTCGTAACTCTATCTCCAGCGCTTCAACAGACTCAGGAGTATACGATGACTCATGTTCTTCACAAGACAGTACCAATGATCTTAAATTGTACCGCGTCTCGCACAATCGAGTTTCTAGTTTACGAGGATATCAAAGTGCCTCATCAGGGCATTCAATAATCAGTGAAGACAGTAGAGTATACGATATATCTTCAGACGATCGTTATCGTCCAAGACTTGAAAGCCCACGTGCACGGCAAAGAATCGAAGGATCACATGTTAATTCTATACTTAAAAGTCAATCATTTCCTGATAAATATGGTCTCGATAGTGCTAGAGAAACGAAGGGAATTGCGAGAGAAAATAAAATCGAAAGCGCAAGAGCGGAAATGGAGCGTTACAGAAGACCAGAAAAATCGTATGTCCGAGACGTGAGTCGCCGAAGAACTGTAACATTTGGAATCACAGAGAAAGAGAGAGAAACAGAGCGCGCTGAAACTTCGGTCAGATATTGTGGTTCATTTAATAATCAAAATCCTGTCCCAAAACCGCGGGAAGGAAACACAAACAAGCAAAGGACATGTTCCTTAACACCCCCACCAGTACCTCCCCGACCACCTCGTCCATCAGCTCGTTCTTCGAGCTTAAAATCTAAGAGAGAAATGGATTCAGAGCCGGAGTTTAGACCAAGGCCTGTTCCTAGAAGACCAAGGACTGAGATGAGCGGTGAACGCGGTCTTCCGAATCGCAGAAGCTTTCATGCGGGTTTTTCTCAGCGCAGTGGAATCAATTAGCAACGAGTTAGTTTGCGATTTGTTCGATTCTTGCTCCCTGGATTCGGAAGGGTGGTGATGGGAGGGAACGAGGAACCTTTAACGCGTTGGTTGGTGATTTTTCCTCCAAACTGCGGCGGCAATGGTACAGGCTTTTTTTCTTGCGTTTTACCAGAGATTTTATTCTCGTTCTTGATCTGAAAGAAATGCAAATTTGGGGAGACGGAATCGAGCAGAATCTTGTACAACCATAGTAGTATTTTGGTCCGTGCGACCCAAGGCCGACACAACTATTTAGTATTTTGATTTCCATCTTCTGAATTCAGAAGCCTCGCTAACGAACAGCAAAAAATAATTAACATCCTCTGGCCTTCGGGATTTTTCCTTTTTTTTCCAATTTTGGTAGAGATTCTTCTAATGTCTATTTATACCTAAAGCCCGGACCTCTTTAATAAACGGTTGTGGCTGAAAATGTTTGCAAATGTAAAGTTAGGCCCTGTTTAAATGAAGGCGAGTTGTTCGACCTAGTATAGGTGAAAAAGAAAGCGAGTGATTTTATTTAACTCGTGAAAAATAATACTTATTATAGTTAGTAGTAGACTAAACCTATTGTTTACTTTTGGTCTTCATCAACTGCAGTTATTTTCCTTCGCCCGTGAAAAAATAGAGCTAATACTTAATGGCAGATCAAAAATCCATTGCTTTCTTGTGTTCTTTATCAACTAATACAAACTAAATAGTCATTTTTCTTTCACTACAGGTTCAATAAAATCAATCACTCAAATCGCCACATTGACAAGGAGAAAATTGCCCTCGTATAAACAGGGACTACTGCTGGATGATTTTTGTTCAATAGTTTCTCTATTTTTGCATTTGTACAAAATACTATTTGACGATATTATCCATCATCGATAACTAGAAATTAAAAAGTGTTATATAAGAGCAATTGCATACGGTCGTTATTCGTTCGTTATCCCTTCGTTATTTCGATTGTCTTTCGCAAAACTTGTATTTTTCGACGGAAAATTTTACACTTAAATTTGTATTCTAAAGAATCCCCATATATAGATAAATATAGATTCTCTCGTTCACTAAGATGTATTTAAATCTACATAGGAAATTTTTAGGTCTTGTTAAAACATTGAAATTTAGAATTCAACGTTGAAATATTGGGATTTCGTGATGTTTTTATGATTTTTTAGGGTTTATAGTCTTTTTAATAGAAAATATGTGTTTAAATTTGTAAATATCCTTCAATAACGATGATGTCACTGATATTTAAATAAAATTACACTTCATGCAACCTGTCTTGTACTTGAATTTGTTGTTGTTTTTGGTTAAAATACTGTCAAGTAACGGTACCTCTGATTTTGACGACTAATATAAAGATCCAAATTCCAATTTAAAAATTAAATGGAAAAAAATTCTGAATGGAACTGCGAATGTGGATCGGATGCTTTTAATAAAACAGGCATTGCAGTCAAATATTGTTCAAATCGCATTAATTACGTCAGGGCCAAAGATAGAGTGCATTCAATTTTAGTAAAAACTAAATTGTGGAAAATTGCGCAAAGTAGTATCAGTTTAGACAATTTAAACAAAGGATCTTGTACTATTTATTACTATTTAGCTAGACAATTTATATTTCGTACAATTTAATGCTTATATTGAAGGCATTAGCTCAAAAGTAAGAAAAATTGAGCGAAAATCTCGAATTTAAAACAACTGACTGTAGAGAGTAACCATAGCAACGACTCTAAAGTTGCTCACTGAAAATTGCGAAATGAAATGTATAAACATTATTATTCAATGTGTCACCAACTAAAAATAGGATAATGGTATACAACTTCTGGATCCTCCTTTAGTTACCATGTTAATTGCTGGGTTGCACTTAAAGTCATTTGCGACCCTGTGGAAATTTGAATGACATGTATGACGAATTTGCTAGAATATACTTTGGTTGGTGGTATATGGTCTTCGGTGCTTTGCCGCAACCATATTTATGCCATATTGTGGTATAACAAATTATGGTGGCTGTTTTTGATCAACATTTAAGGCAAATAATTGAGGTTTGCTGAGTAAACCCAGCTGATAAAACCGCACAACCTGATTGGATAATTAGTGTGCACTATGACTGAATAGACAACGCCCAATCCTCATACCCATGGCCAGTGCCACCCTGTCGAATAATTCATCACATTGACGTCACGACAAACCCACAACCTTACCATCACCTCCCCTAACCAATAGAGGGATTTCACAGCAGACATGTTTGTGGTCAAAATAATAGTGATTTTCTCCCAAGAGAAAGGAAATCTTTTGTTATTTAAAAACTTTCTATGGTACTTGCCCACAAACATGGCTGTCATGAAATCCCTCTATATGGTTTTAACCGCACAATTAATCTCGTATATATTGTCTTGTTTTTCTTTTCTTTTTCAATTATTGATAAAATCTCTTTATTGCAGTTAAATTAAATTTGACACAGTCTCATGTAGGGGGTAATTTTTAATCTATTAGGGTACGTTTATATGGGCGATTTCGTCTCATGGGCAGCTGCGTTTGTCCGCACGCCGGAGACGAGTTTTACGTAATTGTGAAACATTTACATGGAGATAAAGAAGTAAATTAATTCTTTACATTAATCCTGGGTTGGTGTTAGTTGTCTTTCGAACAATTCTAATCAATCCACCAGTATAGTCGACTTGAAGTCTCTCTACATTGTAATGCATTCGGCCTAGCTGTCTTTTCAGCACATCAGTACTGACAAGTTCTCAAGCGTTTCGATCTCAAGCGGAGGAACCTGTTATTCCGTACGTTTACGTATAGGTAATAACGTATACGATATCTCTCAAGGGGAACCTGTTACCCCGTTCACGTACGCAATTATACGTATGCGATTAACAGTCACATGGTATATCCATTTACGGAATATGGGTTGCGTTACGGCGAGATTACGGCACAGGCTTATTTATTCCCCATGGATCCTTTGGGAGAGACTTTCAGTGTTAAATGCAAAGTCATTTTTCTTGGATGCTTTGTACATTCACGTAGCATCATGGACTTACGGAATGATTTACGATGTTAACGCAAGGTCATTTTCCTGGATATTTTGCATGTACAATCGCGTACTATGGATTTACGGAAAGACGTACGATATGACGATGTTTACGCCATGCTATTTTTCTAGGATCTGTTGTACAATTACTGTACTATGGACTCACGGATTGACTCAAGACGTATTCTATTCGGTAATTCCTGATCGATAAAGGGAGGTTGTACTGTGCTCAGCAATTTCTTAGGTGTTCGATAAACCGAGGTTCGATCTACTCTATAACCCAACAGGTGTAAAATTTTTCACACAACTCTATTGAGACCTAATTATTTATTCACACTGTATCGAAATGTGGTCAAAACTCCCCTTTACCGCAGTTATTCAATAAATCATTGGAGAATTCCATTGGTATTTTGGTAACCATAGCAAGAACCCCTTTATGATCCCAAATACAAGCTGTTGGTGTCTTTGCCACAACATAAACTTCGAGATCTTGAGGAACAAACTCGGTGAAAAGTTTGGACTCTACGCGTAGTGTTTATAGACATTTGAGGTAAAACTTTGTCAAATACTTCAATAGCATTGTGGAGGAGACAAAGACGCCGTGAAAAAGTCTTCTTATAGTATCAATAGATTTACAGTAGTCCAAATATTCTTCTTCTTCGGTACGCGTTCCAGTGGAAGAAAGAAGTTCCTGCTTCTTCTATCCGTGCGACAATCTCTCACAAGCACTTAGATTGGAACTTTGTAACATACTTGATTAGTTTTGAGTGGAAGCCAGTTGGATTACCTGTCTGAGTGGTATAGCATTCTTTTTCACATTTTTGGCTGTTGAGATCATAGATTTGTAACAAAACACGAAAAGTGAAGTTCTGAGGACTAGCTGTGAAACCCACTGGGAATTCACACTTGTATCAGCTAAGGACACAAGTGAACTTGTAAAAGGTAGCAAAATATAATACCATTTCAGTCGTACACCAACAACTTAATTCACTAGGTACAAGTCCAAGAGATTTCAGAACCACACCGAGAAGAAATCAATGCTGGAAATTCATCGACTCATCGATTTTAGAACTTCTTGTTCAAAGGCAAAATCCGAGAAAAGTGTTTCATGATATTTGCAGCACGACGCAGGAATCTGTATTTAAGGTGTGCTCATAAAATTGACTGAGGTGAAAAAGTTAGAAAAGTTGGCAGTAGTTCATCCAACTTTCAGCAGCCTACGTGAGATACGTCACCGGCACAAACAGATAGAAACTAGCAACAAGACGCTAACACCAGAAGAATTGTCAGAGAGGTAGCTTTAATATAAGGCTACTTTTATATCCATAAACTGAAAACTAAGGCGAAAGATTAAAGTTGGAGGTTCAAGGTAACTGACGCGGAGCACGCATTGCACTGTTGTGGCCGACAGGTGCCAGAAGAAAGCTAAATTCTTACCAGAAAGAAAACGTTTGAAGAGAAAACGTCGGAGTTGCTTTTTTGAACACTTTCACTAAAAAGAAGAAAAACTGAGATATAAATGAAAGTCCAGAACGGTTTATCCGTTGCAAGTTATATATCGCCAGCAGCACTAGTGAGTCGGCAAACGCAAGAAAAATAACATCCCTCAAAAATCCTAATCCTTTGAAAGGTCGATCGGTGAGGTGAAAGTTCAGCTCTTTTTGCCAAAAGGAAAAACAGAAAGGCGTTGATCATCATGGCGACTCCTGCAGTTCATTCCGAGGATGACAACTTCATCATTGGCACAGGAACCAACTACGACAGACTACGACGCGACGCAAGACAGCTCCACCTAAGCAAACATAACGAAACGCGCAGTAAAGCGCACTACGCAAGATTCCGTAACGCCTTGCTGAAGTGCTCAATGGAGGCAACGCATAAACTTGTGGACCAGGAAAGGTCACTTACGTTACGAGAAATCGAACGCGCGCAAATGCAGACGATAAAACGACAGCAAAAGTATGACGGAAAGAAAGTTTCCTATCTTCCTAAAGTTTCTTCTGCGTATACTACAAAAACTGAAACTAGAGCAACGGTTAAAAGCGAACGACGAGTACAGATTGATGAACCGAAGGCTAACTCGTGGAGTAACACCGCCACCGCCTCATGTGTTCACGCAATTAAAAAAGAAAGTTTAAATGGTAAGAAAGCGAAGAAAAACAAAGTTAAAATCGCTCGAAATCAATCCGCCGATGATGGTGAGCCGAATGGCAACTCGAGGATACCAAGTAACACTGCTTCAAGCGTTAGACGCAATTAAAAAAGTAAGTTTAGATAAAATGAAAACCAAAGTTAAAGCCGCAGAAAGTCTATCTATCGACAATGATGAGCTCTTGTCGCAGACTTCGTCGTCTTCATGGAAACATGACACAAACTCTGATGTGAGTCTCAGCCTGTCAGGTCCCACCAGTACTTCCAAAGAACAACTCCAGAGTAGCTTTACCACTCACAGATCTAGCCATTCACATGGAGTCTTGTATCGACCTTCTTCGTCTAAAAGTTTGAGGGTTTACCCACGTGATCTAAATGTCAGACGCAGCAACTCGTGCTCTAGTACGCATGGTCAGTTACTTGTCGAGAGAGTGAACAGAGAGAAAGCCAAAAGTGATAAGATTTGGCAGGATTTTGACGGTTTGTTAAAATGGTTTGCTGATTATCTAGAAATAGAATACAAGCCAACCTTTGCCAGTAGAGATGTCAATGAAACCAAAGAAGCGAATGCGCAGGAAAGAAAAAATGTTTTAATCCCCAAAAGTTCGATGAGCCCGCTGTACTTCAGGTTTGGTGTCCCAGAAAATTCCGTGATTCGACTTTGTTAGTTCAATTGAGTTCCTCTTTAACAAATAAAAGTAGCCTGAAGATGATTATGGCATAATTCGTTACTCCATAATTCGTTTTCAATATTGTAACTTTTATATTTTTATGCTGCAAACGAAACCACTTCATTTGGGCTCCCTGTGGTAGATCGTGCGCCATCTTGAAAACCGTGAGGAGACTAAACAGTTCCATGTTGCTTAGCAACAACGAAGCGTCTCAAAGGCCCGTTTCTTTTGATATTTTAATGCCGCCGATGTCAGTGTCGCTATTAATTAAAATCAGATGTAAATAATTAAACAGCTATAAGCTCCCGTGCTCTGCATGATTCCTAAGTAACGAAGACGAGTAATCCAAACATTGAAGGTCAACTGCAGTTTCGGGTTTTATGAGTTCTAACAGAGGCAAAGAAATCCAACGTCTTCACTGGTCGTTGTACTTTGGACTAGACGACTGAGTGGTGAGCTTGAAGATCAGTGTCATCATCAAGCCTTATTGATCATCGTAAAATATACTGTACTTAATTGAACACAAAAAGCCAGAGTTATTTGTCAACATCTTCCGCAACTGTTGCTTCCAAGAGCAAGATAATTTTCATTTCCCGTAGAAATCGCGGATTAGGTAACCAGGAGTCAGTTAGGGTGAACTGGACTAAGATTTGTGTCACTATAAGAATATTTTAGTTCCGCAAACAACATTGAATGGCCATTACATTACAGTGGTTGTCAAGAACGCGACTTGAAATTCACACTCCATCTGGCACAGGCGACAAGGAAGTTTACTTCACCGATTCCTTCATGTTTTTGGAATCACTAGATTGGTGTAGAGTGGCTCTAAATAACTATGTTGTCTGACAACATGAACTCCATTGAACACTGATCGAAAGTGTTATATATAGTGAGTTACACAACATAATTGACAAGGTTTCTCGAGTGAATCTACCAGACCAAAAACAACAAGAATTAATTTTCAAATTGTCCAAAGGAATACGGAAAATTGAAAGGCAGATTCTGCAGAGACTAACTGTGTTTGGTCTGTAAAATCGGCTCGATCACTTAAAGTAATACTTCGATAATATTGAACTGAACTCTGCATATATCTCGCCACGATTTTCCTATGAAATTATTATCTTTTCAATCAGAAGCGAAGAAGAACGCCATTTTGTTGTCCATCTGTGATTCTGTGGTGATGTTAGAGCTGAGATTTTAGAGCTGACGTCTTAAAAAAGATTTCAAATCCATAATCTTTAATTGTTTGCGTTGTTTACCAACATTAGCTTGATTAATATCATTAAGAAATCAACAAAGAATTAATGCAATGGTTCAACCACCAAATACGACCTGTTCGTCCTTTAATCAAAGTGAACACCAGTCTAAAGAAACTCATAACTTGCGTTCGAGCAACCGAACTTCTGCCCGTGCGAAGTCAACAAGGTCATGTCGCTCAGAATTGGACTTGGACTCAATAGGCGAACACAACCGTGAAAAATTATTCGACGCGTTTCTGCCAGACATTCGTCGAGTTCATTTACGCATGAGCTACGAACACAAAACCAGACCTTTTAATCTAAACCACGAAAAACTCAAAACAATTCAAATCCGTGCGAAAACTGCGGGTGAATTCCGCCACCTTAGAGAGCACAGAGATGAGACACTGGGACGAGGAAGAAAAGCTGCTAGTAACATAACTCCACGGCCAGCCTGGGCAGTGAAGGATGTTCCTGTCAACTCTATTCATGATGAATTATTCCCAGCTGAAGGGCCAAGTATGTATGCGTATGTTAAAAGACAACAGTGGGACTATAAGGATAGAAGAGACACGAAAAGAGTGTTGCCTAAGAGATCCCATACAAAGTAATGTATCCCTGCAAAAATACATTTTACGGACAGTTTTGCAAAAAGCAATCTATTTTACCATCAATATTGAAATAAGCTGGCTCGATCCTCACTGACTTCACAGACTAATGTCGACTGACCAGTACGTACGTACCTTCATCTTTCTGGTGGACAAAGTGCGTACTGTCAACATCAGAGAGTGATTAGGAGCCGTTCATTCCGAAAGGGGGGAGAGGGGGCCACGATGAGAAGGAATCTAACATTACATACACTCATGTACATAATTAAACTATTGAAGAAACAGTTATTATTGGTTATCCGTTATTATTGGTTATTTATACTAGAAGGAATCTAACCCACATGGGCTTGAATAACTTTATTTAAGTCAAGTTAAACTTATCAACAATAATGTACATATTTTAGGGTAAGCTGTACTATCTTTGTTCATAATACAATAAAGTTTAGAAGAACTCTACAAGAAATCGTCTCGTATTGAACTGAAAATTCAAATTGTACTTTTTTTATTTGTACAAAGAAAGTTTTTGAGCTCCTTTCCATCAATGAAAAGTCCTTTTTGACATTTTTCTATTAGCTTAGCCGCAGATTTTACTCGGTAAAAGTACAAAAGCGCGCATACAAATATACGCCGACAATTGTTATATAGGTAACGATAATT
The DNA here is from genome assembly GCA_029948255.1 of Telmatactis stephensoni. Lineage (NCBI taxonomy): Eukaryota > Metazoa > Cnidaria > Anthozoa > Actiniaria > Isophelliidae > Telmatactis > Telmatactis stephensoni. Next base: position 345,725 of record JALIZF010001870.1, on the reverse strand, counting down.
TACGGCAAGAATTATTCTATTTTGTGACAAGAAAAGGAAAAAAAATTCGATGTTAATGGCACTGTTCTGACTTGAATTAGCTATAAAAGCCAATGAGTTTTTATCATGTAATTCCAAAAGTCACAGTACAGAAATATGATTACCATAGCTGGAAAGAGCACGTCAAAATTAGTAAAACTATGAAGTTTGAATGAAGTAACTTTCAAACTTACGAAGATATGAATTTTCCGAAATCGAAATTTTGTATGAAAACGTCTCATGCCTACCAGCAAAGGTTTTCTTACCAATTCGCACTTTTCAAAAATTCCTTCAAACTTCACTGTCTTGCTAATTTTAACATGCTTTTTCCAGCTATGGTAATTCTTTTTCCTGTTTTAAGAATTTAAAAATACCTGATAAAAGCCAATTAGTTTGCGTACTGGCTGCTTGCGCTTATGAAGAATAGAAAATGCATCGATTTCAACACGAAATATAGTAGTATATGTAGTATAATTTTGGTCGACGATAACATACATTTTTTGTGATAATTTTTTTTACTATATTGTGATCTTTTTGCAAATTTTTGGAGCTACAAGTTTAGCAAAGACAAGAAAATAATATCACTGAAAAATAAATCTAAAGAAATAGGAAATAGTTTGTGTCTTTAATCTGAAACTAATTAAAAATCTGAATTTTTTACTACTGTGACCTTTTTGCAAATTTTGGAGTACAGGCTTAGCAAAGACAAAAATATTCTCAATGCAAAATAGAAATAAAATTGAAAAATAAAAATAAAAAATTGAAAAACCTAGGGATAATTTTGGTCGAAAAATAAAACTGATAAAAAATCTGAATTGTTTACTACTATAACCTTTTTGCAAATTTTAGAGCTACTGGTTTAGCAAAACAAAATGTTCTCAATGCCAAAAATAAGGGGGGAAATAGACAAAAACGTTGTAACAAATTGTCCTTGTCTTTGAAGCTTATTAAAACTCGTATGAAGACCATGATCGGGAACGTAGATAAAACACTTTATCTAGAGCATGTACAAAGGGATTTCAAGTCAATGAAAGACAGCTTTAAGACGAACTCGATTTATTTTGAAAGCCTAAATGACTGCCATCGTGTTGCCATGGCAACTAGTACGAGCTTGACACCTAACTACAAATTACGAGACCATAAATTGGAGCTAAATATCTCATAAAAGTATGCATATAAATTTGAACATCCGCCTTTGAGTAAATACTTGCCTCTACCAGGAAATATATGTCAGCAAAATAAACACATCGAAAAAGTATTTGCTTTTTGAATCGTTATAAAATATATATATATTTGAGTTCTCAATGCACGCAATAATAATTATTAAATAATCTAGAAAAATAATTCTAGAAAAAAAATTATATTTTAACATTTTCTTTGTTCAAGAGGTTTTGAGTTGGCGTTTTCGAAAAGAATCTGAATTGGCTTCACTGTTGATGGTCAGGCGAGTTGCAAGTCGACCGCGCGCGCTTCGGGAACTCTGACCACCGAGACACGACTCAAGTTTTAAAAACCTCGGATCTTGTAGTCCTGTCATAGACTTTTCCCTCGAAACTTTGATCATTTCTGGTAGTGTTAGACGTTTTGATAAAGGCGTTTTTCCTTTCTTACTTCGAGTGGGTCTGTCGCCAGGAGAATGCAATAATGGTGGCAAGGTCCTTTCTTCTCCGCTTTTGGATTCCGCAGAAACTTCGCTGTCTTGTCCCAGTTGTTGTGTGATAAATGTTTTAGAATGTGGTTTCTCCTCTTTACGACGATTCTGTACAGCCATTCGTACCATCATTACGGCTTTCTCCCAATTTCCTTGCGTTTTTCGATTAGGATCGATTAAATCTTGACTTTTGTCCAACTCGACTGTTGCTCTCCTTCGTGAATTCACTGCTTGTATTGGCGGTAATCCAGCATTTGCTCGCATATCCGTAGAAGCAATTGTATGTGGTCTTTCCTCCGATGCAGGCTATCTGTTTTGAGGCAAATTCCAGTTGCCTATAAGTCATATACTTATCTTGTCCTGGCTTTGTGCTTTTTTAGTGCCAAGAGTTGACTTCCAAGTGCTCTTTCTTCATAAGCATTCTCTTTCAAGATAGCTAAACCCACTTTATTCTTTAGCCTCATCTCTCCGTTCTTACTTATCCGAATAAGAGGCTGTCTTGAAGGATGAACACTCATGGTTTGGTCTTTATGTTTTTATCGTGAAAAAATAGCCCAGTCTCGCGTGATGTCGGATAATTTGATATCCCAACTCGTCACTTAAAGTTTTCCTTAGTGTCAGATTTCGTCTGTATTGATAATGATTTAGATTCTTTGGATATTTAAAGCCAGAGAGGAAAGGTAATTAAGTTCTCCTGTTTCCTCGTAATCTTTCCTTTCTGTTAGTTTTTAATTAAGTTCTCTGTTTCGTCCTAATCTTTCCTTTCTATTAGTTTTTCCGTTTTTCCAAAGATACACCAAAAAGAGCAAAAATTATTCCTTGTTTGTTATTTGTAATTATCACTCTACGCAGCACGAGTTTCTTGACTTTATAATTACCAAACGTTGCGTCGTTTTAATATCATGCCATTCCTTGTAAATGTGCCCTGCTAACTGTTCGCTTCAAGGTTCAACTTCAATTTAGACTCAGAATTCTTGAAGTGCGATCTGAAAATTTCAACTCTTCGCAGTTGCGATCCTCTCTGAAGTACAAATTATATCAGTCAATCCAGTTGCTTATAGCCGCCAGTTCTTGTACATGAAGCTGACACTTGATAGGTTTTCCTTGTTTCTAAAGACCTGTATTTTCTTCTTTTAACAAAGCATTCAAAAGGTAGAGCTTTTCTTCAAAAATAGCCACATAAATTGGCAATAATATTCCAAAGCTTCGAGCAAAAGATTTGATAGATTTGTAACTCAGTCGTCTTGAGCGAGTTCTCCTTGAATTATTGCTCAAAGATCTAGTTTTCAAAGAAGTACTCTTGTAACTAACAGCCTTAATTGATGTAGTTGTTTACAACTTTCTCGTGATACTAATCCAATGCAGTCTTGGACACAAAAGTTTTACAAGCCAACATAAGTCACAAGTGTTCTCGTTCACTAACCATCAGATATCAATTACTTCTGCACTGAATTTTGAAGTGCTATCAACAACTTCTTTGTACAGAATCAGTTGCTACAACGAAGGAAAAAGATGACACGGAGGCTATTGTTAGGCAAGCAACCTTAAGCAATTTTGCATAAGTACAAATGAATACCAGCGGAAGTCGTTTACTGTTAGAAAACATCATTAAATGAATTTGAATATCAAAGGTATAAAGTACTTGGCAATATTGATCCCAAGGGATATTGGCACTTTGATGAAATGTTTGTTAGAGAAATTTGTTTGTTTGTTTGAAAAATACGTGATAACAAATACAACAGGGCCCAATGAAGATGTGAAACTCTTCTGATTTTATATATTAACGATATTTGATGATAATTACGTACTGTAATAATTGGTCACCTGTATTACGCCTTCGTGTGTCGTCAACCATGAGTTGTTACAGGGGTGGAGTGGGGGGTGTGTTCATGCGCACTTGATTACATTTCATATGGATATTTCCGTAGAACAGAAATATATCAATAATTTATTTCAAAACAGAAAATCTATAAATATATATCATAGAAATATATTAATATATTTCAAAAATAACATTGGATTTTTTATTACAAAATAAACCATTATTATTTTATGTGTAATTGCATTGATTTTTTCACTATTGTAGACAAACTGAATTTTCGATAGCAATAATTTATAGATTTATTATCATTTCTGCTAAGAATAAGTCAGTGGCATTTACAAGAGTAGATGGTGAAAAATGAATACACCAAGACATAATATTATTATATTATATTATTTCTTTTCTGTCAAATGTAAATTCAAAGAATATGTCTCTAAAGACCAATAAAGTTGTTAAAACAAAACAAAACATAATATTCGTGAAATAAAACGTAATTGGTGTATTGAGGCCCGAACACACGATGTAGCATCTTCTGCCACATCGCGTGCAACACAGTTGCACCTTCGGTCAAGACAAGTTGTAGCTTTTCTTGCACCTTTTTTTTGCAACATTACAAGCAACACAAAGTTGAAGCGTGTGTCCACCCCTTCAGCAGTCTAGGGCAACAGAGCAGGTTCAGGATCGAGTTCTACTTCGGCAACTTTCTCGTCTTCGACTCGGATCACAGATATAACACGCTTTCTCGTTCTTTATACATTACTTACTTAACTGTTGTGCGTGATGCTGAAGGAAATATTGCACCGTGTGTTCAAGCCTTTAATGCTCCTATGACGCACATTCATATTCTTTCAAAATAACCTATTTAGTGATAACTAGAACAGTTTAATATTACCAGTTGCAGACTTCAAATTTCCGAATTAAGAACCTTTTAATGTTCTTATGCTAGTTTCGGATGATGTCAAAGGAGGCATCATTTATTATACAAAAACTAGACTCAAACCAAAATGCTGGAATTTTTCTTGTAAATCAATTCTATAGATAAAACTTTAGCAAAAAAGTTGGTTATTCGATCGAAGAGAACTTGCTGCAAATACCACATGAATTAAATCAAAATGCCTTCTTTCACGTCATCTCATTTGCATTTTTGAGTTTTAAGGCTGTTACATCGTGAGAATATGGAGTCAATATTAGAAAAAAAAAGTTTTCACTATACTCTCTGATAAGAATTGAGTTTCGAAACAAATTAAATAAAATTGCGTCATAGGGCTTTAATAGTTCAATTTTTGTTCTAAATAGTGCTAATTTGCACAAACCATAAATTACAGGCTCGGTCACACGGTGCAACTTTTTCTACAACATTTGCATGCTACATTTTCCAGGTAAGTTATCGAGCTTTTTATTTTTGCATTTTTGTTCTGCAACACGTTTGAAATATACAAGGGTGGACAACTTCAAAGAAGTTGCAATAGTAGACCTCAATCCCTAAACTACAAATGTGGCACGCAACTGTTACAAGGGTCGACACATCAAAAAGTTACAAAAGTAGAAGCCGATCCCTAGTCTACAAGTAATTTAGCACACAAATGTTGCAAGGTTGGTCACACGGTGCAACTGTGTTGCGCGTATTGTAGCAGAAAGGTTGCATTTTGTTGTTGTTGTTGTTGTTTTTTTTTGTTTGGGCTATTTTGTACTGAATATTTTTATTATGATTCAGGATACTTTTAATTATCCCGATATAATGCATGGACTTAATTAATCATTCAGTGAGGTGACTCTATTGATATATATGCAGTGAGTTTTCAATAGTTTCTGAAGTAACTAGTTTGGAACACAGTTTGTCTGCTCCACAATCGACGCACGCTTTGTTCCAAGTAAGGAAGAAAGAAACGTAGAGCGCCTTCATCTGGTATAAGGGAAAGAAACTTCAAAGGACTGGTGAGCTGTGCTAGTTTGGAAAGAGTTCCTGTGAAAATGATCAAAAAATTTTATTACCGTAAATGTACTTGATTTGAACTCCACTTTCTCGAATTTGGTTGTTCTAAAAATTCTGTTCTCTTATCCACAAACTTATATCGTTATATTAGAACCTCGCTATATACGACTAGGTTGTCACTATGACGATTTATTCATCAGGAACGTCTTGTCAGTCAGTCCAGACGATTTGACTGTCTTCAGTGAAATTAGCCTGCCTGGCAGGCATTCCCTTTCTTCCCCTCGCCTCTTTCCCACCGCCCTCCTCAGTCTACCTCCTCCAAATTCCAACACAGGAATACAAGCTACGCAGGCTAAGAGACATAAACACCGCGGCACAATGCACTACGCATGCGCGACTTATGAAACGATTCCGATGAAAACTTTCGGTCGCAACTAAGCAACAGAAGCCAAGTTAGTCCCCAAAACCCAGTTTGAGGACACTGCAGTATATTTTGTCGCCTGATTTTTGCACCAAGTACTTTCCTGTTTGCACCAGTGCTCTAAAGTAAGCTCAAAGATATAATATGGAAAACTATTGATAAAAATTCTAAAAAATATTGCTTGGCATTCCCGTTGTCAAGTCACGGTCGCACGTAAGCCCGCGAAAATTTGCGCATGCACATTCGTTTTGCCACTTATAAAGGACTCAGAGCGAGACTGCGATAAAACTTTTGTCTTGTTACGAATGACTGAGCTTTATGCACGTAGCCTCGTCTTGATACAAATTGACGATTTGCATATTCGTCACCCACAATATTTGCAAACTGCAAATCAAAGTATTCAAAGCTTACCATTTAGTACAGCAAGTACATCTTTACGTCTTGACTGAGAATCGTCTTCGCTGTTTGACTGATGACAACACATTTGTAGTAAAACATGCAACAAATGGGACCACTGAAAATAAAGTTCTTCCTTTTAAAACTATTGATAAAAGTACAAGTCATATACACATTAGCAGTGCTAAAAACACGTAAAGACTCCCTAATGTTCTACACATTGGCAGTGCTTGTCTTTTCACTAGTGACATTAGAGTCGTTACACTTAACCCGTGAAACACTAAATGAATTTTAGTGTGTAATAGTTCAATAGGGACAAAAGAGAACAATGGAAATAAGGTTTACTAGTAACTAGTACTCTACTAACTATTTCACGGGTTAAGTGTAATCACTCTAAAGCATAAGCACAAACAACATACACAGACTCAGTAATGTACTGCTCATTAGCAGTGCTTGTCTTTTCACTAGTGACATAAGCACAAGCAACATACACAGACTCAGTAATGTAATGCTCATTAGTAGTGCTTGTCTCTTGAAAGATTTAACATTTTCGAATGAAGAAAGGTGGGATTATCTAGGATATGGGAATGAGGGATGAAGAGAAATAAGGAGGGAGGGAGGGAGGAAGGAAGAAGGGAAGGAAGGAAGGAGGGAGGGAGAGAGGGAGGGAAGGAAGGACGGAAGAGGATGGACGAAGGGAGGGGAAAGGGAGGAAGGAAGGAGCCAATACCGTCTCAGACTTGACGCTTGAGTTTCTTCGAATCGCGACTTTTATTTCAAACATCACTTAAGTGTAAATCATTGACCAAACATAACATTGAAGTCATCAAACTAAATGACCTATTTGCATACCTTGTCAACATCTAATTTAAAGAACAGTTCTCCATACGGGATGATCGTTCCTGGACACTTTTCTAGTACAAGAGAAACAGCCTAGACAAATAAAATAGTAATATCACTTTAAACCTCCGTGTGTATGCTATGTGTGAAATGAAGAATTATAGCTAAGAGCGATCCAAACATCTCGTATTATATTCCCATCTCATTGTTCCCGCTAGTCCAATGGTCAAAAAATCATAATCAATCTTCTGTTTAGAAAATTACGGTGGCTTGCCTGTGTTTTTTAGTGAGCGTACCTTCTAGGTTTGTGCCGCCAGTACAACGTCGTTCACCATTCAATTGAAAAATGGTTACTGCAGCCGATCTAGATAAAGATGAAAGTTTGCTATGAACTAGGTATGGTCCTGAATGGAGTTGTCATAGCAACGTAAGGAGAGCGATTTTTGAATATAGCCTTATTTTTAATTTGTGTCCAGGAATTTCAGAGGCGTTGTTTTACAGGATTTATACCTTGCATGGATATATCATCGTAGAGCAATTTTGAAGAATTTCTGTAATAGCGTTTTCGAAAAATTTACGAGTAAAGTATTTGGGCTCAAAACATAGAGCAAAAACTAAACAAATAAAACGGGCCGGCAATATATCTAGCAATCAGTGACTTTTTGCTTGCTTTCGGAAAAGTTTTCCGAAATATACTACGCATTTTGTGGTACTAGCATGACAAGTTCCTATAGATCTAATATTTGTTACAGTCCACGTAATTCCTGACAAAAACGCCATGGCAACTCCGATCCGGACACCACCTAAGTTCAGGGCGAACTGTCATCTTCATCTAGGTCAGCTACAGTAACATTTTTTTAATTGAATGGTGTATGACGCTAGTTGCTTAAAGTAACGTTCGCTGACTCAAAAAACAGGCGAGCCACCTTAAAGTAGTTCGGGATTCATGAATTTTACGATAAACTTGCCTTCAAAATTCCTCCAAAGAAAGAGGTGCATAGGTGGAAATAAAATGTGAAATAAAAAGGGGGGTCATCGAGGTCACTATTGAGATATGAGGGGAGATGGGGGGTGTTTTGGACACTTTTTACGAAAAATGGCCTTGCGACATATCTGGTCAAATTATAAAAATTGGAACAACCAAACATATTTAAAAGCAAACAAAAAGAAAGCCTATGATGCAGAAAAACACTTGACACAGAGTTTTTGCCGAAAAATTTGCGAAGAAGCGAAATCAGATATCAACAATATACGAAAAATGGCCTTCGATCCAGTTTACAAGTTTACAAGAATAGGACAAAAATTATAAATTTACTCAAAATCTTGACGATAGAAGTGCTTTTTTTTCTTTATATGAAAAGCTTATAAGATCATGAGTTCAAATCATACATAAAATCAGGGGGTCACTGTGTTATTTAAAGAATTAGAGAAGAACAAAGGATAAAACTCTTCGAAAACGAACACCTAAAATCAGCCATTTTACCGTTGTTCTTGCCGGCTTTTACGACCGATAATATTTGCTAAATTTTAAAGTTCGAACTTTTGCTCCTATTTTACACAGTGTACAATATCTTGTGATGAAATATTTGCAGAGTTTGGTCGATAAAATGTTATTTTTCTCCGCTAAAAGCAGAATCTCTTCGCTTTTCAATCGCTGACTCGCTAGTGCCCAGACTTCCCACGGACAAGCGAATGTTCTTAATAAAATTGCGCGAACTACCTTAACAGTTTAGCTCTGGCTAAATTAGAGTACAAATACTAAAAGTGTGCAATACTTTGCACTATTTAGTACTAAATAGCACTAATTAAACAATAGAAAACAAAAGAATTTGCATGGTTTAGCACTATTTAATACTTTTTATGATGCACACTTTTAGTGTTTGTACTCTAATAGACCTTTTCAGCTTCGTATGCAAATTGACCCCCCATTGCTTAGAGACCAGTGTGACATCTCTTGGGAATTGTTCTTTTATGACTGAACATGTTAGAATATTTTACATACGAAAGAGTCAAGCTTCCAAGAGTAACATCACATGGTCTGAAATGGGAAAACAAACAACGAAGCTGAAAAGGTCTATACGTGAAATGTAAATCCACAGTTATCTAGTTATGGAGATGGAGCGGGTAAATCATTATAACATGATGTTTTTTTCTACAGAGAAAGAATAAGTGGAATAAGAGACGGAGTGAAATAAGGGAGAGGAATGAAAGAAATGAATGAAGGGAGGAAAGAAAGGAAAACGAAAAGATAAAAAGAAGGAAAGAAAGAAGGAAGAGAGAGAGAGAGAGAGAGAGAGAGAGAGAGAGAGAGAGAGAGAGAGAGAGAGAGAGAGAGAATGAAAAAAAAATCAATATACTCATAATCTAAAATCTGCGAGTGGAAAGAAACTACTGTTCGACTTCTTATTTCATATAAATAATTGGGGCTGCATGTCTTTATTACGACAATCAGTTCTTCACACTAGGCCACAAATGAACTGTATATTTACAGGAGCCCGTTATCATTAATAAATGACGCTATTTTTTGTACTAGTCAAAGCCCTGCCAGACTTTGGATGAAATGTCACACTGACAAATAAAAGAAGACAATAAATAACACAGAAGAATTCAATGCTCAGTTTTATTAACGTGAATTATCTACTAGTGTTGTTACAAAAGTTTGTTTTTTGGACTCTTTTCGATGTTAACTCTTTCCAAGTAGTCTAAGACTACGTCGATACTTATCCAAATAAATTTGAAAGCGTATCATTTTACTCCATTTTAGCCAATAAACCAGTGCGATTTCCTACAATTTTTCTATTCAGTACTTTACGATTGTTACTACAATTCATTTGAAGATCTTGTGTATTTTTGGTAGGAGTGATTCGGTCCAGTCCAGTTGGTTCACTTTAAAGTTTTACAGCCGAAAGTCCACCATCTGCGTCTTCTACAGTGTCGTTTACAAGTTAGTTGACATGTACGGCATTTCGTCTGGAGGTAACGGTGGCACGAGTATAGGCACCTCCTTTTGTTCAAGAGACGGTGGCGGCGGCAATGTTTCTGGCAAATGCGGTTACGTGCGACGCCACGGCACACCCAACATTTGTGAATGCATCGGTAGGAGCGGCAAAGCCGAATTACGCCATAGCGTGATCTTTTAATACACGCCCTCATCACAGTATTGCCCAGACATCTCGTCCGTCCTAAGGAAGATGAAATCATTAATCAACATAAAACCATCAACAGCAACGAAACTTCTTGAAAAGGATACAGATAAAGGAAGATAGTGATGTTAATGGATAGTGCTAGCGGTTTTAATACGGATGTGTATTAGTAACGGAAATTAAAGCAATAATTGGTAAATAAGAGGCACCAGTGGCAATAGGACGGGTCTAGAAGAAAGGCAGGCTGGCACATGTAAGAGAACAACAGTACAATTGTAGCTGTTGTAGATAAACATTTTTCACGCATTAAATTTAAGTTGGGTAAGTTGGGTGTTTGTGTGAGCTTTAAAGGATGAATCTGAATGAAATGGATTACGAAAGGAAAGGAAAGCCTCATGAAATGTTATTGGTGGAGAATAATCAACTACAACAGAGCTACAACACCTTTGCGACACTGCTGAGTAATACCAACGGCCTCGCAATAATACTATTTTAAAAACTGATAATTTTTCAAATATTTACTATAATGATATCTCCTTCTCCTGTGTGGGTCTTCTTGGTCGATCTCGGAGCTCACTACATTAAAAGAAATGAATCAGTCAATAAAGGAATCGATCGACCGATCCATCGCAATCAATCAATGAATCAAAATTAATCAAAATCAATCCAATTCAATCAATCAATCAATCCAATTCAATAAATGAATGAATGAATGAATGAATGAATGAATGAATGAATGAATGAATGAATGAATGAATGAATGAATGAATGAACTTATTAGATCATGTTTTTGTTTGGAATGTATAACTTTTGAAAACAAAACATATACGTGGAACTGTGCCTATGAATGGATAGATGGATGGATGGATAGATGAATGAATGAATGGATGGATGGATGGATGGATGAATGAATGAATGAATCAATGAATGAAAATATGTTTGGTGACGTTCGTCCATCAAGGCCATGAAAGTACAAATCATAATTTAATTAACAGGGTTGACAGTACCTTTATCGTTCTCTTCATCTTCATCGACGGCTTCATCATCTTCGGAATTATCCTGTTCTTCTTCCTCGTCTTCCCCTTGTTTCTCTAAAGCAACAATGAAATTAAGAGCGTTAGCTTGACAATCTTGGGCTTTGATTTTTTCCGATCAAATTTCACAACACAACATCTATTTCTACTGAATCTTAGAATACTTTCAACTTATGTTATTTGAAAATGAATTTAAAAGAAAAGAAATCACGAACAAAAATATATATAAGTAATAATAGAAAACCCCTAATAACTGTACAATTAAAATGTCACCTTGTTTGTTAAACATAAATCTCCTATAAACAAATAAACAAAAATCTAATCCTATTTTACTTAAAACATATATAAACTGTATTTTTCATGTCAGTTGTACAGCAACACGCATCTCTTAAAAAATTGAATATTTAAATAATCTCTTGAATATTAATAAAAAACGAATAAGAAGTAGTAGTAGTAGTAGAAGAAGATGACAATGATGATGATGATGATACAATTATTACCTGATGTAGCATCTTCGTCTCCAGGACTTGCATCATTCTCGTCTTTCTCTTCTATAAAATCAAACAAGAAGTGAATTAAGGAACAAAAAGAAATGGCCAGCATATATAAATTATTAAAATGACAAACATTTAACAAATGAATACAACGGATGGTGGAAACATTACACACCCATTCATTAATACAATATTAAAAAAAATAATAATTAAAAAGAGTTCTATATCTTAATAATTTAATTCAAAAGAAAATTCCAACCTATTTTCTATTCCTACCTACCTGGAGCAATTTCTTTCTCAGGATCTTCAACAACTGGATCTTGAGTGTCTTCTTCAACTGGAGCAGCTCCAATGAAGGCAATGAATCCAACGAGAAACAGCAGAGCGAGAGTGTACTTCATGATTGCAATGATTGCACCACCTTAGCCAAGAACTTGACTAACTTTGCAGAGAAACACTCCCTCTTTTATGTCATCCTATACGTGTTGACAAATTCCACAGTAGCCTCCCATAAAGGTCGTCAAGGGCCATGTCTTGGAATGAGGTCTAATTACGTCGGTGGGGTAACGGTACCGTTTGCGCTTTTGTGTCTGAATTCAAAAGACGGGCCGCTTAATTGTTCTGTTTGGAAACCTAATGGAGTGTGAATTTCTCTAGAACAAATGACCCGCTGAAACGACGAATTGAATTTTCTGCAATGCTTGTCATAGATTATTAAAACCTGGACCTTTTCGTAGTCAATTTATTCTGGTTTTATCTTATATATCATTCCCAAAAGTACTAAAAAGTACTTTTACACTTAAAAACGAATTATTATAAAACTTTAATTCTTCCATGGTAACCGCTGACATTCCTCATCGAGTTAAAAAATAGCGGGCGCTTGAAGCAGTCAAGGCGTACTGGAAATGCGTTACAGGACAATATTTCTGAATTAATTTCACAGATACAGGAAAGCTCTAATGAGAAAATTATATCTCGTTATTATATTTTAAACAAATTTTATTTTTGTAACGTCAGAAATTAAGATTTTTAGATATTGCGTGCGTATATTTAGAATGACTTTGAAAACAAGTTCATGGGAGGGGCCCCTCCTGTAGTGTTTACAATGTGTCTAGAATCCTAATAGACTTAAATTAGATCTGTGCCAATCATGCAGAGAAAAACAACCCCAGAAATCATTATATTCTTGCGTTGAATTAACTTTAAATAAAAAATTCTGCGCTTAAAGAGATTTTGAGTAAAGTCGATATAATAGAAGACATTTTAGAAAGAAATATATTGAGAGTATATCATTTGAAAGGATGGAAATCAACCATCAAAATAGTCGAGCTCAATTTCTAAGGCTACACTAAAATTAACCGTATTAGGAAATTGTTATGAGTTTACTTGATATTATACTTCAATAATAAAAATACCACTTAGTGAGTTCATTGCACGATGGAATGCTAACAAAATCACGTGTTTTAAAAAAAATAAAATGATCACCATGACAACCAACAAAACACTCGTAAACATACATCTCGAGTTTTATATACAATATAGAATTCACCAAAATTGAAAAGTTAAACTAATCAATCTTTTGTGTAAGGATATTGTAAATTTGAATATTATATGTGAGGATTTTGAAGATTTGAGTTTATTACACATAAGACTTGCTGCTTACAATTCTTTGCAGAGAACTGAACCACAGAACATGTACCGAGCAAACTGACATACATTTACACAAGTTTAATAGAAAAACAAAAATACGGTTGACATTTAATTCATACTATGAAGTGTGCCAGACACACGTTTTGAATAGAAATGCAATATTTACCAAGATACCACAAAGCAAAGAGATACGATGGGCGGTCCTTCTAGAAACGACTTGATTATTTCAGTGAATGTGTTTAAAGTTTGGAAAAGTCTTTAGTAGTATGTCGTATATCGTTCTTTGGAACTGAAATGAATGAATAGAAATCTGTATCACAGTATAAAAAGGCTGATTTTACTGACGTTTTTTCGTCTAAAGTTTTCCCTTCCCCCTCCCCTTAAACTGCCAGTAATTACGAAGGCTAAAAAAAACTTCAGTAATGCAAATACTGTTTTCATACAATGTTTCAGATTTCCATTCTCATGTTAACGTTTGTACTGTAGAACTGTAAGTTGAATGCAAGAATATTTGTTATAAATACAAGTTCTAGTTGTCTAGGAGAGAAATGAGATAAAATCAAATACAATACTGCAAAACATATGGACCAGTGAGCCATAAAAATATTTTTATACACGTTTGTTCTTATGCAAATGAACAAAGTATGCCTCTCTATGTTTTTATAGACTAACTTCTTAGCGGTGCTGTAAAAGAAGAAACTTGAGGAAACAAGAAACAAAAATTTGAATTTGTATTGAGAGAAATGATACTCAAATTTCTTCAAATTTTAAATCGACTTTAATGTTTTACATAGTGAAATAATAACGTCGTTAAATCTCTTTATCAAGAACAATAGAAATTTTGCAAGGTATTCAACCTAGCTCAAACGGAGCTTTTTTGCATTTTTGACGTCATCCAAGATGACCGTCAAGTATTGAAAGTTTAAAAACTACTTGATAAGAGCACCAAGAAGAAAGTCGTAGTCAACAAAGGATAATGTACATCTTTAGAGAGAGCACTATTTTCGTCAAGTAGTTGTTTTTAGAACGAGGAATGATAATATGTTTTACACGAGTGGTCAGCAAGTCATTGCTCAGTATGTTGCATGGCACTTGTCTGATTCATGGGGTAATGCATTGTTCCACTAAGAATAACAATTAATGAAATATCGTGGGAAAATTAACAGTTGAATAATCCCCACAAGAAAATACATTTCATGAAGAAATAAAAATTGTATAATGGGCATATTCAGTAATTAATATCACCATATATGTCCTTAATAATAGTTAAGTCTTCTGTAAATAGGTAAGGAGTTATCTGCAAATTCTTCATTCATACTGAAATAACTTCTTGATATCAATTTTTTAAATTGAAGTTAAATTATTAACACAGTCAACTTTACTAAAAAGTACTCAAAAGATGTCAAAGAGTGACCATATTTAACCCGTGAAAGAAAAATGACTATTTAGTTTTTACTAGTTGATAAAGAACAAAAGTAAATAATAAAGTAAATATTAAATTTAAAGACTACTACTAACTATTATGCATACTATTTTAACGGGTTTATAACAGCATTCTATCTTTTATTTGTAATAAGCTGTTTAGATAAAAATAGTAAGACTGATAAGTAGAGTAGAAATTCTGAAACCTTTTTTTTAAGTGGCATGCAAATTTGTCTTTAATAGCTCTCTCTAGCAGAAACTGTCAACAAAATTCAAAATGTTTGTTTGGAAGGTCGATGGTATAGTCTCCATGGTGATGATCTTGTTTTAAGTAATAAGCTCACTGCGTGCTGTGTTTATTGCCTCTAGACTCCTTAATGTGATAATTGGCTCAGTACGAGGTCTTCCTATTATTCCAAGTTTATCAAATAATCAGCATGAGATATTATTGAAAAATTAACTCAAACTGGTACTAAAACTCCATGACAGTAAATATATAATATAAATATAATATAATAATATATTAATAAATAACATCAAAAGAATCAATAAAGACCATCTTTTTTTTCTAATTGCAAAACAGTTTTGCCATTGAAAGCGATTTGAAACCGTCAATATTTAATGGCTGATAAATTGTCATTTGAATGTATTAAAATATAAGATCCAGCAATTCAACTTGAGTGACCTCGAAAAAATAAATAAACTATCATTTTTATTCCCGTGTATATTCTAATAGGCTGTTTTGTATGGATGGTTGAAGTTATTTCGTGGTTGAAAAAGATACATTTTGAACTATTGATTCATTTTGAAATAGACCAAACGCATGTTTTTTTCGTCAATTGATGTAAATATAAAATGCAAAGCAACGAGTTGGTTCTTCTTTAAGACCTCAATACCCATTCAACTTGTTTAATGATGTGAAACCTCTTGAAGTGTGCCGTTTATTAGGACAAAACTGTACGTTCTAGGTGAGATTATTCCTTGAAAATATAGGATGATATTAACTGGCTAACATGAGGACAATGAAGCTAGAAATCGATAGAAAAAATGTCAACTATGAGATTTCTTTTTGTATATATAGTCTTTCTGAGAAACGTTTTCTATAAAAATATATCGATCTGATTGAAGACCTTAAAACTGACACATGAGTTGAAAATAAATCGCTGTAAACTAAAGTTACAGCACACTCACTTGCTCGCTCAAAGTAACAGCAAATATTTACAATGACGATGATGTATTGTGAAACGGAAGAACAACCAGTTTTTTTCAAAAAAAACTTGGTGTTCTTTAAATATTTACATATATGTCAAGGGAACTTCTTTGAGAATGTTAGTATGTTTGGGTAAGTTTGCTGGTTATGCTCTATTTCTTATACATACTCAAATCTATGGCTACTATAGAGGTGAACTTTCTGAATTGCAATTTAAATTGATTGACAACTTCTATTATTATAGCTCGGGTGTCCTTTGTCTGAAGTATGTTAACTGTAGAAATCAAAGCGCTAATTTCATGATATCATTACTGAGAAAGAAACTTCAAAACCTTCAAATTTATTTTAGTATTTGAGGTGACTATTTAAAACAACATTAAATTACAAAAAGCCCATAACACAAAACAAAGAAATTTTACGAACGCGTAGCCAATCAAACCGGAAGAGAAAGGTTATAATGACGTCATCCAAGATGGCCGTTAAGTTTCGATATCTTTTAAAAAATTCTTTAGATGAAAACGTTAAGATGAAACTTGAAGTCAAAAAGTATGTTGTACATTCAGACATCACTATTTTCGTCAACAAGTTGTTTTTAAAACGAGGAATGATAACATGTTTTTACACGAGTGGTCAGCAAGTAATTACTCGGCATGTTGCATGGCACTTGTCTGATTCATGGGGTAATGCATTGTTTCACTAAGAATAACAATCAGTATCGTTGAAAATAAAGAGTTAATAGTCGTCGTTGTAATGAGAATAATATAAGAAAATAATAAAGGAATTGAGCTTTTATCATGTATTTTCAAAAGTCATAGAACAGAACAATAATTTCCATAGCTGCAAAGAGCACGTCAAAATTAGAAAAACTATGAAGTTTGAAAGAACTAAGTTCAAAACTACCAAAGATATGAATTTTTAAAAAATCCAAATTTTGTATGAAAGTATTCGTCGGTAGGCTACCAGTAAAGTTGAAAATAAAGAGTTAATAGTCGTCGTTGTAATGAGAATAATATAAAAAAATAATAAAGGAATTGAGCTTTTATCATGTATTTTCAAAAGTCACAGAACAGATCAATAATTACCATAGCTGCAAAGAGCACGTCAAAATTAGAAAAACTGTGAAGTTTGAAAGAACTAAGTTCAAAACTACCAAAGATATGAATTTTTAAAAAATCCAAATTTTGTATGAAAGTATTCGTCGGTAGGCAAAATATATCGTTTTTCCTTGAAAAATTCAAACTTTTCAAAAATTCATACCTTCGCAGGTTTTGAATTCATTTCCTTCAAAATTCACTGCTTTTCAGTTAATTGAACAAGCTATTTTCAGACATGGTAATACTAATGTTTTTTCATTTATTTATTCATATATAGTTTTTAGGGCCTAGATGAAAATAACAAGAAGAACAAAGTACAAATAAAAAGGAGCTCGGCACCGCCGCACTAGGGGGCAGGCATCTTGCAGGGACATGAAGCAAGGACATGTTACAAAGACAATTCCCCTCGTATATACTGCACGTTTTCGTGAAAAAAAACAAATGTTGTGGGAATAAAAATTTGTCCCCGGGGCAGGTCCAATGAACTGAATTCAAACTTGTTAGACTTCTCTAAGTAGAACACACAAGGGAAATTGTTCTCATAATTATCCCTGTAGCACGCCTGCTAAATCTAAATCTAAATTTATTGATCTGCAAAGTTTATCACATCACTGCAGATACAATGATCTGCAGATACAGTGATCGGTTTACGAAGTGGTAACGAGTAGATATGATCTGATTTGTAGTCTTTATCATCCAAAAGAGGTCCTGATGAATCATGAAGTTCATTTTCACAATTGCATTGAAACGGATTTATTAAAATACTGAATCAAAAAGAAAAAAGAAAACAACCGAGATCATGTAGGCAACCTTTCAGTTAACCAAGTAGTTGAGCATACTGATATCTGACGAGCTCTGAGTGGATCTAAGATAAGATTTCACAACACTTTGACAAAGTTGGACTGATCAAAGAAGCATGGCTACAAATGTTTCCGGGGATTCCCCTCATAATCTATGAATTAACTAGTCTGGAGCGAAAAGGGCGAGAACTAGTCGAGAGCGTGACACAAGAGCCTTCTCATAATCAGGCTCTGACTTAACTTAAGTCAACGAATTTTAATTTTAAAAATTTAATTTTAAAAATCTAAAGCGAAAACAGTCTGTTTCGCATTTGAAAGGCAACTGCGGTTTCGTATACCATGAATGTTTTTAAATCGTTTTAATAATTCAATCAAAATGAAGTTCTAAAAGATTTACAGCACAAGCATAATGACAAAGCGCAATTTATATTCTATGACGTCATCCAAGATGGCCGTCAGGATCAAAAGTTTCGTAACTTTCACAAAAATACTTTCAAAAACGACAAGAAAGAAAGTTTTACTCGAAGAAATATCTTCAAAGTGTTTACAAAAGATTATTTTTATCCTAAAGTTGTTTTCAACAACCAGAACAAAGCAAGTTTTGCTCGATTAGTCAAGAAATTATGACACAGCATGTTGCATAATATGTCTGGTTTCTAACGTGACTAAAATTTAATTACTAGAGATAAATTAAGATAAACCTAATAACACCTGGTGAGAATAGTAAAACTTGAATGAACATGATATAAATAATATTCCTGAACCTTCCCTCGAGATCAATCTATTGTAAGCGACCAGCTTTCCGCCCCGAAATTACAAAAACGTTCGCATTTTATTAGATAATATAATGAGACTAGCCTTCATAAGCGAACATTTTTTCCGGCCAAAATACATAAAAAGTCTTTTCGATGAATATAACATGAGTAGCTGAATGAGAAAATTATTACCAGAGCCAGTGATGCATAAATACGAACTTTTAGGAAAGCTGCCTGTATATTTATAAGTGCAGAAAATTTTTACATTGTCATCCATGCTAGTTTCTGTCAAAAAAAAGTTGTATTTGTGTATATAAATAAACAGTGGTTCGAAATCCTAAGGAAAACGGAAAATGGTTCGAGTTTGCGGGGGTTCGAGTTAACCGGCCAGTTTTGAATTTCAAGTATGTTCTCTCGAGAATTTTTCTTTGAGCCTCGAATAAATTGTTGTACCACGAGAAATAAACAGACTAGAATTCAGTCACGAGTTTCAGGATGACTTTTCCACACTTTTTACGCCGTCATAATAAAAATTCAAGATTCAAGGTGCGTCTTTTATGAGGTTTAATAAGTCCCCAAAATTAGACCACAGTTTGAGTTAAAACGGTTATGGGGTATTACAAACACTAAGCAAAAAAAAAAAAAAGGCTTAAGACAATCCAAAATAGCTTTGGATTTCGGATTTCTAATAAAGCATTCAAGAAAGCATTCAAGCATTCATTTTGATTTCTGATCCTCAACTATGTATTCCAGATTCCATGTGCCGGATTCCGGCCGGATTCCAGAAACAGAATTTTACAGAGATATCACACACATTCGAGCCAAATATAATGCCAATCCCATACATTCACTAAAACTACTGAAAGTTACGATCGAAGTCTCTCAAGGAAACATTTCCGGAGACAAGGACGCGCGTTCATGATTGTGCGTAGGTTTCAGTGTCCCGAGCTAGTTTAAGTTACTTATTATTCTTGAGATTTTTAACGCTTCGACCAATCAGTAAAGTAATGTTGCATTTCCCAGAAGGTCGAAGTCGGTCTAAGGACTGAATTTGTATAAAAGAGCAGACAAGAAAGCTGGCATTGAATGCGTGGGTGCATAAGTATACAATCACGAATTCGTTTAACATTTGGATTCCATCCGGATTCCATCTGCCGGATTCCATAACTTTGGATTCCAGAAACAAATATCACATGCATTAGAGCAAAATATGGTACCAATCCCACATAATTACTAAACTACTCGTAAAAGTTACGAAGTCTCTCAAGAAAGTATTTCCGAATACATCAACAGTACGCGTGTTCATGCGGATTGTGCGTAGGTTACAGACGTGTCTCGAGTGTACGCTAGTTTAACCGGCTTTTATTATTCTCGCCCTTTTTGTCACTTTGGACAATTTTAGAGTATGTTGTAACACTGCATTTCTCAGATGGTCGAAGTCGGCCTGAGGACTGAATTTGAAAAAAAGCAGGCAAAAAGCTGGCATTGAATACGTGGGTGTATATACGTATACAATGACGAAGTCGTTCAACATTCAGTTCCAAGATAATTATATAATTCAACTCCAAGAACCACTCAGAAATAAATTTGAAACTCCTCAGCTCCAATGCAAAAAGGCCATTCTATAAAACTCACATGATTAAAGATGTCTGCCATTTAGACTGTTAGAATTTAAGGCATCATTCACACTTTAATTTATTGTCACTCATGTTCCAGCATAAAATAAGTTATGTTCAGGCTTAAGGTGGCTCGAGGCGATTTTTAAGAGTCTTAAACGGCTGTAATTCAATATCAACAACCTTCCTCAGATTGGCAGTTTCTACCACAATCTAAGAAGAGAGGATCGTTTCAAAAACATCGATAAAAAATAGTAAAATCGATACTAGCTAATTTTTCATATACAATGTTGTTATGAATGAAATAATTTGTCAAGATAGAGTCGAAAAAATGCGGATTTAAAAATATAAAATTGCAAATGACTTTTACCGACTGAATAAAGATGTAGATGTAGACGTAAGAAAATATCTGTTTATTGAATTCCACGAAATTTGATCAGTTCCGAAGTATTGATATCAATCTTGGTCGCCCTGTCGTTGGTCACCCTGTGTGGCTTCAGCCCCCCTCCCCCACACTAATAATTGCTATGCCCTTTGAAGTATGGACAACACACCCTCTATAAAACCGAGCCAGCCTTTCTAAATATGCTAATCAACTATATTCCAAATCTTCGTCTATATTAACCCATCATGCATTGCCTAACTAAAAAAATGCGGCGTTCGCAGCTTTGTCAAACGGAAGGGCCTGGGTCACTGAAACTGAAACGACTTATGACGTCACACAACAGCTTTGCTTAAAAGAGGAGTCTGGGATACTCAGAAATACATTAAAAACTTCACTCCCATGACGTCACACCTTTAGCAAACGGAAGAGTCTAGGCCGAGACTGGATAGTAATATATTCAAAATGGAGTAAAATACTACCCGTGACGTCACACCTTGACGAGCAGTGACTTGACATCACAGCTTATGATGTCACACAGCAAGCTTTTCTAAAGAGGAGAGCCTTGGTAGGGATAAACCACGACCCGTGACGTCACACCTCAGAAATTTTGTGACTACAGACGATATACGGAGAGAGAGAAGTGATTTGTACACACAAAGATATAACCTACCTCTTGGAAGTTTCCTACTCTTGGAAGACTTAGTAATCGTACTGATAAACCATTGGGGATGTCTTGGTTGTTGATTGTCGTTAGAACAGATGTACACAGATGATGTGAAGTGAATGGCGAACTCAACAATGCCTGCCAACAAATCGATAATGATTAGTACAACATTATCTTCTAAAAGTGACAAGAGAATAAGGCCCGTTCAAAACTGTTGTACCTAATAGCTGAATTAAGTCATAGTTAATGGTTAAGATCGGCAAAAGAGCGACGTCTAATCAATTTGGTACGGAATTCTTTGAGTCCACATCTTTCGTAAGTTCGAAAGGGTCTGTCGCATTAGGGACGCCGTCTGCATCATCCTGTTCTCCAAAGTCACACTAGAGTCGAACTCAACTGCATGTATTAGGTACGGTATATGACCAGAGCGGCGTCCGGAACGGGCCCAAGAAATCTGAGCACGATTAAACGTTCTTATATCCAAGATGATGGTTTCCCTACCCATGTCGTGTAATCTGAAATACGGTTAACTTTGAACCCATGACCAACATGCAGTTTCTAGCTTTAAGAACTAACTCCTTCATTTCCTTTCCAACTTCTTTGACTACATCTTTACTGAATCCTCTGCGGACATACTGCGGTCATATGAGCATCCACTGAATGTTTCTCCATCTCCCCCTAAGGCAACCCAAATTTGCTTAATTACACCCCTTCCCTCCCCTCCCTTCCTTTTTATCTTTCTATTTTCTCAACAACCCCCACAAATCCTATATGAAGTAACTTAGTCCATTAGCCCCAGCTGTTCCAAACTTTAATAACTTTTACCTGCAATTTTAATAAATCCTCCATACAACAACAGCATACGCATCCACCGCCTTCCTCTCTATACCCTCCTGAGGTGGCTTTTAGCCCTGGACTTTGAGAAGGATGAAGAACCACTTTTCTAGACGATGGTCTGGTTAGATGACGAGGTGTTCGCGGTGAGGACTGGCCAGAGGTCTTACCAAAAATTGGACATGCTGGATTTGGGACTGGGCTCGAACCTAAAGACAGTAGATTTAGGAAGGGTCGGATACTGAAAGCTCGAATAGCATTAATCCAGGATTAAAGTGGTTTATCCTATGATTGTCTCTAGTTAGGCTTTGAGGAACTACAATCATTGCCAGTATTGTTGGCACGATATTGTCGTGATACGCGCGAAAAGTAGATGGTGGTGAGATTGGCTCCCCCCTTGCCCCCTTTATAATGTTGCTGTGAAAATCCCGACACCTACGACTCGGCAATCAGTCCGAAAAATACCTTTTATCTAGCAGCAACATTGTACAGGGGGGAGGGGGGTCCAATAGCACGGTCACAAAGTGTACAATTGTAGAAATATCCGTTGAATGCACATCGTGCCAACTAATTTTGGCAAGGATTGTAGGAGCAGTATTCCAGACCAAAGGGAGACTTATTTTGCTTTGATAGCTCCGATAAAATTTTATTCGACTTGAGACCAGCGGTGCAAACTTTACAGCCTTCTCCATCCCCATTGCTTGAAACTTTTATTGTGCAATTATCATCAATCAGCCCTTTGTGCAGTCTCTCTTTCTCTCTCAATGAATGCAGATCTATGTTATCTTTCAATTAATTACCTTACGTAATTCTTCTTCCAGGGGTGGGGTGGGGAATGAAAATGGAAGGGGAAGGGAGAGGTGATTGATTATGCCTACCTGTAAACGGTTCTATTTCGTTCAGCCATTCGTGTCGATTAGCAAAATGACCGTCACCAGTGGGCTGAAGTACATACAAAAAATCAAGTTAACTCTTGACTAGTTCAGAAGGAAGTTAGCTAAAAACAGCTAGTCACTAGTCACCCTGAAAGTAGATTCTTCGATTTTAAAGAACATTAAACAACGAAAGTGTGTAACAAAAATTGTAGTTTGAGGACACAAAATTTACAAAAAATTAAACTTACCCTCCCCTCCCCCTCTTTTTCCTCGTTTCCTTTCACTTGGTAGTTATGTAACGTACATAGTCATGGCAACAAGGTCAATAATTTACGATGTGTAGGTGCAATGTGTGTTGGTACACCTATACCCCTCCCCTTCCCCCTCTCTTTTTCCCGTTTCCCCAGGGATAGGCTCGTGAGCTTACATGGTATGTACACTATATAACGTATACGTAGTCATGGCATGTGGTTGATTACTTACGATGTGCTGGTGTACTATGTGTTGGTACACCTATACCCCTCCCCTCCCATCCCCCTCTCTTTTTCCTCGTCTCCCCAGGGATAGGCTCGTGAGCTTACATGGTATGTACACTATATAACGTATACGTAGTCATGGCACGTGGTTGATTACTTACGATGTGCTGGTGTACTATGTGTTGGTACACCTATACCCCTCCCATCCCCCTCTCTTTTTCCTCGTCTCCCCAAGGGTAGGCTTGTGAGCTTACATGGTATGTACACTATATAACGTATACGTAGTCATGGCATGTGGTTGATTACTTACGATGTGCTGGTGTACTATGTGTTGGTACACCTATACCCCTCCCCTCCCATCCCCCTCTCTTTTTCCTCGTCTCCCCAGGGATAGGCTCGTGAGCTTACATGGTATGTACACTATATAACGTATACGTAGTCATGGCACGTGGTTGATTACTTACGATGTGCTGGTGTACTATGTGTTGGTACACCTATACCCCTCCCATCCCCCTCTCTTTTTCCTCGTCTCCCCAAGGGTAGGCTTGTGAGCTTACATGGTATGTACACTATATAACGTATACGTAGTCATGGCACGTGGTTGATTACTTACGATGTGCTGGTGCGACGCTGACGCCATTACGCGACCAGCTTTAGTGGAACTTGTGAGACGTTGCAGTAAAATGTTTGTTAAGCACTCCTATGAATAGAATAAAAACACTCAAGAGCTCAGAACAACAAAAGAAAAAGGTCTGTTAAGGATTTATCTAGTGGGTAGTGCTACCCATTCTTCGTGCAACCCTGGGCAGGTATTTAAAGCTACATCGAGCTACACAGATTAGAGGGAAGTCGAAACAAGGTAGTAAGACAGTGTACCCTCTACCCCCCCCCCTCCCCTTCCATGAGTGCTCTATTTAATGGGTATTTAAAGTTACACCGAGCTACACAGATTAGAATGTAATTCGAATCGAATTGTACGAGTCGAACCGCCGTGCACCAACCAAGCCAACCATGCTGCTCTAAGGAGGATAAACCGAAGGTCTTCGTGAAAACTATTCACGACATCCATTATAATGTATACACCTAATTCAAAATCTGTTAAAAATTAAGGCCTAAGTCGAATGGTAGTAAAGTTTCACAACTACCCATAATCCTTTTCGGCACATTCACGTAGACTTTAAGCCTATGATGTGACAACCTGTTTTAAAATTGGTGTACAATACGAAAGTGTTGCAAAGTAATAAAGTAGATGTAGAGGTGTATTTATATCTTACCACAGCAGCAGGAAAAGAATCGATTCTTCTTTTATCTAAAAAGAACACGAAAGGTTAAGGGCTTGGCCCGGTTAAGTGCGCACCACAGTGGCATATTTCATTTAGTTACACCTTGTAACTCAAAAATGCTAATAAAATTCAACATAAATAATCGGCCCGCATATCCAATTTAGAGTTGCACGTGCCATAATAAAGTTGTCATGTAAATGAAACTTCATTTTTGACACTTCAGATGGGATATCATGAGGATGGTCTTTGAGCTAGGAAATACGGTGCCTGCCGTGACTGGTAGCAAGAGCTTCAACTTCACCCCAAAGACCCAGGGAACACGATGCAACATTTCTGAAACTGCACCGTGTGCCCACCCCTGCAATTTTGCGCGCAACAGTTGCAGGTATAGGATCAAGCTCAACATTTTGTGCTATATTGCAGAGGTGGACGCACGGTGCAACTGTGTTGAGCGCGATGTTGTAGAG
Source organism: Telmatactis stephensoni (assembly GCA_029948255.1). Classification (NCBI taxonomy): domain Eukaryota; kingdom Metazoa; phylum Cnidaria; class Anthozoa; order Actiniaria; family Isophelliidae; genus Telmatactis; species Telmatactis stephensoni. The sequence continues at coordinate 320,442 of JALIZF010001870.1, read as the reverse complement.
AAAGTTGCAGGAAATGTTGAAACGTGTGGTCGGGTCTTTAGGTTAGGCATCATTGATATACATGACTGGAGAAGTGAATTTTTATCACTTCTTTGTACTTCGCATTGTTGCATCGTGATTCACCCCTGCAATGTTGCGCGCAATAGTTGCAAGTTTAGGATTTTTCGCAACATTGCAGATGTGGACACACGCTGCAACTGTGTTGTGTGTGTCATGTTGTAGAAAATGTTGGATAAAAGGTTAAATCGTGCAGCCGGGCCTTTAGCAGACTTGAGAGGTGAATTCTTACCATTAAGGACAGCTTCTAAGAACTCCGACACTTGATAGTTATAATGAACATCTGGTTTGTTTGCCTAAGAGATACGAGTAACGAAATTAGGTAAAATCTGTTGCTTCTTCGAATATGACCCCAAGAAATGGCACTATTCAAGTTACACTCAACTACTAGTCAATTGAAGTGGAATCTTAGTGCACCTTGAATAGTGCCATTTCATGGGTTCATACATGAAGTAGTAGCCCAATAATGACAGGTGTCGTATACATACCCCTAGAAGTCTTAAGGTAGTTTCAAGTGACCATTTCTTGGTGTCATGGAGACGAAGTAGAATTGACAGAAAGGTTGCTGGTTTGTGTTTACGTAGCATCTGAAAAAAACGTCATAGGTTATTCTTGATCTTTAGAACAATTCACGGATGGTTACGGAAAACGTAAACGTTTGGTCGTTCACTCGGCGGACTTTTGACTCTACTCTACTACATGCGCTGTAGAGACCTTTCTACATTTTGTGACGGATTTGTGACTCGACCGGCTAAAAACACCGAATAAAAAACTTCTTTCTACTCAAGGAAGGGAGGTAGTGACGACTTTCTTCGTATTGTACATGCAACATGCGTAACCGTACATTCAAAGCCTCCTCAGTGACTGGCTGTATTTTCTTACGCTTCAGTCATCTGACCATAACGCAACGAATGTCCTTAACGTAAAGTATGTTTGTAACGTAATGTACGTCCGTAACGTAATCTATGTCCGTAACGCAACGTATGTCCGTAACGTTATGTATGTCCGTAACATAAAGCATGTCCGCAACGTAAAGTATATCCGTAACATAACGTATGTCCGTGCCTTCGTTTCCACCCAATATTCCCCTGAGTTCAGCTATGGTGCGGTTACGCGGGCAGGAATTTCAAATGTTATATAGATAACACGCTAGTAACATAGTCATCACATCGCGCGGTCCGTTTCTTCCTCATAACCTACTCCGTACTGACGTGCTGGTATAAATTACCTGAGATAACGGTATAAATTACCTGAGATAATGGTGTAAGGTGTTGGTAATCATTGTGAAGTAAGAAGCTGTTTGCGACCACAGTATCGATCATTTCTCCCTGTGGACCATAAGATAAACAGTGAGAAAAAATTCCTACTCCCCCCTCCCGTATCAGTATTCCATCCACGGATGTTGCGTTACCGTTCTCATCGTTACGCACCCAACTGAGAAAAGTTCGCAGGGCGAGTTTGGTGATTCTTTTATATCAATCAAACAAAGTGGGCGGAAGTACTAATTACTCTCAAGCGTCCAAGTCCACCCACTAACCAAGTGACCCAGCTTAGCAAAGCACGGTTTTCACGATCGACGGAAGCAAAAACAGAAGCAACAAACGCGCACCTCACCTACGTGTGAAACAAGACAATGAACGTGCATTACTAAGTCTGCGTATGTTGCCTCTGCATGCTTCTGCCACCGTTGCTCGTAAAAACCAGGTTTAAGAGGGATGGATAAACACTGCATTACCTCCTGCATGGAGCTCAGCGCCGCTTGGGCGTGGTCAGGTTCACATTGATTTAGATACAAGATGGCGGACACCAAGTTGTCCAAAGCGGAAAATCTAAAAGAAATCAATAGAAATGACTGAGACTTCATTCAAGATAATGCGCTGAAATAATATAAAATAGATTTGTGTGCCTAATGTGTCCAATGCCTTGTAGTGTTTGCGCAATAATTAGGGGACACTGTATTCTCTCTACAGTCTAATATTCTATACATACAACTCTCAGCTCACTTGTCGTTTTCAACTGAAGGAAAATCTGAAGACCCGGAGAAATCCCCTCAAGGGAGAGAGCGAATTGACAAACTCAAGTCAATCATTTTCTTGAGAATCAAAAGATAAAGAAAAGTAGCCATGTTGGATGAGTGAACAAATAGACTCGGCTAATGAGAAATCTTTTAGTACATCCAAATGGTTGTCATATACAACCAGTAATTGTTAATTTGTCATATTTCTCGCTTTCCATTAATTTCCTTTCCCTTATTAGGAAGGAAAAAAGCACCTAGAGCCATCCCGGCCCCACCCCTTCAAGGGGAAAGAAAGAAACAAAGACCAAGATATGAAACAAATATCTTTCTTTATTCAAAATGTTAGTTTTATTAATATTAATAGTATAAAAATATCAGAGAAACGTTATATACAAGAGATAATATCGGTCCTGAGTAATTAAAGCTGAGAGTCATTTTGTTCAAATGATTCCAACTTTTCTTGTAAGAATTTTCAAAGTTAATTATTATACAACAGCGTCTCAAAGTCCATCAAAAACATGTCAAAGCCATTAAATTGTTTTTTAAAACAAATGTCAGAGGTCTTTCAGTTGTAATGTTCAGCTTCTTAGTCTTTGCTCTACTTTCCTTCGCTGTAGCAAGGAATCAAAGTCTTTTTAAAGGGTTCTATGAGTAGCGCTTTTTGAATTCTTAAAACAACTTAACATCTCGCAAATCTATATTACTACTACTGTCTTTGAAAACTTCTGCTTGATTCCTTTCAATGATTTCTTGATTTAGAAATTTTGTTCTTTTATTTTCTTTTTCAGTTTATTTCTTTCAGCCATGAAAGATTAAATCATGACACGTTGACAACTTCACTTTCGACAGTTTTCACATCTCTCTTAACAACATCGAAACTTCATGACAGATTTCTCCATTGACGCTTAAGAGCGCTTTCAGCGATGCTTTCTGTTGTCTGTGTGTACTCTCTTACGACATCTCTAGTGAACTTTCACTCAATGTCAAACTTTCCAATTCATGCACCGACTCCTCCTCTACATCGCTGACATGATTTTCACTTTCTCGCACATCTTCCAAGCCTTCTCCAGTCTGAGTGGAAGACGACACCAACGACGTTTCGTACTGCGCTCTGAGGTAATCTTTAGCTTGTTGAAGAAGTTCATCGTCAAACTCCAGCTCCTCAGGCTCTTCAACAAGAGGACTCACTTTGTTGCTTTTGAAACAACACTTCAAAGAATGACAGGCTCCCATTTTTCACGATTTTTGACTCGAGTAATTTTTGACGTCCGTACAGCTCAATAGCAAATCAAATATGAATGCTGCTAAGGAATCCTGCGCGTCATAGTCGAGAAGAATGACGTGGAATTACGTATCTGTTCCAAAGATCTTTTGCGCGCGCTTTTTGGCTACGAGTGTCTGGGTCTGTTACGGGCGGGCAACAAAGGAATCCCAAGTATTACTTAAGATTCGGTTAATCCAAAGAAAAAAGGGCAAAAAATAAAGTTGTCGCTATTTGAATGTTATAATTTGTGTAGTGTGTATTTGACCTAGAAAAAAGGATTTTTTGGGACGAAATGAGTGCTTGGGCTTCCAGTGGCGTAACCACTCATGCCAGGAATATTGCCAGGAGTTCATTAACGGACTCCTGTAATTATCAACACAACGATTTTGTCCAGGCATTCTTGATGTCGACCTTTTAACTATGAAAAGCTATTATAAAAGAAATGACCCAAGATCGCGTCGTCAATGGCCGAATTAGCCTCTTCCGCATGCAACTACTTTATTGGGTATCCTGTGGTAACGGCGAAGAAGAGGGAATGGGGAGAGGGGGAGGGAAAAAACCGTGAAAGGCGCGCATTCCCCAAGACGAAAATACACTTGTATGAATGGAAGCGCTCCAGTGTTGTTAACTATTGAGATCTTATACACTACAGTACGCTTTATTTCCCTAATTATCAATTAGCATTGTAGAGGCGTTTTCATAGGACAGTGTAGAGAACACGGTCACGGCGCCCTGGCTCAAATCGTCAGTATTCTTATTAATATAAAATCAGAGAATTTATATACGTATATACAAAAGAAAATATTTATATTTACAACTGTCGTTTTGTCTTCACGAACTTCAACTTTCCTTGTTTTTGAATTTTCAAAGTTCATTATTTAAGGAATATAAAACGCGCGCGCATGTCCTCTGTACTGTGATATAAACACGATGGAAGATGTAGAGCAAGAGAAAAGCAAGCTTAGGAACACGAGGCGTAGCCTGAGTGTTTCTCTTGCTTTTCGAGTGCTCTACATCTTCCAGAGTGTTTATATCACAGTACAGAGACATAAGCGATCGTTTTATATTGCTTTTATAAAATATTTTCGACATTTTTTGAGCGAGCCATGTCTCTGTCCTCTGATATAAACATGGTAGCCAGCCAATCAGCGCGCGCGTTATATCTCAAATATTTTATAATTCATTTTAAGTATAAATAATTTCATTATTTTTATTGATATAAAATCACAGAATCAATATACATATATACAAGAGAAAATATTTACAACTGTCGTTTCGTTCTCACGAACTTCAAGTTTCCTTGTCCGTGAATTTTCAAAGATAAAGTTCATTATTATTTTACAACTGATAATTCCTCAAAAGGCTCTCAGTACTTCATGGCCATTTGAGTTCAATATATTTTTATAAACTTCGGAAGCTTTCTACATTATTTAGCTTCCTAACAATCAGAGTCTTTGCTTAGCTATAATGTCTACTTTTGCATGGAAGACTTTTTAGCTTAGTAGTTTCGATGATAACACAAGGGAAGAGCCAAAAAATCAGTGTTTTTTTGAAGTTTTTCTTAGCTTTTGGAAAACGTCTTTGCTTGTCTTTTACAGATTTTCCTTGTTTTGCAAGTTCTTTTGCTTCTTTAGTTTGTGAAGCTCTTTCTTTCGATTATTCAATTTCAATTATATTCTTAATCTGTTCCGGTTGATGCCTTATATTTTATTTCAAAGTCTCTTTTATCGGACATCGCAGACTTCCGTTGTGACGAGTTCGTCACTGATTGTCAGCAGAGGCTTTCCGTGGTCTGTGCTACTCTCTTACGACATCTCTAGTTAACTTTCACTCGATGTCAAACTTTCCAGTTCATCCACCGATTCCCTCTCTACATCGCTGACATGATTTTCACTTTCTCGCACATCTTCCAAGCCTTCTCCAGTCTGAGTGGAAGACGACACCAACGACGCTTCGTACTGCGCTCTGAGGTAATCTTTAGCTTGTTGAAGAAGTTCATCGTCAAACTCCAGCTCCTCAGGCTCTTCAACAAGAGGACTCACTTTGTTGCTTTTGAAACAACACTTCAAAGAATGACAGGCTCCCATTTTTCACGATTTTCGACTCGAGTAATTTTTGACGTCCGTACAGCTCAATAGCAAATCAAATATGAATGCTGCTTAAGGAATCCTGCGCGTCATAGTCGAGAAGAGTGACGTAGAATGACGTATCTGTTCCAAAGATCTTTTGCGCGCGCTTATTGGCCGTTTCTTGCACGAACATGAACAATGCCATATACAGAGCCTGCGCTAATCCTGGTCAGCACTTTTCACAGGACAGGAAAACCAAGAGCTAGAATCGCAGGGCCTGTCGACAAGGCGGAGCCAGAGCGCATGTGCAATTTTCTCAGAAAGCTTATCAGGAAATGCACTGCGCCCGCTTGGCACACAGTGTTCCATATTTGTCGGAATTATCAAGCCTATCAAGTTTAATAGTTACTGCATTCTATCAAGTGCATATGTATGACTGGTTCGTACCGGTATGTTTCTATCTTCTTCAAGTCTTCTAACGCAGCAATGGACGTTTCTAGGTTAGAGAAAAAAGAATACAAACACACTGAGTTTACTTATGGGGATGGACCACTGACCCCAATATGTCGCACCATTTGTCAGTCCCTCAGGGGACGGTTTGACATAGAGGGAGTTTTGCTATATATCAATGATTTACCTGGAGAAAAGCCCGTCAAAGACGACATTAAGATGACTTCAGACACTCGACTTGGATTGACACGAGAGTAGATCTTGAAGATTTTCTTGGCGACGCTCTGCACAAGAAAAGAAGAATAACTGTAAAATAGAATAGAGCAAAGAACACATATTTACGCGCGCGCATGTCTCTGTACTGTGATACTGTACTGTGATGGAAGATGTAGAGCAAGAGAAAAGCAAGATTAGGGACACGAGGCGTTCTGAGTGTTTTCTTGCCTTCAAGTGCTCTACATCTTCTATAGTGTTTATATCACAGTACATAGACATAACCGATGGGTTTTAGTTTGCTTTTATAAAATATGTTTTTTTAAAGTTTTAGTGCGAGCCATGTTTCCGTCTGTCCTCTGATATAAACACGGTAACCAGCCAATCAGCGCGCGCGTCATATCTCAAATATTTTTACAGTCACGTGCACATATTATGCATGTACCTCAGATACAATAACAGGCTCGTCTGAACCAAGAAGTTTTTGATCCAAATAATAAGCCAGGCCCTCTCCATACGAACCAAGTTTCCAGGCCCTGCTCACAACATCACGCAGAGGAAGCCCAGACATATCATAATACTCGGCACTGAATGTGCATTGGTCTCTTTCAGCTCTAAACGAAAAAAAGAAAGTATACATGTGCTAGTTGACATGCCACAAAATGTAATGTTTGAGGTGATACGTCAAGGAGAGACACATGCTACGGTCAACCGTTGGTCAAGCGAGGTTTGAGATTTGTCTTCTTAAGATGGCTGGAAAGCGTAATCGACAAAGTGGAAAAACATAAACCTGGATAAGTTAAACTAGTTTTGTTGGTGTGAATGGGGCACTAGACTAAAAGTGCCGTTTACACAGAGAAGTTGGCCGCCGTCTGGCAGCAACGTCTTAGATAAGACGCGTATTAGGGCTGGTCTTCACGAGCGACGGAAACAGAAGCGGAAGGATCATACGCAGACTCAGTATGCGCTGTTCATTGTCTTTATCACACCTAGGTGAGAAATGCAAAACTGAGTCTGCGTATGCCGTTTCGGCTTCTAGTCCTTAGTTTCGCTCGTATAAACGGCCCTATGTCACTCATACAGAAAGCATAGAATGCTGTCAGGTTGTAATACTTGCAAAGCTTTATAATTTACCTCGAATACAGGTCCCCAAGATTTGCTGACGATTCACATAGTAGTTTTTGGATCTTTTTCTTCTCTTTTTCATTATCGTTGCTATGGAGACAACAAGACCTCAGGAACATGTGTTGTTCACACACCAAGTGATGGAAGGCCTGTGGATTGGTCTTTTGGCATCTACTAGCTAGCGGCATCTAAAGAGATGGAAATAAAACATAACGTATAAACAGACAGTGGAGGGGTGTGTGGGGGGGTGGAGGGGGGGGGGAAGGGGGCTGGTGTTGGAGGGGAAGGGGGGGCTGTTTGGGACTCCTTTGCAGACAACTCCTCTAATGGGTATCCTGTGATACCACAGAAGAGGAAAACTGGGGACGAGAATGAAAGGGAATTGACACAGGAAGCCCAAGGGTTGCCTGCAGAGGGGCTTCCTTCCTTCTAGCATTTAACTTATACAACAAAACTAATGCACTAATCTCTCAGTCCCTGATGAAACAAGATAACAATCACAATTACTTGTGTCAGACCCATTTGGATGCTATTCTGTAATAAGTATGACAACTCAGATCTGTTCCAGAATCCTCTATGGTCTCATACATTTTACAATTTTAATGACAACACATTTCAAACAGCTGTACTCACCACAGCTTTGTATAATTGTACTGGGTCCATGTTCTGTAGTTGGTAGATGGACCATTCTGGATTTGTACTTTTGATTGCCCCACGTAGGCTGCGCTCTTTTATCCTGAATTATAAGAAAATCAAGCAAATATAAATCAATAAAGTAAATAAAGTTATGTTTTCACAGCAGCAGCATACCCACCATGGTTCTTCTGCTGTCACTCACACTCACTATACCTCTACATTAAATATTTAATATAATCTATGAGGATCAAGTGAATTCAAATGGTGTTTTTTTTTTTTTAATTTTGCTAAGGGAGGAAAAACTAAAGAACCTGAAGAAAAACCCTCATGGTCAATAGAGAACAACACACTACACAAACTCAGTTCATATATGATCCATCACATTAGATTAGATTCAAACCTGGATCACTGAAGGGATTAATTGCTAGCACTGTCACCACTTGACCAATTCAGTGTGCCATCCCTGAATATTATGTACATATTGACTGAGTGGGAGGGCAGCATAGGAAAATATCTGACTTGAGGTCATTAAGCTAGCTCCGTGGACTGAGCACGGTGAGGTCCATACTGAATCAATGAGAGCCAAATATTTTCCCATTGGCCTGACCTACAGGTAACTCAGTCAAGCATCATATCATATGACTCTTTTTGATCATTTTATTTATATTTTTGGATGTGGGTGCATGTCTTGATCCAATGGGAGTTCTTCTGAGCCATCATCAAAAATCAGTATATACCTCATCACAACTTTTTTGAAAGGTTTTCTTGAGAGCATGTGCAGGGCCTAATATGGGTCATATTATAAACAATAGAGGCTTTGCACCATCACATGACGGCAGCCATGACAGGAGGCAGGAACAATATAGTGTGGACTAATCTGGTTTACATGAGAAAGAGTTCAGTTTCCCAGGGGGAATAGACTCTATTGTTGTGCTTCCTGTTGTGGCTGCCATCATGTGATGGTGCAAAGCCTCTATAGATATGACTGTAAATGTTCTTCAAGTGTGAACATAAATTTGTCATGGCTAAATACCTTTGACTGGCATGCAGTGCTGCATGTGATGCTCTGGTAAACAATACCACGCTGTCTTCAGAACACATGACATAAGCGGGACCAACAAAGGGGTACATTCCTATCAGACATATGTCAAGAGTAGAAGGAGGGGAGATCTGCAATATGAACATTCAAGAACATGTAACATAGATTTGTCACAGCTTTGTCTTGTCTAGAGCAGATTTCATATGAGTATGACTGTGTCAGTGCTGTGTTGTCTGTAAAAAAAACATTAGAAATGTTTGTAATTGTGTCAAGCCTCTTGCATGTTGTTTTTCGGCACATACAAAATCTAATTTATAAATAGTTGTCTATGTATAGAAATAATTCTTGTATATAAATAAAGTTATCCTAATTTTATTATCTTTATCAGATTCAAATTCCTATAAATTACAGTTTCACTGAGCTTAAAGCCTGGTTTTCACAAGCAACAGAAGCAGAAGCTGAAGGATCATACACAGACTCAATATGCACTGTCCATTGTCTTTTTACACCTAGGTGAGAAATGCAACACTCAGTCTGCGTGTGTTGCTTTCTGCCTCCATCACTCTTGAAAACCAACACTAAGACTCATTAGCTTTGATCACTTTATTCACATTGATGACTTTGTTCACTTAGCTTAGTTTGCTTTGTGCACAGTCCACCCCATTGAAATCCCAGAGACAGACATGCATGACATCACCTTGGGATGCTTACTTTGTTTAAGCAGTCCAGTTCATGGACTGGCAGATTTGGCTGTGTATCTGTTTTTGCACCTTCAAACCCACTGTGACCAAAAGTCTTCATCTTTACTCTTACTGTTTCTTGACTACTACCAAGATATTCTCCAGAGTCAACATCAGAAAAATGTTCCCCCACATTCTGTCTCAGTGGACCAAGGCCAGAATGAGCAACAAGGGCAACACTCTTTTTAGACTGCTGTGCTTGAGTGTTTTGATCAGATGTTTCTTTCTTCTCAAAACTTCCAGAGAAAGATGCTTCACTTTGGGAATCTCTGGAACTACCATCTTGTGAAGATGAAATTGATTTCTTCTCGTCAACAGTACCCTCTGCCTTTTCCTCACTGGTAGAGCCACTTTGTATGCTTGTGGAGTCATCAGCTTTTGAAAAGCTATCCATTTTCTTCATTTGAAGTCTTTGAGCTGCCTCCTGTCTTATGAACTCACATGCAGCAGCAAACATTCTAACAGTGTAGGTTTCAAGCCCTTCTTTGGTGATGGCATGCAAGAGGGTGTGGCAGGCAGACACCTTGAGTGTGTCGCGAGTGAACTTATAAACAGACAGTAGTCGTGGGTTATTGTAGACATCATAAATGTAGCCCTCTTTGGGACCAGACACTAGGGTACACATACCACACATGGACAGGGCGTGGTCATGGAAAGGTGACAGAGGTGATGGATGACTGTCGGCAAACACATCCCGACCTTATGATAAAACAAATGATTCTTTTTAATAGATAGTTTCATATTTTTTTAAAAAATTGACAAAATTATTATTTTTCAAGAGAGAGAGAGAGAGAGAGAGAGAGAGAGAGAGAGAATTTTTCTGTAATTTGTGCCCTTTTTATTTTGTAAAAGAAGTAAAAAAACTGATTTCTGTGTTTGATAACCTGATCAAAACATGCGTGATGTTGGGAGAACACTCACCTATGGCTTGTGCTTTCACTACCCTCTCTCATGTTTGCCCAACATCATTCGTGTTTTGATCAGACTATTTAACACAAAAACAGTTTTTTATCAAACACAACAGTGTAATAGATTTTGAACTTAATAATTTGAACATTAATATTCCATTTGTAAAGTATTTTAGCCTGATGATGGTGTCAGGAGGCCGCCGAAACGTTGTGGCAATAGAATGCTCCTTCCCATAATCTCTATTGTGAAAACAGTTTTTTGTTGCTTAAATAAGGCATCATTTATTATACACAAACAAGTCCATCTAAAACAATGAAATTTATATATCGGCAAATCATTTCATATATAAAACCTGAAGTTTAGCAAAATACTCCACAAGAAGTTCACACAGATTCCTTAAATTTATTTTGTCTCATTTGCATTTTGAGATTTGAAACTTTTATATCTTGAAAAATGTCAGAAATTAAAATATTGGAGTCAATTCAAAAGATATCTAAACACTTCAAATACTCTCTCTAAAAAGAAGTGATTTTCAATTGAAAATAAAATAAAATTGTCACTTTAAAAAACTGCCAGAGCAGTTTTAAAAAGAAATAGTATTATCTACTACAAAATATTAATTTGCACCCATTGCCATACAAGTTATGAGCAGTTCTGATGTTTTATAGCGAACAAACAAACAAACAAAAATTCAAACAATTGAAAAACTTTACCTCTCACGTAAGTGGGTAAAAGTTGCAAAGAGTGAAGAGAAGCATTTTCATAGTCATTGTTGCACAAACTCTCAGCCCTGAACCTCCGATACAACAATGTCACAGCACATACTTCAAAATTATCTCTTGGAATACTGATACCAATTCCAAATCTACCAGCAAGTAGCACCTTTAATGGGTGACCCCTAACATCTATCATGGGTCCAATCACTTCTTTTGAGTCACGAAAAGTGTCTGTGTACGTAGACTCAGATCTGACGGCTGTGAAGGAGTGTTCCTTTGATGTCCAGCTTTGAGGATCTTGGTTGGAAGATGAAATACAATCAAAAGACCAAAAGACACAATTTTCGTCAATGACTTCTTTGGAATTTTCAGTCTTTGGCAGCCTGGTTCTTTCAGCAAATGTGTTTTGCCTGTAACATATTTGGAATTGAACAAATCATTTCATAATCATGATCACTGTCTCATAAGAACATTTAGCATCAAACAATTAAGAAAGCTTTCTTAGCAAAAATCCTATCAGAACTGCCCACTATTTTGTTTGTTTTGAAAACACAGCGATCAAATAAAGAACATGACGTCTACATTCTGGAATGACCAGGTTTGTGGAATACGCTTGAAAGACAATCCATGTATTCTGAATTAAGATCAAATGGTCACTGTCCTTATAAATTGCAAACATTCCTATTACAGACTGAATATATTCAATCAAATAAATTGCTGACCCTCAATTACTGACACCAATTTACATAGCCAAGGGTGCCTACTACACCCTTTTTGAGACTATTTTGGGCCCTCTTTTTCACTTAAATTCTGATTTCTTTACATACAACCCATCCTAATGCATAATCCTGGACCCATCCCAGTATACTAGTCAGTATATTTGGTAATAGTAACAATCTGAACCATACAGTAAGTAGTCATTAAGGTAATGATAACCCTGCTTGTATAGTGGACGTAAAAGATCCTGTTCTGTTCACAAAGAGTAGGGGATTGTCACCTGGTACAACATGCAGTCTGTCCTTACTACTAACAAACTCTAAGCACATTTGATTATATTCATATAGATATTTGCGCTATATAAATGCTAAAATTTCATTTTATTCACAAGTGGTCAGTAAGTGGTTTGTAAGTGGTTGATAAGTGGTTGGTAAGATAACGGTAAGGGAATGATTGATAAGATGATGGTAATTAGTAATGGCAAGGTAAGGGTCATAGTGGTTCACTGCTTGCCTTTCACTTCTGTGGTTTGGGCTTGATTCCTGGCTTAGGCCATACATGAAGGTAATCGTGAACAATCTACACCATACGGTAAGTGGTCGGTAACTCGGTTCGTCGACCACTTACCGTTACCTTACCGTCACCTTACCGTTACCTTACCGTTATCTTACCGTCACCTTACCGTCACCTTACCGTCACCTTACCGACCACATCAGCTTCCGTATATTTTATTTCAAATTTGGCCGTATATTCAACAACAAAATCGTGTTTTTGTCGAGTTACTGATTTCGACTAGGTTCAGTTTGTTTACACTACAAAGGACGCTTTTCGCTTTTCCAGAGCGGTCAAGAAGATCGAAGTACGAGTTACTTTGCAACTGGTTTGTTTACACTACGTAACTAAGGACGCTTTTCCAGAATGACAACCGACTAACAATGACTTCGTTCGATTAAAACTGTTATTATTCTTATCACTGAAAGGCTAGGACTCTGCCTTCGAACTAGTGCTTTCATGATTGTATACACGTTCGAATGTCCAGACTACTGTATACAATGGTCTAGACTTTATGGCGCCATGAGTCTGCCGCATGACTTTCTCTTTGTGTGAATAGATTCTAGACCTAACAGTTCATTATCATTTTTAATCTTTCTTTTCTCCTTTTTTCAGAGAGAAATTAAAAGACATCGCTTCTCACTAGTATTTAATGGTGTCTCTATGTTGTTGTTTTCCTCTTCGTTTCTTATTTTTTACAAGAGTCAATAAAGGGTAACCAGTCGTTCCGCCCGAAGTATAGGTTCCGTCCGAAAGTCTTTCGCTTCTAATTTGTTCTTATTTGTCTTGTAAATGAAAATTATCACCAAAGCAAGTGGTTAAAATGCAACTTAGGTGTGTTTACAGTCACTGACTTGTTGGCGTTGTGATCATTCCGCCCGAAAGTGTTATGCTTCTAAATTACACTCAGTCGAAATATCTAACCATCGAATAACTTTGGAGTACAGTGGAGCGAAAGTTCAAGAGAATGAGCGGCACCCATTATAATAGAGTTCCAGAATACCTCGATGAGTTTACATGGAAGCGAAGAAATGCCCACAGTGATCTGCTACACGGCAATACTTCGAGACATCGCTGCTGGTTATTAAAGATAAAACACCAAAATCAAAGGCTCTTTTTAGAGCCACCACATTCATAAAAGTCAAACCTTGGTACTTCCAATGTTTTTTTTATTTCTCTGCCATATTATTTCCTTCCTTTACTGCGTATCAAGCTTTCGGTTATCATTGGGACTCCAAAAATGACCTTATTTGGAGATCTTTTGTTAGCGGAGTACAATAGAGTTAATCACCGTGACACATCAGCCGAGTATGCAAATGAGCTGTTGAGTTTTCCGAATGAGTAATCGAATAAGTGACAATTACCTCCCGTGGGGGAGGCGATAAAATTTATCCAAACATAGAGAACCCTGGAGAATATTTTTTTGTACTGCGGAGGGAGCCCCTGTACGTTGATAACTGACATGCACTGAGGCAACGTACTCTCAGTAAATAAAACTCTTTAGTCATGAAATGAGTCCCTTGTAGGTTAAGGTAAATGAAGAAAATAAATGAATTTTATAACATTTCACGAGTGATATGTTTCTGTCTATTTAGAAATTCCAAATAGTTTTTTACTAAAGTGAAACTTTTGTTAGATTTTTTTTAGCTGCGAAACTACAAAAACAACTCAGTTGACAAATCGTGTGTCCGAAAACTCTTCTTCTATAGTCTTTCACCAACTGTTGACTTCATATCTCTATGTAGACTTTTGATTGTAACATTTAACAACAGGTACGTTTCTGTTTGCTTCTAAAGGATTCCAAACAGTTCCAATCGATCGAGGTAAACATTTGATACGGGATTTTTGACAAGCAAAACTATAAACAACTCAACTTGATAACCGTGTCAAAACTCTTTTTGGTAGACCAGTTCATCACACCAACTGTTAACTTTATATCTACGGTTTATATTCTTGTGAAAAAAACCCACTAAAATACACAAAGAATATGCTTCTGATTTAAAAACATTTAAGTGAAACTTTTGCTGGATTTTTTGACAAGCGAAACTATAAACAACAACTTGACAACCGTGTCAAAACTCTTCTTGGCAGATTTCATCAACTGCATGTTGACTTCATATTTGTCGTTTAGATGTTTGAGGGAAAGAAAAATACTTTCTGCCACTCCACGAGGGATATGTTTCTGTTTATTTCAGACAGTTATTGAAATGAAACTTTTGCTGGATTTTTGGACAAGCGAAACTATAAACAACAACTTGACAACCGTGTCAAAACTCTTCAGTTCAGTTGGTAGACACTTTACTTGTGGCGCTTGAATGTTTCGAATACAACAGACTAAAAAGACTTTGAAAAATTCTTGTGTAAGATGTTTATTAGGAGTTTCTGAAGTAAACTGGTGTTTGTTAATATTGTAGTCCTAAAATTATAAACAACTTGCTAAAATTATAAACAGATCTTTCTTAACTTCGGGTTGGTAATATTTTGGTTTCATGCGAAGAATCAAAAACCACTGCGTCCGGTATGGTAAGTCAATTTTTTGTCTCCATTGAGAAGGACAAAATCGTCCTTCGCCCACTAGGGTTGGGAACTTTTTGTCTTTTTGCGAGTGCTTTATGAGCGTTAATGACATCTATCGAAAGGCCCCCGAAGCCATGTACCGAACATGAAACTTGTGAAGCGTGAATGGCTCTATTGTTTTCGCCAATGACAACCAAACAATAGGCAAAAGCTTGATACGGATATTACCTTACCGTTACCTTCCCGTCATCTTACCGTTACCTTACCGTCATCTTACCGTTACCTTACCGTCATCTTACTGTTACCTTACCGTTACCTTACCGTTACCTTACCGTACCTAACCGACCCTATTATTGGAACCACTTATCTTACCGACCACTTACCAACCACTTACCAACCACTTGCCGACCACTTACCAACCACTTACCGACCACTTACCAACCCACATTACCAGACCAATTACCGACCACTTACCGTACGGTGCAGATTGTTCATGATTACCATACATGAATTGAGTTTGTTTGATGTGTTGTTCTCTCCCTTATCACAAGATATTTTCTCTGGTTTTATCTCCATCAGCAAAAAGCAACATGTGAGTTAAGTGATGTATTTGCAGAGTACTGAAAAGCCCCTCCAGGAGAGTATCAGTTAAAATATTTACTTATCTATCTATTTATCTATCTATCTATCTATTTATTTTTATTTAAGGTAACAAGAATGGTAATGGTAAGTGGTCAACAAAATGAGTCACTGACCACTTACCGTATGGTGTAGATTATTCACAATTACCAGTATATAGCAACATCTCTGTAATGTCAGAGCTAACTATACGTATACATTCTCACAGTATAGAGACAATATATCATTTAACTCTACAGCAGTAATTTCCATCAATACTAACCTTGTATTCTCATTTAATACTGCATGTTCACTGCTCCTAGATCTTGTCCGACTTCTAGTGAAAAATTCCAACTTCAGTACCCTAACTTCAAGATTTGATCTAAATGCAACAAACTTTTCACAGAGATCAATTCCCCTAACTACAAATCCAGGCTCAATGTCCAAAAGGTGCTCAAAGTCACAGATTTTTCCACTTCCGGTTGGGGTGTGTGAGTCTTGCAAATCTATTTCCGGTTTTCTCTGCACTGTGCACTGTCGATACAAGCACAATTTCCCATCGGTAAAAATAACGATATTTCCAGTCGCTTTGCAGGTTGCAATAGCAGTAACTGCACTTTGAGATGAAAGCTCAATAGCTAAAAATTGTGAAGTATAATTCGTATCTCTTTGTAGAAACGAATGTCCAGCCACGACGACTCGGATAGCTTCGTTCGGGATTGATTTGTCCCAGTTGAAATAAACGCGCGAAAATTTCATTGCATCCTTTTGTTGACGGCGTTCAATAGTAGCCACGTAGTTAGAGTTTTCATTGCAGATGAGTTTGACAGCAGTTGATATCGTAGAGAACTGGCATACTAGAGGAAAATTTGGTTGTTGGAGCGAGTACACGAAGACTTTGCAGCCACCAATGCCAATAAACAAGAAATCCCTCGTCGAACATAAGCCTGTAGGCTGATAAGACTCACTGAAAACTTTCTCTGACTTAAAGTGATGACAGAGTAATACTCGCACCATGGTTTTAGACAAATCAGAAATGCATATGATCGTTAAGGGAGAAACTACAGCAACAGGTTATCGGCAGCCATGTTTGGTCCTCTGATAATGTCGTTCCCAGGGATGTTTTGCTCCGGCACAGGTAACCCATACGTCCCTGGTAAACCAGAAGGGGGCTGCGAGTAAACTGAAACCAGGGGCGTACCCAGGGATCGGAAGGGTTCCAGGGGTTCCAGAACCCCCCTTTGTAACCAAACGTTTCCACAAATGAGTTTGTAATCGCTGAATAAATATATAAGTAAACACATTGGTGGATCTAGAATTCCCCCCCCCGGAAACTGAAAGGAAATGGAGGCTAGGCCGTTAGAAGATTGTCCAGGTAATGCAGGGGGGTGGTCCTGGGGCGTGGCTAGTGTATTATGTGGTGAGGAGACCAGCTATGCATGCCAGAAGAGACAAGAACTGATTTCAGGAAGTATTTTTCTAAACTCTTAAATCATCTTTACACTCTTTTTTGTGATTTAGAAATATCAGACAAATATTACAGCTGAAACAAATCATGTTTAAATAATGTGGTTAGATTCAAGATTCTTTGAATATCTTCACAAATATTATCTCATTAACAATATTGGTGTTATTATTTTGGCAAGTTCTGACATGATTTTTTTCTTCATAGAAATGCACCTGTAATTTCTGGGCACTGATAATGGTTTCATATAGTTTCAGCTGATATTAGGTGATCTTTAAGCAAACTCACATATGAATTTATATGGATATTTCATCAGCTACACAACCTTTTTGAAAAGATTTTCTTAGGCTATGATAATGACCAATATCTACCAATATAGAAACAGAATCAATATAAAAAATGTCATCGATAGCCAAGATAATTATTTTGTTTTTGATGCCCCAGGGAAAAAACAAAAAACAAGAGTTATCCTTGATATTAGGGACAAATTTCCTTGAAATAACCAGAGCCATACTATTCAACTGTCCTTGAATTCATACACAAATTGCAGATGCAGATGTTTTGACAGAATAGAGAGTTGGCCACATGGGATAATTTTGTCTTCAAAACATGATAACAAACATATATATACACAACATACAAATTGGTCAGTTTTCTTATAACAAATATTTTAATAGAACAAGCTGACATTGACATCTTAAGAATTATACAATATAATTATACAGAAATTTGTCATAGACGATCCCTTGGCCTTATTGCTGAGCCTTTACATCAACATTTTATAAGACCTTTTATAAACAAACTTCTTTGGCATTTGTAATATTGAGAAAAAAGATTGCTTTATCTGGATAAATGATAACACTACATAAATAAAAGTCCTATAGTATTTTATAACAATAAAAACTTGAGTTTAAATGAACTAAGTTATGTTGAAGACAAGTCTAAACTCGGGAAAAACAATCGTAAAAGTTTATGTCAATATTCTGACTACAGCTCAGAGTGAGTCCAATTCTAATTCTTTACAGTTTGAGTCCTTCAGTGCAAATCCAAGTCCGTAGAAACACAAGTGTTTATAAGTTCTCTGAATGTCATAAAGAAAGATTTCCTTGTAGTTTTAAACGTTTAAATAGCCAGACCAAATACACTGACAATGCAATACATGGTCTTGTTCTCCCATCTCACTGTGCAACTTCCATCTGAAGTGTTATCCCAGTAACAAGAACTCGCCGTGTGAAGCCCTGCCCCATTCTTCTGCATTATAACACAGGTAACGATGTATTTGAAGGGTTTTCCCAGCTTGGTAAGTTGATTCAAACACTGTTCCACAACGTTTGAAGTCCACTGGTTGACCTTGTTGTGTTGGTATGCGTTTCCACCGATTGCGCTCTCGATTCCTTCTTTTATTATGTTGCTAACTTCATCTACGACGAATGAAGTCTCTTCTGCGGACTGGTAATCGTCCATTCTGTTCAATTAGACTCTTAAAACAACGTAAAAATTCCTTTAGAAGTGTCAGGACAAGATGGACGTTGTTGCTGCTTCGTCTAACTTAGCAACCATCCGAATAATTCCGATTTTGCGCGCGTACGCAATCGTCATTGTTTCGGAACCGTTCGTCTTTACATTTCCGAAGAAGCTACGATGCGCCACGCGTGGAAAATACTTCAGTTATTTTATCATATCCCATTTTTAGTTGGGTATCAACTTAAGCACTAAAATTCCAATACAAATTTAGCTTCGAATAAATCTTAGGTTTATAGAACTTTATAGAGTTTGAGTTTAAGAAATCCTGATTATGCGCCTTCGATAGTTTGAAGTCAGCGGAAAATCACTCGAAAGCCAACTCAATTCAAAACACGTTCAGAAATAAAATCTAACCAAATTTTAATATGGAGGACAAAATAAATGCTTTAAAAGACTTTGCTCTCTTTGGATCCTCCAAAACGACCTCTAGTACGGAAAACCTAAATACAAGCTATGATAAAAGCAGTCCTACATCACAAAATGGACAGTGGGGAAACTGGTTTAAGAAAGCCGAAGACGATCCTTACTTACCAAGTTTGGTATTAAATTGTGTTTCACTTAGTATTTGGAATAATCTTGTATTATTTCAAGAAAAAAGAACAATTACAAAATTAGAAACCAATTTTGTAGTTAAGCTCCTACTTCTTAAATTTTCATTTTTTATCAGAACTTGAAATTTTTACACAGGATACCCAAAACATGGCTTTTTTTCAAACTTAGCAACAAATTTCTTGAGCATACAAAAATATGTAAGAGATTCCTTACTGATACTGTATGTTATTGTTATAGAGGCCAACTACTTTTCTTAAAAAACAATTTGAGGGTAGACAGTTTAACAATAATCTATGAAAATAGTATTCTTGAGGGTGGATTTTTCACCTTAAATATTTTTTATTGAATTTCAGTCCAGAAGACAAAGAATTCTTGGCTTTTTTATGTGTCTTCTTATCGGTGTATTTTGTTTTATAATGGTAAGTAGTCTAATGAGTAGTCTATCTTCATGAAATCAAATCAGTTGAAAAACAAAAACAACAGCAATGTAGTTTATCTTGTCCTTTTTTCATGGGATGTTCAATTTACATGTTCTGGTTACAATACAGACATGCCATCATTTGGGTGATCAGTCAGTCATTCAATTAGCAGAAATTGCATCCAGATAATCAGACAGTCTGAGTTATTTTGAGTCAAAAACTGACAATCAATTAGTCAGCCCATCAGTCATTGAGTCTGTGAGTCCATTATTCAGTCAATCAGTCAGCCAGTCATTCCATCAGTCTGCAGTCAGTCAATTTCAATCATTCAGTCAGTCAATCAGTCAGCCAGTCAGTCAGCCAGTCATTCCATCAGTCAGTCAGTCAATAAATTTTTCCATCAGTCACTAGTCAGTCAGTCAGTCAATCAGTCAGTCAGTCAGTCAGTCAGTCAGTCAGTCAGTCAATTTCCATCAGTCATTCAGTCAGTCAGTCAATTTCCATCAGTCAGTCAGTCAATCAGTCAGTTAGTCAGTCAGTCAGACAATTTCCATCAGTCATTCAGTCAGTCAGTCAATTAGTCAGTCAATCAGTCAGTCAGTCAATCAGTCAGTCAGTCAGTCAGTCAGTCAGTCAGTCATTTAGTCATTTAGTCATTCAGTCAGTCAGTCAGTCAGTCAGTCAGTCAGTCAGTCGTCTGTCTGTCAGTGAGATTCATGTAGTAAGTTTTTATAATCCATTTGTAAATGCTTTGTTAAGTAACAATATGTTTCCTTTATTAGGCAGGTTTCATAGCACCATTCATTGTATTAAAGGCCAGGAAATTTGTTATGTTGTATACCATGGGAAGTCTGTTTACAATTGGAAGGTAAATGAAGCCAGTTATATTTCATGTATACTCATTTGGCTTGGTCATTATCAGAGAAAGGTTCTAGCAATACAAAGTATTGTACTGCACTCACACTGTGCTACTGATTTATTAAGGCATGAGAGGAGGCAAATTTGTTTAGAGTATTACTGCAAAAACCCTTGTACTGTGACCAACAACTGTAAGCTTTCAGTTGGATTTTCAGTTTGAGCAGAACTTAATGCAAATGCCCTTGATCCACTTTGCCGTCCACCTTGAGGTCCTTGAGGGCATTTGCATGAGCTCTGCCCCCTTCACATGATTGGCAGATTAAAGAACCCTAAATCCAACTGAAAAATGGAATTCAGTTATCGGTTCAATATGTACATATAATTTATTAGACAGTTTGATGTGTAGTATGGCTGGATATTTTACTGTAAAGAGTCACACTGCATTTTGACGAGCTGTAGGTGAGTCAAAATGCAAGTGAGCAAAGTAAAATATCCAGCTATACTACACATCAAACTGTCTAATAAGCTAATTATTAATCAATGGTCTTCTTGAAACTAAAAAGAGGAGGAAATATATTTCTGGATATGCTTGTAAATGACAAGTTGGATAATATTTGATATTATTTTACAGTTTTTCATTGTTATGGGGCCCTGTCAATCACATCAAGCATCTCTGTTCACTTGGAAGACTGCCATTCACTCTTGCATATTTTGGTTCTATGTTAGCCACACTTTATATGGCTTTAATTGTAAGTTATACATAATTATGTTTATAAGATTACTTTTAATTAGTGGATCTCATGACAGACATTTGGCAATATGCTCATGCACCTCAAGTGCAATTCCCTCCCTCCCTCCTTCACTCCATTAATTAATTCATTCATTCATTTAAACCAAGAGAGCATAAATAAGAGAGGGAAACTTGTTAATGGGGCGCACGCCGTGATGATTCCCATCTGTGCTATTTTTAGTAACCGGATGCAGTTTAATTTTTGTCTTACCCAACTCCCGTGCGTCATAATTTGACACTTCTGGACCCAGAGAACCGTTCAGTGCAGATTTGAGTTTTCAAAAACAGCATTAAAATCAAAGTTATCTTAGTACTCCTCTTGTTCATATAACCGACCATCAAAAGTGTGTACTTTCTGATTACAAAGGAACGATTTTGATGAGAAACAAGGCAAAAACGTCGAGGATTTTGTTGTGTAAACTTTTGAAAGAAATTTTAGCGGAAATGTGCACGCTACACGTCATCGAGCGCGCGCTTAGGTTACTTCAAAAATTTTTGCTCATTTAGATGAGAATAACTCGTTTTTTATAGTTTTTTTTAATGTAAATTATTAATTGGACATCAGATGGCCTTTTCCTGGAATCTAGAATAAATTTGGTAATAATTGATTGTGTGATTTTATGAAGCTCAAATCACGAAATTCCACTTGTTCAATTTTTCGACGCACGGGAGTAGGGTAAGACGAAGATTAAACTGCATCCGGTTACTAAAAATAGCACAAATGGGAATCATCATGGCTCGCACCCCATTAACAAGTTTCCCTCTCTTATTTATGCTCTCTTGTTTAAACTTAGTTTTCATGAGTGATGGAAGCTGAAGCCAAAACAACAGATGCAGAACAGTGCTCATTGTATTCTCTCTCACAAAGTGCAACACTGAGTCTATGTTGCTTCTGCTTCTACTTCCATTGAAAACCAGACTTTAATCATTTATCTATAATCAGTTCATTCATTCATTCATCCATCCATCTGCATGGTTTTCAACGCCTCCAAATGTAAATCCCTTCACATCTCTATGAAGAAAAATCCTAGTTGTGCCCAAATGTACAATCTGGGCAGTCAACAACTCAAGTGTGTTCCATATATTAAAGATCTTGGGATCACTGTTTCCTGTAATCTTCACTGGGCAAAGCACATTGAAGAAATCACCTCAAAGGCCAATAAGACCCTTGGCTTGATCAGGCGAGTTTGCTGCGATGTTGATGACATTAAGATTAGGAAATTGCTGTACTGTCTAGTCTAAGTTTTGGTTAGACCCCAACTTGATTACTGCTCCTGCCTATGGTCACCTTATACTGTCAAACACAGAGCTCTAATTGAAAATGTCCAACAGCGCGCAACCAAGTTTATTCTTCATTACCCACCGAGGAATGTCTCTTATGCTGAAAGGCTCATATCACTGGACCTGTTACCACTGGAATACCATAGGGAAATCAGAGACATTCTACTCTTCTACAAGTTCAAATCTGGTGCTATGTCTATAAACTGTTGTGACTATTTCATCCCTACCACAAGTGGATACATAACATGTAACTTTGACCCAAACAATTTCAAAATTAAAGCTAGGCATAAACAAAACTATTCTATATATTCATATTTCCCACGAGCTGTAAATTTGTGGAACAATCTGCCTCAGGACTTTAAGAACTGCCAGTCCTTGGTATCGCTTAAAACTAGACTTTCAAGTCATTACAAAAGCCTTATGCCATCATATGTACCACCTTTAACTTGCTTTCTGACACTAAATTGATTTTTATATAGCCATATATATGCATATTATTATCTAAGTATGCGTGATATCCAAATTTATAATTTTACAATTGTATATATTTTTTTAATGATTGTATTGTAGATTTTATAGTCTTATGGGGGCAGTTGTCAAGTGGGACCTTGTCCTGCCTCCTGTCACACCCTTCTTATTTTTGTTTTATTTTTTTGTATAATGTATTTGTCTTTTTTCCTTTGTGACGAATTTAATATACATAAACACTAACATCCATCCATCCATTCATTCGTTCATTCGTTCATTCATCCATTCATCCATTCATCCATTCATCCATTCATCCATTCATCCATTCATCCATTCATCCATTCATCCATTCATCCATTCATCCATTCATCCATTCATCCATTCATCCATTCATCCATTCATCCATTCATTCATTCATCCATTCATCCATCCATTCATTCATTCATTCATTTATTCATTCATTCATCCATTCATCCATTCATCCATCCATTCATTCATTCATTCATTTATTCATTCATTCACTCATTTATCCATTCATTTATCCATTTAATCATTTATCTATATTCAATTCATTCATTCATTTGGATTCATCTAATACTTTTATAGGTTAGAAGTACTATATTAACTGTTATATTTGCTGTTGTTCAGATGATATCTTTAGTATGGTAAGTGTATTTGTAATGTTGTAATTTATTGTACACATTTTTCTATATAAGAAGAAAAGCTGTAAGCCTTACTTTCCAAGAATTGAGCAGGATCCTTTGTTTTCCAGCCATTGTCAGAAGTACTTGTTGAGGAGCAAGTAGCTTAAAATTACAATATTCCAGAAAAATAAAAACAAAAAACAGAAAGAGATGCCTACAGAGGAGGCTTAAGTGGCAGGTGATAGTGGTGTACAAGCTGTTGCCATGGTTACCTCCATATTGCCTGCTTGCTATTACTCCATGCCTTAAGGCCATTCTCCACTAATCGCAGAATTTACTCGCAGCGAGCCAGTGATAGCCTGCGTGCAGCCGCTTATTTACCCCGTAATAAACATCGTTTATTACGGGGTAAATAAGCGGCTGCACGCAGGCTAGCCAGCGAGTACCCGTTGGGAATAAAATCTATTGTTCAAAATTTTGCAGCGAGTAAAAATGATCGCTGCGAGTGCTTTCTGCGATGAGTGGAGAATGTGCTTTACTATGGCACCTATTCTGTACCATCTGTACAATCCCCTATCGACAAGTTAAATTTAGATGAATATTTGGTATGTATTTGTAACAGGTATTTTGTAAGTTATATACCTGGTGGAACAACTGGGATGAAGTTCTTTACAAAACTCTTTTCATCTGCCGTAACAAAGACGGTATCAAGTACCTTGCCAGTATGATTGTAACAATGGTGGTGATGGTGGTGGTGATCTCTACAGTTCTAACACTAGCACAGGAAACCCACTCCTCTGATAAAGCCCCTAAAAGAGGGCTCTGAAGAAGTTTAGAAATCTGATGATGATGGTGATGATGATGATGATGACTGATAAGAAATGTTTAAGAAATAACTTAACATGACTTTTCTGAGCCAGGCCCTTTAAACATAAGAAGGAGTTCTTCTTCTTCTAAAGATCAAAATAAAGCCTTCTTACTGAAAAGTTTTTCCTTAGATTAATGGCAGTATTTCATAATTATGTTCAACATCTCATCAAGGATCGATCAAGGATAGACATCAGACTTGCCGAGAGTCTGGGTAGGGATTCATAAAATAATTTTAACATTAATGCCATAGTCTCTTTTGTTTGATTTATTGCTCCATCCAGGAAGTTGCTAGTAACCTTTACAGCCAGTTTTAGTCCACTGC
Source organism: Telmatactis stephensoni (assembly GCA_029948255.1). Classification (NCBI taxonomy): domain Eukaryota; kingdom Metazoa; phylum Cnidaria; class Anthozoa; order Actiniaria; family Isophelliidae; genus Telmatactis; species Telmatactis stephensoni. Next base: position 295,610 of record JALIZF010001870.1, on the reverse strand, counting down.
CTATTGCCTGTACACATGAAGCTTTTGCTCCTGGGGCATCGTTTTGCAGGGATCATTTTGCAAAACCAAGGCACATGATTTTGTTTAATTTGACCCCAGATCATGCACCCCAATAATTATGCTCCTGGACCATTTAGGTCACCTTATTTTACAAAAATGGAATCTATTTATTCTATTTATTATTCATCGAGACATTTCAACAAATCAGAGCGCGCGTAAGATTCAATGACGTCATCTGTGCATGTGTACAAACGGTTCCCGTCCAATCAGAGCGCGCGTAACATACCAACTTCCTCCTTGATTGTAATAGTGTTCTTTGTTCTTTGAGTTTTAATTTCCTAAAATCTTTTTTATTTGACAATATTTCAGAGATTTGCTCTTGTTCTAGGCTCAGTCCCCAGCCATCAGGGTTTTATGTGCCCACAAAAACTCTGTCGGTGGAGTGGGTTGGGTAAAGTAAAGTAAAAGTAAAGCAACCATATTTAACGTCGATAACTCGTGACAGTAATTCAACTGATAAACTTGAGGTCGACGATGCGCTCATTTTACTCCCCCCTTTCCTTCAGTGCTCCGTTTTAAGGGTATTTAAAGCTACTTAAAGCTACACAGAAAGGAAAGAAGTTGAAACAAGGATGTGAGATCAAGGCCGCGCACTAACCAACTGTGCCATCCTTCCTCCTACTCTTGTGCTCTAAATCTCAGACAAAGAATGACACTTTCATTTTATGTTTTTAACTGATGTGTTTTGGCAGTATGACTGCCACCTTCAGAGTGAAATTTGTGCTGTTTTCAAATTTGGCTCATCGACGTTTGATAACTTTGCTTTGAAGTGAGGCTAATAACGAATTCAAAATAACACCTAAACTTAAGAGGGCTATTCCAGATGGTTTTAATGGTGTTCCATAGGGCTCGATCCACAATCCTCTTTCCTGTTTCTACCAATCCAATTTTTACCTGATTTTAAGTCCTTGAGCTAAAGCGGAAACTGCGACTGCTTAATCCTGTTGTTTACCTCGTATGCCGTCTGTTCCATCCAAAACCAAAGAGTAAAGGAAAGCTTCTGCAGTGTTGATAATATGGTAAGCATTATGTATTTTCGATTCCTTATTGATATTTATTTTTCAATGAGCGTTTATCATGTAATTCCAAAGGTCACAGTAGAGAAATATAATTACCATAGCTGGAAAGAGCACGTCAAAATTAGTGAAACTGTGAAGTTTGAATGAAGGAAGTTTAAAACTCACGAAGATATGAATTTTCAAAAATCGAAATTTTGTATCAGTGAAAACATTTGCTGGTAGGCAAGAGATGCCTACCAGCAAAGGTTTTCTTATAAATTCACACTTTTCAAAAATTCATGTTCTCGCGAGTTTTGGATTTAATTCCTTCAAACTTCACTGTCTTGCTAATTTTAACATGCTCTTTCCAGCTATGGTAATTCTTTTTCTGTTTTACGAATTTAAAAATACCTGATAAAAGCTCATTCCTCGATCTATACTAACAGCGCCTAAAATGATTCAATTCTTGGTTCCAGGTTAGTATTATTTATTCTCTGTTCAGTATCCTTGAATAATCATGGAACTTTGTGGCGAGTCCACTCGCTAAATCGATATTACATCCCCTTGAATTAATGATCCTGATATGAATTGATGCTAGGTGATGTTTCGGTCTTTTTTTTGCATGATTCAGTTAGGCAAGACTGATGTCCCCTCTTCTAACTATATATGATTTATGCCTGTAGTCATAGTTAATGCTGTAGTATAGTTTCATCACACAATAAGGCGCGCTCAATTTATTTTAGTGGAGTGCCTTCTTCACAAGGAGACATTTTTCGAAATCGCTGTAACAAGACACTTGAAAAGAATGATAACTCAAAGAAACAGTACCACTGTGTTTCGTATCATTTTGCGTTGCGGTCACTTAATGATTCATAGTATTCAAATCTTCGCTTCAAGTCATTAATTAAGCCCCCCGTATTGAAAGATTCGGAATATGTGAAGGTGGGGAGTGAGGAATCGAGAAAAGGAGGCGCTATAAGAGGTGGTAGTGGGTAAGAAGGGAGAGAGGTTTTCTTTTCTTTTAATGGGTGTCATCCCTCAAACTGTCCTAATGTATTTACTCGAATATGCGCCTCCCCCGAATAATCGCTCCCTTTGGACAAAAAAAAAAAATTAATAAGCGCCTCCCCCGAATAAGCGCCTCGCACCTCGTTATAGTATACTAATACCAGTACTGTTGTAGTAGTATAACATTGATTTTATTGATATTAAAAGGAAAGCATACTTTGACAGTTGTGTACATGTTTCCTCCCGCTGAATAAGCGCCTCCCCCGAATAAGCGCCCCGTTTTAGACGTGAAAAATTTGATAAGCGCCGGTGCGCTTATTCGAGTAAATACGGTATTCCTGTCATCTCCGTTGACAGTCAACACAAGCTTTTATAATAACAAGATGACAATTATTTTTGAATGTCTTTTTTATTCTTGCGCAATTTTAATACAGCCTCTATCATTCAACTGGGTACAGTAAAGTAGCCATTAAAATATTCGATACAATGAGGACATTCTTCGAGAAAACCTTTATTGTTTTTCTATTTGTAGATATTATAGCAGCTGGCTTGTAATGAGCGATGAAGGTGTAATTTGACTTGGTTCAGTGGCATGTGGGTTGCGGATAGTCACGTTGACACACCTACACAATGTCTCTACATAATGCTGTCCTAGAAAACAACCTTAGTGAGGTCCAGAACCTCTTACAACAAGGGGCTGATGTGAATTCCAGAGATGAACACAGCAACACCGTGCTCCATTTTGTCCAAGATAAAGACATGGCATTGCTACTGCTCGGTTCATCCACTGACCTCAATCCACAAAACGATAATGGCGACGCTCCCGTCCACACTTGGTGTGTGCTGTCAAGTAAACTCGCCGGTAATTTAAAAAACACTATTTCTTTGAAACAGGAAATTCTTGCTATGTTATTAGAAGCAGGGGCTTTTCCTAATACACAGAACCATCTGGGTTACACTGTGCTGCATACTGTATTCGTTTATGGAGGACGTGCAGGCATTGGCATGGATACAGACAGTATTCGTGATATTGTTAAGCTACTGCTTAAGCACAATGCTAAAGTTGGCTTACCAGACTTTGAGGGGTGTACTCCTTTGCACCACGCTGTCAGAGAACCAAACATGACGAGCGTTGTGGAGATTCTTCTTGAAGGGGGAGCAGACGTAAACGCCAAGGATCGTCGTGGGATGACACCTTTACATTTCCTTTATGACTGGGACGAAGAAGACATGATCATGTTGCTTTTACGTTATGGATGTAACATCAACGAACAAGATATCAATGGGACGACACTCCTTTCTTCTGCTGCTTCAGTGGGGAACGAGTTCTTGGTTGAACTACTTTTGAGTGATCAACGAACAGACATCAGTTTAGGAGACAGGAATGGCATTACCTCACTACACCTTGCCGCTGCTTTCAAACACAGTGGTGTTTGCGAGTTGCTAATTGCAACAGATGTAACAGATGTAAATGCCTGCGATGCATGGAATGCAACTCCTTTGCATTACGCAGCTTATGGTGGGACACCAGAAATTGTTAGCTTGTTGCTTCAAGCTGGTGCAAACCCTCGATTAAAGGATGATATGGATTATCTTCCTATTGATTATGCATTGGATCGGCATTACTTTCACACTGCAAGAGCTTTTGGAGAAGAATACCACCAAAAGTTACAAGATCATCTTTTGAAAGCAAACGTAAATCAAGCAGCTGATCTCGAAGATCAAATATTGCAAAATCTTCCTGCAGATGATGTACTGACTACGATCGTCCCAGCTTCAAAGGTCTACTCAAACCCATACGATCCAGACATATTACCTGTAGATACAATGGATTACTTTAAAATGAAGGCTAATGCCGACAGTGGCGAGTTTCTTCGTGGTATGATAGAAGTACCCGGTGTAGGAAGGGTCCCTGACAACAAAGATTTTAGAGAAATTAGAATTGCTGTCGAGACCTACATTGAAAAACTAACATCAGTAATGGCTGAGATAGATGCCAGATTTCGTGGTTCTTTGTTGTATTCGGGGAGTGTCTACGAGGGAACAAAAATTGGTGATCCATACGAGTTTGATTATATGTTGTGCCTAGAAGAGTTCCATAAAATATGCTTCGCCCAGCTTGACGAGAGTACACAATTTGATGATGTGCAGATCTCCAAAATCAAGAACTTTGCAAATCCTCTTTACGATGAATTCTTTCATGGAAGGCATCTGCAAAGCGACAAGCTTATTTTAAAGTTTGTGGAGGTTGCCAGAAAGGCAATGAGCTATTTGAATTTTATTACAGGTTCCGATAGATTGTATCTCCAAAGTCTAACTGAGGACACACTCGTTGATGGAACGTGGGTCTTGCATGGAACAGTCACTTGTAACTTGAAGTTTATTTGGAATGGTTTGTACTATAAGCAGTTAGTAATTTGTGTCGATTTAGTTCCTGCAATTCATTTAGATGATTGGCCTAATGTTGCAAGAAAGGAAGGTCTTCTTTTGACTGATGAGATAAGATCTAGGGGATGCCACGTGGTGTCGAAGGCTGGTTACTGGAGGCTCTCGTTTTCACTTGCCGAGAAGTTGATCATGGAAGGATTGTCAAAAGAGCAGAAGATGGCGTTTATTGGCGCTAAAGTGATGCTCCATCCCGCTGTATTGGGGAGGATAACAATTTATGATGACAGTGTTTTGGATGATCCGTCGGATCCTGGCAATCAAGAAAATGGCAAGGAGATTAAAGTTTTACAAGATACAATTGAAGATAGTAAGCATGAAATTAAACTTTCTCCTGATGCAATGACAGCATCTCCATCCACTAGTCTACACAAATCATACTTTGACACTCGTGATGGAAATTTGATTCACGAAGAAGACAGGTGCAACTTTGGATCTTTCTCCGAAGAAACGTCTACTAGTACTAGTGCACAGCAATCTACACTCAACCGATCTTCTGCATGCTGTCTCGAAGAAAAGGAGGGAGACAATAAATGCAGCACTTCATCTTTCACAGAAAACACAGCTATAAAGTTGATGTGTCTTGGTATTCCAGGAATGATTTTAGGCAAAGCGCAATCATCTTCTGGTGATCCTATAACAATGATAAAGTTACTAGATAATGAGGCAGCAATACTGGAATTGGAGAGAGGTGAAAGAGTTGATGTTAGAGTAAGAGAAGGCCAGTCCACCAGTGTTACGACTGACGATACAAGTGACAGTGACATACCAGCCAAAACAATAGCACCTCGTGATGTCATATCGACGTATTTACTGAAAATGTTGTTCTTTCACTGCCTTGAAAACAACATGGCAAACTCAGCAGAGATTGTTGTAACAACGGAGCAAATATTTAAGCAGCTTTATATTTGTTTGAAGGAAAAACGCCCATTGCCTTACTACTTTTTGCAGACATATGATATTCTGGATAAAGTACTTAACGGTGAAGACGTTTGTGAAACTGAATTTATTGTAATGCTGCTTAACTCATTCTTCAACCAAGTTGAATAGCTTAAGCTGATACTGGCCAAATGATAACAGTGCCATATGCTCGTGAAAACATATATTTGTTGATATTTTGGTTACTATGCTACGCACATTCAACTGCAGATGCATGGCGGTGTTTGTATACACCTATTTCAATAAACATTGTCGGTATCAAGCCTACGCGACTCACCCGAAAGGGAGTATGGGAAGAAGTTTCTAAAGCTATAAAACTACAGAAATCCCACATAATTACTGAAATTCAGCTTGCTCTGACCTTATACACTTAAGAACTTCACTTACTGATGCTAAAGTCAATACAAAAGCGGAAAATAAAGTAAAGTTTTGCTACTACCCATACTCCTTTTCGGTCTAGTCGCGTAGGCTTGAGACCTCTCATACGACAACCTTTTTTGAAATAGGTGTATATAAATTAATGCTGGAAATGAGTGCTTGTCGTTGCATGAAATGATCAACGCTATGGGAGAATATATTACATGAGAATTTCTAGACATGCAGTTTCATCACTTTTGGTTAAATATCAAAGAAATTATGCGCATTCAAAACAGAGTTTTGTATGAATTTCGACTGAAAGCCTCGTTTGGCTGCATTTTCAACATTTTAAATCACTCCTAGAGTACAAAGTTTGCAACTTAAGGTAGCTCGTCTGTGTTTTAGTGAGCGTACCTTTCAAGTTTGCGGAGCTACTGAGCTTGTCAATGGCCGGCTTTGGGTCCTGTTCTCTGGGCACTAATGCATCGCTGATGTGTCCCCTCGCTTTCAAAAATGCTCCCCCGTCCTTGGGTGTAATTCATTGGTCGAGGCTAAAGCTAGACGGTAATCACTTCCTACATACTAGTACAGACTAAAAAGCGGAATTGAAAATAAAAACTAAGCTTCAAATTTGCAAATCTACGGGCCGATTTACGTTCGAATTTTAAAGTAGTGTATCAACATGCAGGTGCCTGATCCAGGCCTTAAGAGATTTAACATGCTTGAGAGTATCCTATTCGATTATAGCTTATGGTGCATCGATAAATTGCCTATCATCCAATTTGCTGACCTAGTTACAGAACGGACTGCAAATAAGTTGCACTCCTCCAATTCTCTTTTCTTTTTGCAGTTCTAGCTCTCTCCATTTCACAATATTTCCTTGAATGTTCGAACATCTGACGGCTGCAAGAGAAGCGATCTCAGAAGAACTTAAAGCTCTGTCCCACATGTTAACACTTGTGTAGTTCCCTTGGAAACATTGGTCGTCTTCATATCCACCCATGTAGGAATCTTGGTCCTGTCCAAGAACGAGTGCCCCTTTCTGGATAGTGTAATTTTTTGCACTTACACCTCCTATTATTTGACTCCCATTTATGTACAAATACCACTGGCCTATCGTGTTTGACCATGTGAAAGCAATATGATGCCAGAAGCCGTTAATCAAAGGTTGTTCAACAGCCCTACAAAACACAAAAATCTCCCTCTTATTCTTATTCATTTCATTCATATTCTTAATGATCTTATTCCGTTTCCTATTCTCCTTATTCTCATTTTTTCACATTCCCTTTTTTCCTGTTATCTTCATAATTGTGCGGTTCATCACTACATTAGAATTTCCTTTATATATCACCTTCTTATATCATAATACAGTGCAACTCCTACTAAGCGGCTACCCGCCGCTTATACCACAAAACAAAAGAATGCGTCACATTTCTAGCTAAAATGTGCTTGCCTTTGATTACGAAATTTCAACAGTGGTTGCTTAAGACAGAGCTAGCTTTAATTTTACAGTAAATGACTGTGAAACAAAACGGTTCATTTACAAAGCAGTCGCTCATGGGTAGTCGCTTACGGGATTCTCTTAAGGTAGTTCGGGACTCATAGGTCCTGCAATAAACTTTTGTTCAAACCGGCTTATTGTCTATTAAAAGAACAAGTTAGGTGAAACTCAAAAATGAAATAAAACGGGGATCACCATGTTTGTTTTGGAACTGAGTGGGAATAGTCTTGCGCAGTTTTGTGCGTAACTTACTTGGATGAAAACAAGATCGTCAAGTTTGCGAAAATTCAATTCACAGCAATAAGTGTATCAAGAAATTCTTACAGAGTGGGTCTTTTGCTATTGTTATCGCGCATTTGATCATATCCACATGGAAAATGCGCGTTATAAGTAATAAATATTATTATTATTATTATTATTATTATTATTATTATTATTATTATTATTATTATTATTATTATTATTATTATTATTATTATTATTATTGTTATCATTTCTTCTAGCTTTTGAAAAGTGCCAATTCAATGACCATTCCAACCTATTGCAAAGACCATTACTAGTGGATACCGTATCGTACAAATGTTAAAATTACTAAGTGATGCCATGCTATCGAAAACAATACTGATTTTTTTTCAAGATTCAAATAAAAGATTTTGACAACAGAAATGAGAAAATGGCCGGGGCGGGGGTGAGTTTGAGCTGTTTTGACTGTAACGAGGGAGGAAAAGTACGTAACGAGTGAAAAACGTTGATAATTTTCTTACCCAAGTTGACTATTTCTTAATAAGACTGTTGTTTCTCTTCCCGATAAATATATAGCCAGCTCATTAGCAGTTCCATGTTGTAGAGAATAACTCACGATTGCATGATAAGTTGGTAGTGGATCAACTTGCACCCAACAAGTCACTGTTAAAGCTATCAGCGACTCGAATGGATGTTCAATTTCGACACTATCTGCCTTTGTCCTCGATGGAAAGTGCAAGACTTTTGCATCTGGATCTACAACGTAACATTGAATATCAATAAGAAATTAACAAGAGCCTGATTAACTTGAGGGAAAATATAATAACCAACGAAGACAGGAAGGAGGGAAGGAAGGATAGATTGAAGGGCTGGACGGACGGACGGAAGGATGAAAGGAAGGAAGCTTGGAAGGAAGGAGGAAAGAAAGACGGGACAGAGGGAAGGGAAAATAGAAGAGAGGAAGCAAGAAAGGAAAAAAACCTATAGCTAACACTTACAAAAGCAATATGGTCGTAACGAATACACCATGTACAACACGTGAGGGACCAAGTACAGATCATCTGGATCCGACAAGTGGGTGGCTTTATTCAGCTCACAAACCTTGGTTAACATATGGTAATTAACGCTGTAACAATTCTCATTGTTGGAACATTTGATCATACACTCAGCGATACCAGTAGTGGATGGAATACTCTTGAGCACATTGTTTTTGAGTAATTTGTCCTGAAATGAGATGGTTTCTTGAAAGAACAAGGAATGACTGATCTGCCACTTGAGTTGAAGAAATGACAGTAAGATGAAGAAACTCTTTAGCTTGATAGAAGTGAAACTGAGAATTGCCGTCATTGAGGGAATGGGACTTGGCACTTGCAGCAACTAGCAAGCTAAAACAGAAGATAATGTTAGGGTAATTTAAGCTTCATATCGATAAAAATGGTGATAGTATATGAAAGCAAATACTACGCTGATCACTTGAGTGAGAAACGAGACAGTTTTGAAAACGACAATGTTAAGGGGCAACGGCATTTGTTTATGACGTTATTTGTTATTAAGCTAACGGATAACGGTTTTGTACGAGAGTTGGTACAAAATGCACTGATCACAATATACTCCGTAAATGCTAGTGCGCTGGTATTGATGACTTGACCCTAATTTAGAATACTGTATAGTACTCGTTTAGAATAGGCTTTGTAGTCTTCTTGACTCTTCACACTCATAGACTTCACTCTCACGACCGACTCTGACTCCTTGCGATAACTACGCTCATTACAAAAAAATATCTATCATGGATACATCTCATTTAAATAATTCACTTTTACAACAGGTTTCAATTTAAGACCAATACAACATTCTTGATTTTCCAAGGCATGTTTCGGCATTCATAAAGCTACAATCCTTGCCAAAATTAGTTGGCACGATGTAAATTTGACGGATATTCTTAAAAATGTAAACTTTGTGGCTGTACTTTTGGAGCCCCCCTCCCCCCGTTCAATGTTGCTGCTAGCTAAAAGGTATTTCGGATTGATTGCCAAGTGGTATAGGTGTTGGGATTTTCACAGAAACATTGAACAGGGGGGAGAGCCAATTTCATTATCGTCCACTGTGCGCGCGCACTCCGACAAAATCGTGCCAACAATTCTGGCAATGATTGTATCTTCACTTGAATAAAGTAGTCACAAAATTAATTTACAAGTTTAGTGAGTTCGAGTTTTATGAGTTCAGTGACGTCGTAAACAAATGCCGTTGCTCCTAACAACATTGTCAATAGTTTTAACGTCAAAACATAGGTCTCAAAACTGGCTCGTTTCTCACTCAAGTGATAAGCGTAGTATCTCAAAAAGGGCGAATTTCTTATTTAAACTTTATACTAGAAGATAACACGTAGTTGTTTTGGGATTTGCATGTCTGTTTTAATAGTTTGATGGTACGTCAAGATCTAGTCCGGCATGATGATCACAACATCATGATAATAAAATTAGAAGGAAATATAAATCTTGGTAATAAATCGAACTTATTACCACCACATGCACGGCAATGACGCAATTACAAGCCTTGTACAAAATGAGAGGAAAAAATGCACCATACATTTACTATACGTCAAAAATATACGCATGCCAATTTATTTTAAATTTTCCCAACTAGCCAATCAAATGCAATTTCAAAATCTGCACTCAAAAATTTTAAAAGACGATGTACCGACGACAAATTGTAGCATATTTTTGCATTCAAGAAGAACAACAAAAGAGTTGGCGGGGGAAATTCTGGTGTTTACTTTTACATTGGAAGACTTTGTCCAGACGTTTTTAGGTGAGTTTCTATACACGGCCCGGTTTTGTGTACAAGCAACATTTCAGTTTTAAGTCAGAACACGTTTTCAATATACGTTATTTTCTATGTAATTCAAGCTAATATTTTCATGTTTCTGTTAAGCTCTCACTGTTTCACCTTATCATTTAAGTGTTATATTATATAATCAACAATTTTTTCTGCTTTTATGGAATCAGTCTATCAAGTTCTTTTGAAACAAATAGCTACAAATTCTGCGGTTCTTACTAAATATAAATTATGTTTAGTTTAATTTCAACATACTAATGGATGACTAACGCAATATATTACATTGCAAAACAGATCGTCTCGATGAGAACGCCAAATATAAAACTTGGAACTTAGACTTCGCAAGTACGAAAGTGTTTGTCAGTCTTTTTCAACAACTTTCTGGTGCATGGTTCTTATTGACCATACACTGTCGGATACCAATTTATAATAATAATAATAATAATAATAATAACTTTATTTACGTCTCTAATCTTATAGCCGGGCACAGGTGCCCTACTAATCGGGGAGGCAATTTGGATTCATTATAACCAAATAACAAAAACAAAAGCCCAAACACTCATGTTGACTGGCTAACTCGTTGAGGAACCAGCGACGTTTCTAATAGAAAATGGTGTGCTGTGAGCCTAACAACGCATGATGCATGTATCCAACTAAACAGTTACTCCAAAACAAGCTCACAAAAGAACAATACCTTCCCTAAGGAATACCTATTTTACTCGCTACTTCCCATCTTGCGTGATTTTTATGAGCGCCTTAGTTTGATCTTGTAATTGTAGCTTCTACAACGTCATCGCGTTATCGGTCAAAATATTAATAAATATATAAGCAGATCACTATATTCTGTGCTTTGTTGAACAGTGACTCCATGTATACGTTTTTGTTTAATACGTCGTCCAATGAAAAACTTGTTATTTCACTAAAATGTATTGTTTGGGCTTCCTGTGGTCATTGTGGTCGGTCAATCCACGAGCTTACTACGCCTTTGAATTGGAAAACTGTTGAGACTTTACTTATTTTTCAACTTTTAGAATCAAGTTACGGAATTACCGCGTAACTCGAAAATAAAGTTTCATTCTGTCGAGTTCGAGTTACGTAACTCGACTTTGATTTCAACGATGCCTGTTTGTCATCGAGCTTACGCACAGATGTCAAAGTGGGCGTCGCCTCACAAAATGGGAGTGGCCGGGCGCGTAACTCGAAAATCGCGTAACTCGAAAATCGTAACTCGAAAATCGTAACTCAAATTTTTCCTGCCCTCTTCATGATCTCCCAACAGTTTGTACACTCAATGAATGCAGAAAATACCGAGAAAAATGTCCCTTCAAGGCGCTATTTAGGTGAAAGCGCGTCTAGAAAACGCTGTGCAACCTTACCACTCTTTCTCTACAACACAACATGAGGTTCGAGCACATAAAATTAAGGCTCTACTTTGCTAAGATACCTTTGTTCTAGATTTGTTCTAGAATTGTTTGCAGTCGTTTGCACACAGAATCCTTTAGAATGCTTTTTATGTGAATATTCCTCATATATATATATAACTAGGCAAACAGCCGAGATGCAAGCATAAAATGTAGTTTTCTGTTCAATCTCGTCTTTCGAAAGACAAATTTTCGTTCACTAAAAATACAGACGGCGCATGCTTCGTCGAGGAGTTTTAAAAGTCCGTCGAGTAGACGCATAAGTGAACGTCAAAAACAGATGGCCTTGCTGTTCGATTAACAAATGACTAGATCGAGGAGCTGTTGAATTAATTAAGCATCTTCAGACGCATTGGCAAATAATAGCTCTCCGAGACATTAAATATACAATTAATTAATCATGTCTTCGTCAAACCAGAATTCATTGTTAAACCATTCATGAGAGTTAATTATGGTTATTCTCAAGAAACTCTAGGGCCAAATAGAATATATGACGTTTTACAGATGAAACGCTGATATTTTTAATTCCATTTTTTTAAGTGTTGTAAGATAAGTTACTCCTTTGCCAACCACTTCCCTACCATTTGTCGAGAACTCTCGACGTTCATTAGCAGTTTAAATACTATCATTTGAGAGTGTTGAATGACTCCCGCGAAAAGTCACAATCAAAGTCAGAAATTTTGGTCAAATTTGATAGGTCTTGAAGTATCGATTTTTCGCAAAAAGACGTCTCGGAGTCTTAAAGTTTGAAAATGAAAGGAAATCGACGCGCGAATTCTCGGGACTCGGAACTCCGAAAGTCTCCCATTTGACCACTCGACAGTCCTTGTTGGTACAGCTAAAGTGTCATTGACAAAGCTAAATCTATCTCTTACCGGTTCTCGATCGAAGTTGGGCAAACATCAAAAAGCTATGCGCTCGAAACACTTTCGACCATCTTCAGGGCTAACTAGATATGACATAACTTATTTATAAATGCTGTCAAAATAGCATAGGTGCTTAGTCTGTTTTCGTGACTATACCGTAAATATAAAGATAATAAAATAATAAAATAATACAATATAATACAATACAATATAATACAATACAATACAATACAATACAACTGATACCGATCGATACGATACGATACGATACATTTTTCTTCAAACTGGCTCGCTCCTCTAAGCACTTTTTATCGAAGGATTTTCATTATTGGCAATTCAATTTTTAATCTTTATTAAGTAAAACTGAATTCAAGTAGATTAGCTTTTTTACAACAAAAGTCATCGATGTTATGCAGAAGAAGAAAAAGCTAAAGAAAAAGATTTTCCAAACCATGCTGTGCTGCAAAAAGCGAAGGAGGATTCACGACCGGCAGATTCGGAGTCATTGAATGGAAAGTTTTAGTCCAACTGAGTCCTTTTATATATAAGTTTTGAGGGACATTTGAAACGCCAAGCATGTTTTAAAAGTTTAATGGGCGTGAATTTGACCGTAAGTTTGTCTTTGAATAATTTGAATGAACTCAAATTCTTCGCGTTATCTTTGCTCGTTTTGTAAACAAACGTCAGTGGGGAAAAAGTCCAAGTTATATAAAAAAGAATTATAACTTTACACATTAATTCACTTTAGATACAAATAAATATTATTTTTGTTTTGTTTTGACGTCTTGTAATTCACATTTAGTTTTGTAGGGTTTTTGAGCTTTTTGAAATAATAATAATAATAATAATAATAATAATAATAATAATAATAATAATAATAATAATAATAATAATAATAATAATAATGTATTTGCTTGGTACGCATCTAAAAATCTCGATGCGTTTACAAAAACTACTTATATATATATATATACATATTTAAAAAAAGAATGTAAATTATAATTTAAAGAAATGTTTCAATTAAATGAATTATGAATATGTTTCTTTAAAGAAAAATGTTTTGAGTCTGGTTTTAAATATTTCAACTGATGCAGAGTTTCTAATATTTTCCGGTATGGAGTTCCAGAGTGTTGCGGCTGCGTAGGAGAAGGTAATCTTGATCATGGAAAAGCAAACCATTTTCACAGCAAAATAACTAAAATTTAAAGAAATCTCGATATGCATATGATAAACAGAAAACGCCATGGAAAGTGCTTTGTACAGTTTTTATTCACTCGCTGTTTTGCATCATAAAAACTCACTCGCTCGTTCCTCGCTCGTTCGTTTTATGATACTTCACAACTCGTGAATAAAAACCGTACGCGCGCACTTTCCATGAAGTATTCTCTATTTTCATCAGAAATGAAGTCGCTTCTGATTGGACGTATCGTTTTTCTCACACGTGAAGAAAACGATACGCGCATTATTCTGATTGGCTGAGAGCAATGAACGATCGAACGAAAATTTACTAAATGGAATCTCGATATGTATAAGATAAGATAAGATAAGATAAGATAAGATAAGATAATAAGATAAGATAAGATAAGATAAGATAGATAAGATAAGATAGATAGATAAGATAAGATAAGATAAGATAAGATAAGATAAGATAAGATAAGATAAGATAAGATAAGATAAGATAAGATAAGATAAGATAAGATAAGATAAGATAAGATAAGATAAGATAAGATAAGATAAGATAAGATAAGATAAGATAAGATAAGATAAGATAAGATAAGATAAGATAAGATAAGATAAGATAAGATAAGATAAGATAAGATAAGATAAGATAAGATAAGATAAGATAAGATAAGATAAGATAAGATAAGATAAGATAAGATAAGATAAGATAAGATAAGATAAGATAAGATAAGATTTTTCCTCTCCGTTTTCATCATGTATACACTAAAATCCACTCAGACAAAAGAAAAACGTCGTTTTAGTGTGTATGGAAGACCCAATTGTAGCAGAAAAGATACATGATTTGTATATGTAATAGGACTCCATGCTGTCCAATTTGAAAATAATTGGACGAAAAATATTCCGAGGACTGCCAAAATTGTCCAATTTGGCAGTCAGAGGAATTTTTTGAGTTACAATTATTTTCAAATTGGACAAGCATGTAGTCCTGTTACTTATTAATTATATAGTTGCCTCTAAACCCAAAATACAATACAATACAATACAATACAATACAATACAATACAATACAATACAATACAATACAATACAATACAATACAATACAATACAATACAATACAATACAATACTAGGTTATGATAGCAGTAGAGTGCTTACAATATATCCGTGAAAAACTTTGTAGAGTGGTTTTCATAAACCCGTGAAATACACTTTAGTTTAATACACTTTAGTAAACCCTAATACCATTGTTTTCTTTTGTTGTCATCTGACTATTACACTTTAACTAATAGTTTTTGTTTCACGGGTTTATGAAAACCACTCTAAGAAATTGCACTAATTTGCACTAATTAAACAATAGAAAATAAAGGATTTCGCGCTATTTAGTACAATATAATTTAGTTCGCTAACTTTTTCACGGATATATTGTAAGCACTCTATATAGAACCTTTATTCTGAAAAGCCTGTTTGGGACGAATAAAGTATGTATGTATGTAATCCACGGTAGAAGTATAATTACATACTTATTAGTATGGTGGAAAGAAAGTCTTTGAATGGCAAACAAAGAATAAAAATCCCCAAAAACATTGACAACACACACAAAATAGATCTCCAAGTGCATAAAATGTGTGAAATGGGATTTTTTTTGAAAATACCATTTGTCTGGCTAAAAGCGGGATATGACCGAGCTAAATTATTGATTTGGCCGGCCACTGACCGGCCGCCTTATTTTTAGCCCTGGCCTTTACAAGTTTCTTGAAGAACAGTTGATCCCTTTACAAAGATTTGTGCTACTTGCTACTCCCAAACTCTATGTTAATTATGGCGAGCGCGAAGCGAGAGCCGCTCGGCAGAAATTGTGCATTGCAAAGGAGTTAATCTCGGTCTCTCATAACAGTTCACTTCCAACAATCTATTAATATTTTAAAGCTCAATCTTTATGCAAATCATTGACTTCTGTGCTTGCTCGATATTTCTCAATCAATCAATCAATTCTTTATTTCCAAAATAATTTATATATAAGTACAATACTCCACTGACCTGCAAATAGTTAAACCTAATCTAGGCAGGTCAGTGGATAACACTGACCTGCAATATTTCTTTAATGGAAGGTGAGCTTGCATGATATTTTTTTCACGGTTTAAGTGCTTGCTCGATAGTTTTGTCGGGATTTACGCCCCCCGCCCATCAACTATCTAATGGTCCGTCCCTTACTTGTGATGAATCAAACTGAAGCATATCGACAACTGGATCTGTGAATCTTGATTTTGGCTCGACAACGTATACACCTATAACAAACACGTCCTTTTCCAGTTTCCAGCAATTCTCAGAGAGGCTTCAAAACGCCTATTCATACAGAGAGGAATATCGTTAATTTGACAAACGATCATGAGGCGCTGATTAAAAACATTTAAATTTTCTCATCTTCTAGCCTTGAGAACGTCAATTTGGGCGTCACAACTGGAAAATGACAATTTAGTTTGGAAAGCGTTCCATTTCACTATCCACACTGACATCTACTTAGGCAAAAGAAACACGTTGTTTTAGTCTGTACGTAGGGCCTAATCGTAGCAGGAGTTTAGCGTATAACCGTGATAGTCAAAGCTGTATTGGAGTGACGATATAATTTAAAAGATGATAAGCATAGAGCCACGCCCTAATAGAGCACTTAAAGAACTGGAAGTACGTTTCTTTGGGGACGTCAAGCTTACATCTCTTTTCACTCTAAGTATTCACAATAGATTTATCCAAATGCACACATTTGAATGTTTATCAGGTCTTTGACTGTCCTTTATCTTAATCTTTCACTGCAGTTTTAGTTTTTTTCTATCCTGTAGATATTTGTTCATTTTGGCTTCTGAATTAATTCCGCCTACTGGCTTGCCTGAGACCTTGTGGCCACAGGAAGCCTAGCTTGTTGGCTCATTACGTGCGCACGTGATGTGTTAATTGTTGAATGGCAGAGTCTTTGCAATAATTAAGGTAAATGCAATTTAAGCCTAAAATATGTGCACATGGAGTGATAATTTTTGAATGGTGGAGATGGTGAGAAAAAGGAGAAAAACAGTAAATGGATAAGAATTTGGAATAAAAAAAGACTAAAATATGTGCATGAGGGGATGGCTATGTGTGTGATGGAAGACATCTTTGGACGATCGCGATCGAGAATTATTGGTGAAAAGGGGCTTGTAATGGTATCATTGCAATTGATGACTAAGGTTTGTGTAAATGGTGTGATAATCAGTGAACGAAATTTGGAATCGGAGGGGGATAAAGAAAGCGTAAAATGTAATAGGTTCTTTGATGTGCAATAGGAGCTGATTAGGAAAAAAAAAGATGAAGCTGACGGGCAATTAAAAAGAGCGGTAAAGAGCCTTTAGTGTGCTGAGAAAAATAGGTAATAAAACAAACAAACAAAAAAGGTTGTGTGGGGAAGGTCTGGGGGGAGGGGTGGGGGAAGAATGGGAGACACGGGGAAACTACGTGAAATTCGTGAAATAAGTGAAAACCTTGGAGATGTTGAGTGCAAAGGGTAATGGATGAAGTCAAGTGGGTGATCGATGTGGTATGGAGAGAGGAAGCAGCTCAGGAAGAAGGACTGAGAAATAAATGGATCGGTAACGACGGCGAGGCACGAATTCGTGTCGCGCGTGATCGATAGTTGGAGCGGGAATTTTGAAAAAAATTATAGGGAATTAAGGACTGTAGATCGCTCGTTCTGCCAGGTAGTAATTGTCAAGGGTTAAGCTACAAGCCAGAGGTTGGAAAAGAAGACGGGCATGTTTCATAATGATTGGAGCCAAGATTCTTAACCCTACGTGCCACGAGTCGATCAGCGACACGTCCGTTGACCGATGTAATTAGAGATAAAAAAAGGGGGGACAGAAAGATAAATGCAAATGAGGTCAGAGATTGGGACGGACGGGGAAAGAAATGCTATTGTGATTGTTATGGTGTAAAATGGTGAAGGTACTTACTTGGCTTCTAGTAGTGGTATCTGTTCTCCAGTGTGAGCACATGGAAAAAGAAAGGGAGTATGCGTTGATACCGTGGCCTATTGTCTTATTAGTCACTATATAAGATTGACTAGCTATGTATCATAGGAACCCTTTTCGGCTTCGATTCGTTGTTTGTTTTCCCATTTCAGACCACGTGATGTTACTCTTGGGATTTAATTCTTTCATGTGTTAATATTTTATAAAGAACAATTCTCAAGGAAATGTCACGTGGTCTGAAATGGGCAATTTGCATACGAAGTTGAAAAGGTCTATTGGTGTCATAAAATCCGCCAACCTGGGCTTCCTGTGGTCAAAACGAAGAAAAGAGTATTTTATAGAATTTTGATGCATGAAATAAGGGTAAAAATGAGGAAAATAAAAACACTTCTAGGTTATGTGTATTATGATTTATTAAATGTCAATACGGAAATGAGAAATAATATATAATCTCGAACACCAGTTTCACGTCAGCTCCTATTTCGCTCATGCAGCGAAACAATAGACATTCAGCCCTATGCTGACGCTATTTTAGAATAAGAAAATTGAAATTTGTTAACCGTTTTAAGAAATAAAATGAAAACCATATGATTTTTAACGATCTCCTGAATAGTAAGAACCCAGTAGAAATAAAAACCACACAGAATCAAATGCACATTAATTTTTATTGTCATTAATTAAATCAGCAGCGTTACAAAAAGTAGTGGTATTATATTCGTCGTACTTAATGGTAAAACTATCCAGCAACAACTCAAGATGTATATTTCTAATTCTGATCTCAAATCTATTTCTACAAGATCTGCTAAAAGGCCTACGGTTTAAGAAGAAAACTGAAAAAACATACGAAACTTCATTTCCCAAATTATGAATCATTAAGGGTATAACTACATTTTATGAATATTATCAGCATGCATGCCAATTAACAAACATTGCGTATTTTATCAATTTAAACATTTAAAGTATTTCAATGAAATAGATGGTGGTCCGTTGGTCAGATTCCGTACGTTTACCTTTGTGTTGGGCGCGGCCTACTGAGGTTTAACCGCAGATTCTCTTAGTATAGCAGCCACTGCGAATTATGCGGCATTTATGGACATTACGACAACGTCTATGCCAATAGCAATACGGACGACGATGACATCGACGAACTCTGCGGCATTTGCCCCTATAACATCTTCTATGCACATAGCACCGACGAGGTCGACATCGACGAACTCTGCGGCATTTGCCCCTATAACATCTTCTATGCACATAGCACCGACGAGGTCGACATCGACGAACTGTGCGGCATTTGCCCCTATAACATCTTCTATGCACATAGCACCGACGAGGTCGACATCGACGAACTCTGCGGCATTTGCCCCTATAACATCTTCTATGCACATAGCACCGACGAGGTCGACATCGACGAACTCTGCGGCATTTGCCCCTATAACATCTTCTATGCACATAGCACCGACGAGGTCGACATCGACGAACTCTGCGGCATTTGCCCCTATAACATCTTCTATGCACATAGCACCGACGAGGTCGACATCGACGAACTGTGCGGCATTTGCCCCTATAACATCTTCTATGCACATAGCACCGACGACGACGACATTGACGAACTCTGCCGCAAATGCGCGCACGATAACAATATCTACGCACATGCAAGCAATGTCGTATTAATCTGCAGCCTACAGGTACACAAACGCGACGCTTCACCACGTAGCACCTGCGATAGTGGCCTGGGTCTTAAGAAAAAAAAAAAAGCTCGATTAAATTAAAGGATGATGTAAAATTATTGTGTGATAGTGGTGTAGTGGTAGTGGTAGTGGTAGTGGTAGTGGTAGTGGTAGTGGTAGTGGTAGTGGTAGGTGGTAGTGGTAGTGGTGGTAGTGGTAGTGGTAGTGGTGGTGGTAGTAGTAGTGGTAGTGGTAGTAGTAGTAGAGTGATTTTACTGAACCCGTGGAAAACAGCTAACTAACTACTGAGTACTAGTACTGATAATAAAAAACAGATTGTTTGGATGACAACGGGTTTAGAGTCTACTACTAACCATTATGCGTACTACGTTTTTCACATGTTAAATAAAATCACTCTAGTAGGTAGTACAGGAAGTTAGAGTTGAGTGACGGATGTGGCTAGTAAGATCTAGTAAAGGTTTTGATCAAATGCAGCTTTTCAATTAATGGCATCAGATGAAGTCAACCTGCATAAACCTGCATAAATGATGTACTATTGGTTTATGGTACAACGTATGAGAAGGAAATAGAAAGATATCAATAAGTTTTACATTTACCATTGTTTTGGTCTTCGGCGGGTTCTTGTTCAGTTTCTGCCAGTTCACTTCCCGGATTATCTGTAAACAAGCAATACACATTTAGACCATAGCGACACCCGTAATTGTACTGATGCAAATCATTCAAGACATACAACAAGGCAACACAATCAAGTTTCATCTATATGTTTTACCTTCATCGGTGTCCTCGTCCTCGTCCTCCTTTTCCTCGTCTTCTTGATTCTCATCTTGATCTCCTATAAAAATATCATCAAAAAATGATAAGCTATAAGACCAACAGTCTTGTAGCTTACATTCGGTGACACCGAAGAAGTAAAACATTCTTTTATGGAAAGTTTGGAAACAATTGTTATTCTAACCTGGAGAATCTTCTTGTTCTGGGGCAGATTCTTTCTCAGGATCTTCAACAACTGGATCTTGAGTGTCTTCTTCAACTGGAGCAGCTCCAATGAAGGCGATGAATCCAACGAGAAACAGTAAAGCCAGAGCGTACTTCATGATTGCACGCAATACCTTAGCCAAGAACTTGACTAATTTTGCGGAGAAACACTCCCTCTTTTATGTCATCCTATACGTGTTGACAAATTCCACAGTAGCCTCTCGTCCATAAAGGTCGTCAAGGGCCATGTCTTGGAATGAGGTCTAATTACGTCGGTGGGGTAACGGTAACGTTTGCGCTTTTGTGTCTGAATTCAAAAGACGGGCCGCTTAATTGTTCTGTTTGGAAATCTCGTGGAATGTGAATTTCTCTAGAACAAATCACCCGCTGAAACGACGAATTGAATTTTCTGCAATGCTTGTCATAGATTATATTATTAAAAACTGGACCTTTTATTCTAAATTTTTCCCAAAAGTACTAAAACGTACTATTACACTTAAAAACTAATTATTATAAAACTTTAATTCTTCAATGGTAACCGCTGACATTCCTCGTCGAGGTAAAATCGCGAGCGCTTGAAGCAGTCAAGGTGTACTGGAAATGTTTTACAGCACAATATTTTTGAATTAATTTCGCAGATACAGGAAAGCTCTAATGAGAAAATTATATCTCGCTATAGTTTAAAACAAGTTTTATTTTTGTAACATAAGAAATTAGGATTTTAAGATATTACGTGCGTAAATTTCGAGTGACTTTGAAAACAAGTCCATGGGAGGGGCCCTCCTGTTGTGATCTCCTGATAACATCCTAATAGACCTCAATTATATCTGTGCCAGTCATGCAAAGAAAAACAACCTCACAAAACAAATTGCAAAATTTTTATGTTCTTGTGTTGAATTAAATATAATTTAAGAAATTCTAAGCTTCGGATTTTGATGAAAATTGACATCATAGAAAACATAAAAATAGCAAATATATTATATATTATTCGGAAAGTTGGAAATCACTGAACTAATAAAAATAGCCGAACTCAATTTCTAAAGCTAGCCTAAAATTAACCATATTAGGAAATTGTTATGAGTTTACTTGATATTATACTTCAATAATAAAAATGCCACTTAGTGAGTTCATTGCACGATGGAATGCTAACAAAATCACGTGGTGCTTTAAAAATAAAATGATCACCATGACAACCCACAAAACACTCGTAAACATACATCTCGAGTTTTACAAAAATTTAAAACTTAAAAATGAATATGTTGTGTAATAATATTGAAATTTTGAAGATTTAAGTTTAAGTTTCCGGAGACTTTATTTGACGGTAAGACGTCATTAAAAAGCTGCCGCACTCGCTTTTTTCAGTGTTGCTTAGCAACATGGTGACAATCGTCAATGAGCTTTTCAAAAATAGTTCATCATAGTTAAAGAATGAACTGCAATACTATATTTTCACGAAGGTTGACGCTTCTGATCTATCATAGCCTATATATTCAAGAAAAGATAAGATTTTTATTTGAATTCATTTTTTTCTCTGAATGCACCGCTTTGAATTTCAACTAAGTAGAATTATGCTGTTACGTACTCATGTGTAGACAAACATCCCGAGGCAGCATCAAATTATAATCAATAAACTCTATGAACAAAGACTAAAGGCTAATATTGAGCGCAGCCATATTAATCGATTTCATATATATATCTGATTCTCAGTCTGAGTTTATGTATCACTCTCAAAAACTTTAAACTTTAACTAATTGTACGTGTTCAAAAATATAATAAATAAAATAAAGCAGTGTAATGACGTCATCAAAATGGCCGCCAGTCCAAGAAAGTCATATTAAATTTCAAAGAATGGCCGGAAAAACATCATTTATAAAAGTTATTTGTACTTTTTATAAGCCATGGAATTTTTTCTTTTGCTCGCCTTGAGACGGTGTCATAAACCCTCTTATCGCTTTGCATGGTTTGTTATATTGTCCATTGAAATGAACTACTTAATTAATTAGTTACTAATTATAGATCATGATCACAATGTAGCTTTGCTTTTGTTTTTAAAAGTTTTATATTTGATTATATATTACTAATATTTACTCCAAATTGTTTTAAGTTGTTACATTCAAGTTCGATTGCTGAGATCTGAGTGTTTATGAGCATCTTTAGTGATCGATTTTAACTACTTGTTTGTAGGGGTTTTTATCGTAACTTAATTGCATGTCATGAACTCTTTGCTTGAATGAGTGACTACATAGTGACTAAAAAGAATTATGCTCTTAAGTACTCAAGTTTATACAAACATCCCGAGGCAGCAACAGGTTAATCAACAATATATATATATAAAGAAAGACTTCTGCTTATAGCCGCTCTTAAAAGACATTAAACTTCAACTATAAACTGTGCGTTGCTCCAAGAAAAAAAACTGACCATCATTGTAATGACTTTTTCAAAATGGCCGCCAGTCCAAGATGGTCAAATCAAGTTTCAATGAAAAAATAACCGAAAAACCGCATTTATAAAATATGACTATAGTATGTTCTTTATATGAACGATGGATGTTGAGACCGTGTCGAAAACCCTTTTATCGCCTGGAATAATCGCATGATTTGTTTTATTATATTGTCCATTGAAATAAACCGCAGACTTAACTATCTGTGAATTAAAGATCTAGCTTCCCTTTTTATTTGGTTTTATATTACTAGTATTGACTCCAAATTGCCTTAAGTGGTTACATTTATGTTCGATTGCTGAGATTTGAGTGTTATTAACAGGCCCTAGCCAGACTGAAATGTTTACCGAGGCGAGCAAGTTTGGGGGTTCAGCTAGGGCACGCTCCTTTTTTGAGAAGCATTTGCAGCATATTCATTGTATTAAAGTTATGACAATTTTGCATATTTTGTCAAAGAAAAAGAACATAAAAACATTTGATGTGGGATAGTAGAGAAAATAGTACAATGTCTAACCCTTACTAAAAGTCCTTCGCTGTCAAAGTTCTGAATTTCTTTTGTGTTTGTTTCTTGACACATCAGTTAGTCTATCTGTCCATTCTAATTAAAACCAACGTTTGATTGTACTTGTTACTCGGGCTACCTGTGGTAGCTCGAGTCTAGGTTTACCTTTTCGGTCTATCAATCTATCAATCTATCAATCTATCAATCTATCAACGTCGCAAATCGGCAAATTACCCAGAAGCCTTTGGGGTACACTATTGACCACGAGGCTTCCTGTGGTCGCGAGAGATTGAGAACAAAATGGCGGACGCTATCAATCGGAATTTTTCAGATTTTTCAAACTATTGGCTTTTAATCTCAAGATACTTTGCTTTAATCGTTAATATCGAATTCTCGAATTTAGTGATGACCTTCTTACCAGCTGTTGTAATCAACTTATAATGTATTGATCGTCCAAGAACACGAGACAGATCGATTTGTGGCAGCGAACTTCACTTGAGGACAGACATGTAAGACACGGAGATATTGTCTTTAATAGATCAGTAGTTTGTTTAAATTAATAATATTTCACCACTGCTTGCACATAATATTTGCTTACACGGCCGTTGTCTACAGTCATGCTCTTCCTGAGAGCCGTGTTAAAAATGAACCGTAATTAACTTGAATATCTACAATGTTTATTTTAACTAGAAAGACTAGGAAATTCTTGCCTTTGTGTAATAAGACTAATAAGGTGACTAGGGTGTATTCAATAATTAAGCCAGGAAACAGGAATTAGTAAATGGTGCAAAATTACACCAAATAAACAATGGAAAACGAATGATTTTTTATTATTAACTTATAAATATTTAGTGTAAATATCTGTATTTTGTACAATGTCATTTTTATATTGAAATTATGCACTTTATTGTCAATCATGCTCAATGTTAGCAGATAAAAATATAGTGATGGATAATCATGGAAATGATAGTAATGTTTATGAGACCTTATATTAGCAACAGTTGAAGAATAATTTTAGAATACATGTACAAAATGATATTTTCAATCAATGAAAAGTGATACTCAACCACAAATTTGTACAAGCTTTTTGCAACCATGTTCACAGAAACAAGATAAAGTGGATTGAATTGAAGATATTACTGTATGTAGTAGTATCAGATTGATGTGCATGGAGGAGCTATATATGGTATCAGTAATAAGCATATATTGTATGACATTACACTTCTTCAAATAAAGCATCAGCAACTGACTACTGCTATAATCATTGATCTGCTCCATATTAAAAACATGGTAATACATGTATTGAAAAGTTGTGTTAAGAAACTGAAATGATTTCATAGAAAGGTAACTGTGGTACTTCTCGAATCTACCAATGTGACAACAGCAATATCAAAATCATTTTAACTTGGACATCGAAACAGTCTGCCACAGTTTGTAAGTTTTGTTTCCATAAATCAAAGTAAAAAAGTACAGAATAGAAATTTAAATTGTGTGAGCTATAATGTATTATCTATAGATCATATTGGATCATTTGGTAGGCATTTACAAAATAAAGCAGACTGTATACTGTATATGTCTGGCATGATAAAAAGACCAGCAGTATATTAATAACCACCATGATGTGGCACAATTATGTACAAACTACTTTCTCCCCAATATAATTTGTGTTCTACTCTGGGAGTACTTGTCATGCATTTTTGCAATCAAAAGACACTGACAAGTCAAACTGGTTTCCATCAACTTCTGTTCTCCATTTCTCCCCAAGTACTATACACAGGTGTAGCCCGAGTGAACGCCTATTAGGCGTCTAGTTTAACTTGTTTTATCATTTTCATTTTGATTTAATTCTTTTAATTTAAGTTCTCGTAAATTGGATAAGTAAAGATATGTCTTGTTGTTTTGCTGTTCCACGGGATTTATACTGACAATTCCATTATTCATGACCAACTCAGGACAAAAGACGGTTCACTACGGTGGAGTCACCTGGCTATCAGGCTGCAGCCTAGTAATGACGACCTATAAAATAAATTTAGCTTACAGGAAAGTATGAGACAGGAAATAGCTCTACTCGTTTAAAGTCAAGAGTTATATTGCTCGCTCCAAATGTTGGCATGCTTGAAGCAATGATTGTCAAATTATTCATAAAACATTTCTTATGAACTGTTGCTGAACACGATAATTTCTTTTTTGTTTATCATGTCTGTTTTTTGTGGAGAAGCAACGTAAACATGAAATCCATCTAGCCTACGTAGCACACACTGTGTTTCTTGAAGGGGAAAGCAAGAAAAAATTGATATGATCGACAGTGCAAAAAAGTTGAAATCAACTTGATGAAATTTGAAATCAGGTCGATCTAAAAATTTAGACCATTTACCCTGTAGTCATATTATAAGAAGAGGACTTAAGAATTTGACATATATTGACGGAGTCTTTATAAACTATAACCCACTCAGCTACTCAAGTATAGACAAACATCCCGAGGCACCAAAAGTTAATTAACAAAATCATCTCTGAAAGGAAAAGGAACTTTCGATATGAGCAGTTAATTAACTTTGATGTGATGCCAGCAAGTTTCTGTAGATCACTATTCACGGCAAAATCGCCTCTTTAAGCAACTAAAGCTGATGGAAAGTTCGACTGGTAAATTGTCAAAAAAAAACACGTACGACCCACATTTGTACAATGGAATCTGAAATGTTAACTTTGTCCCTTTGAAAGTAGAAGAAACTTATTATTTATCATTTATTATAATGGTCATCTGAACAACACGGTCGACAGCCTTTGAAACTCAATGAAACAACCACAAAACACTCAATGTAGTTTTGTTATATCTTGTTTGCTTTTCCCTTAAGACAAGTGAATTGAAAATAATAATAATAATTGATAACTATATATATAGCGCCATTTCTAGAACTATCCAATAGCGCTTCACAGCTGTACATTAATTAAAAAATGGTTTAAAAATGATGTAAAATTGATAAAGCTGGCGCATGTTCAAGATATCTAACATTATATTGTCAAAAAGAATCGTTATAAAGAGATGTCTTAATTTAGTTCTTAATGGTATTGTTTAAAGATTAGCATTCTGTAATATCATCAGGAAGACTGTTCCATAATTTCACGGAGCCATGCCAATGAGAAGGACCTCAGGCCATAAGATCTGTCAGACCTCAAGTTGCAGTTAGGAACTTGAAATATAGATTTGAAAACCCTTACTTATTCCCAAAGTATATGGCATGTGGCAGTCCAGCTACATAATGCAAGCGAGATTTTCGGATTTCATTTTACTTCTCTTGCTCGACGTGAATAATGCATAGAGATTTGGTGTATAACAGCATTAAATAACTCAATTTTTGTCTATATATATATTTTTTCCATTGAATTATTAAAATATCGACTCAGTAATCATTTGTTAATTATAGCTCTAGCTGCTTTACTCCAAAATTCTTTACTCTAAATCAGAGTTCGATTGCTTGAGATCTGAGTGTTTATAACAATCTTTAAGTGATCGATATCGAAAGTGTATTACATGTCATGCCGGCCCTTTCTTCGCTTGACTAATTAACTCAGATTTTTTTTTTTTTTCATTTTGCTTATTTGATCACTTGAAGGTCATCGCTGATTTCATTGTTAGTGCATTATAATTAGAACCAAGTTTTGTTTTGCTTCATAGTTGTTTTCTCTGACTTAATTTCACGGAGCGATTGCAGAATACCCCGTAGAAATTGAAAGAAGAAGGAAGTATGCTTCACGTGAAAGCTAAGAAGTGAGGTTCCAGTGCGTTACAGTAGAACGAGGAAATTAATCATAATTACGTACAATGTACTTACGTCTCGCGTCAAAGCTCAGAAGTGGGATTCCTGTGTCTTAACTAGAACGAGGAAATTAATATAGTTACTTCTGTCTTGAGCAGAATCGTCTATCTTTGTATTGTCTTTGTATTTGCGTTGCCTCTTCCTCCTCCTTTCAATTTTTGTAACGGTATTCTGCAATCCCAAAGCAAATAAAAATATAAAAAACAATCAACTAGAGCTCGCGCTGACTTGTCTTTGTCTTGTAAATCTAAGTCAGAAACAAACAACAACTATAAAACGATGAATCAGAAGCCTGACTGTAGTAACAAGATGTTTAGACATTTGATCTCACTTCCAATATATCTCAATTTAATTCTTGTAAATTATATTTCAAAAACGTCTTCTGTTACTTTGCTATTCCACTGGATTCATGATAGCACTCGATCAAATGGACTCAGTGGGAAGTGAAACATGCAGTTATATTCATGCCATCGACTTTCAACGACTTAGACAGCAAAAACACTCGGCTAGGCCAATTCCAACTATTATTAATTTTCTATAAACCTGTTTAATTCTATGGTATTCAGTAACACTTTGCATCTCTTCTTGGATGAAGAACAGCTTGGCTACAGCGTAGTAATGGCGACCTATATATATATAATAAACTTTAGCTTACAGGAAAGTATGAGACAGGAAATAGCAGCCCCACTCGTTTAAAGTGAAGAGTATATTCCTCGCTCCAAATGCTCGAAGCGATGATAGTCAACTTATTCAAAAAATTTTATTTTTAAACTGTGTAAGGTATCAAACGAAAACAGACTCAATAAACAAAATCGCGAGATATTATATCAGTTCAAAGTAGAACTGACAAAGAATTCATTTGATCAGAATGAGATCTTCCAATAAGCGAATTTAAGCTGACGTCATTGTTTATATATATAACTTAAAATTTCACAGAAGCTGTAAATAATCCGTTATGGTAAAAGTGAAAAGGATATGCCACTTAGTAATAACTGAAAAATTGACTGCATTAATTTAATTTGCATGAACACTTTTCTTGATATTAGTTTTTGAAACTTTTACAGTAAAATGAACGTCTTGTTGGCAACTGTTGCCCCAAACCTTCTTTGTAAATTTTTCAAAGCACTGTAGCTCCAAATCTACTCGACAAGCAGTTTCGTTTGTTCAGTTTGTTTATAGTTTTGTATTTGCACAAGAAATCACACATTTTCAGACATTGCTAAAGATTTGATAATCTCTTTTTATTTATTATGTCTGCTTGTTTGTACCTTGAAGTTTAATTACGTAAACAGGAAATCCATATCTAACTGAT
The DNA here is from genome assembly GCA_029948255.1 of Telmatactis stephensoni. Taxonomy (NCBI): domain Eukaryota; kingdom Metazoa; phylum Cnidaria; class Anthozoa; order Actiniaria; family Isophelliidae; genus Telmatactis; species Telmatactis stephensoni. The sequence goes on along the minus strand of JALIZF010001870.1, from coordinate 267,030 downwards.
GGTCGACAGTGTTAAAAAGTACTGAAAAATCAAATCAGTGATGAAATTTGAAATCAGGTCGATCTGAAAACTTAGATCCATTTACCCTGTAGTCCTATTATTAAAAGAGGACTTAAGAATTTGACATATATTGACGGAGTCTTTATCAGGAAACTATAACCCACTCAGCTACTCAAGTGTAGACAAACATCCCGAGGCAGCAAGAGTTAGTTAACAAAATCACTGAATAAAGATGATCTCTAAAAGGAAAAGAAACTTTCGATGTGAGCCGTTAATTAACTATTTGAAGTGATGCCACTGTATATCTGTATATCACTATTCACGGCAAAACCGCCTCTTAAGCAAAGCTGTTAGAAAATTCGACTGGTAAATTGTCAAAGCTATAAGAAAAAACACGGCTCCTGATTGTACAATTTGATCAGCAAACATTAAATTTTAATTTTGCTCCTTTGAAGAAGAAAGGCAGGATTTCCTTATTTATTATAATGATGTCATCCAACAAACACGGTCGACAGCCTTAGAAACTCAATGAAATAACGACACTAAAATATTCACTAAAACTCGATATAGTTTTGTTATATCTTGTTTGCTTTTCCTCTTAAGACAACTGAATTGAATCCCTTACTTATCAGTCTTGGGTATATGGCATGTGGCAGTCCAATTGCATAATGTAAAAATCGAGTTTTTCGGATTTCTTTTTACTTCTCTTGCTTGACGTCTATAATGCACAGGGCCCGGCTGTTCAAGGATTTAGTCTGAAAAAAACCCATTCACTTTAATCCAGGATTAGCGTTAATCGACCTTCAAACAACCGGGCCCAAGGATGTGTATACTGATATAAGTCATATAACTCAGTGATTTCAAATAAAGAGCTCTCTGTTGCTTTCGGGCTTCCTGTGGTAAACAAACCGCGGGTCCCTGGTTCTACACAGTTCCAGTCCTTTTCGGTTAGAAATCAAGATGGCTGACCTGGCTAGCATGTTTTCACTCGAATGGCTGTAAGTCTTGATGGAATTTTCGAAGAAAATCGCTTTTTTTTTAGATGAAATTTTATTCCAACTTCTAAATAAGGTAAGTACAATTTTCCTTTTATGCAAGTAAAAAGCTGGTGCGAAAACAACAGTTTTACAAGACAATTTTTCTTAGAAATGTGTTTTCGAAATGGCGATTTTAAGGTATCAGGGTACCCCTAGCGATTCAATTCTATTTAGCGCGCAAGCCTTCAATCAAAACCCCAATAAAGTATACATTTTCTGAAAGCTGAATAAATGTAGAAACTATTCCTTTCTCTGTTTTTGTGAAATAAATCTTTCCTTTTAGGTTAGAAGGAATTATTCAAATTTTCACATAGGTCTCTTCGCGTAGTTCCACATCAGCCAGCGTATTGATCTGAAAACAATGTTTACTATCTTTCTGAGATCACAAAATATCACTTGTCAAAAGCATCTCTCTGATTTTTGAATTTTTGCTTTATTCCAAAGTTATCATTGATTTTATACCAGATACAGCTATTTTAGTGGTGTTGTAACTTTAGGAACGTATATAAACAGGACAACGGGACTAATTTGAAATAACTCTGTTTTCATCTGACTTTTTTGTTTTACATAATTAAGACGTTTCGACTCTCACTCGAGTCTTCATCAGTTAACCGTTAGTTGCGCGAGGACGCCAATTGAAAGACAAAACATCAGTCCGAGCTCGCGCTCGTGCCCTGTAGCGTTCTATATAGTTCGGGAAGAGTCATTCGGTCGTTGCCAGCGTTGGCGACCAAGTTGGAATGCCAGGCTTCTAGGAACAGTCGTTGGTGGTATTTGGCTTCTGTGTCAACAATGCTCGCATTGTCGAAACTTATTAATTATGTAAAACAAAAAAATCAGATGAAAACAGAGTTATTTCAAATTAGTTATGAGTACAACTGACTGCAGCAGAATCTTTAGGACAATGGGACAACTAATCAATGTAGAGTTGAATGCACACCGGTCACTAGGGGTACCCTGATACCTTAAGCCGACGCATTTGATGGTCCCACGCCAAGATCCAGACACTTTTTTTAATTCCGCTGACAAATCTTATTCCGCCGACCCTAGTAGCGTTTTGATGAGTTTATGGGAAAATCGTGCTAGACGAATTTACATAACAACTTAGGTCCAAAAATATCTCAACAATATATCAGCGCCGAAATAGCAGCACAACAGAGCAGCCAGACCAGGCAGGTAATACGTTTATTAGATTCCGCGTAGCTTGTAAATTGACTTTGCAGATGCATTTTCGACAAACGGCATCTTAAGGAGCAAGGATGGCACAGTTGGTTAGTGCACGGCCTTCGGTGCAAGAGGTCCCTAGTTCGATCCCCAGTGACTTTACATCCTTGTTTCAACTTCTTTCCTTTCTGTGTAGCTTTAATTAGCTTTAAATACCCTTATAACGGAGCACTGATGGATAGAGGGGGTAGAGGACGCACCTTCGAACGCTTGATACATGAGCCTTTGGCTCGGGAGACTGGGCAACCACTCCCCGCGATTTCGAAGTAAAACATTAGCCTTTGCCTTTGCCTGAATGGCGCATTCTCAACGAATCACTCTATTTCGATTTTGGTCCTATTGTCGAAAAATTCGTCAAACTAGAAATTCTAGTGAAAGCAAGTTTAGTCCTTCTAAACTTTGGAATAAAAAGGAAAAGTACGTTACAAAGAACATTTATAGCTATAACTGCGCCCCTAAAATATTCATCATTCGAAAACTATATATGTTCCTCCCTGTGTGGGACGTCCTGTATACGCGATATGTTACGTTCCTAATTCCAATACGTAGTTAAGGATAGTTAGTCTTTAAATACAGGATTTTAACTTTATTGTAAAAGTCTACAGAGTACGTTAGACGAAACGCGTAAGAGAAAATACGTTTTACAACCTAGCATCCGTAGTGCTGCTCACCGGTCCTCTTGAAAAAATTTGAAAAAATTTGAAAAAATCCTAGAAATTCTATTGAAAGCAAGTTTAGTTCTTCAAAACTTTGGATTAAAAAAGAAAAGTAGGTTACAAAGAAAATTTTGTGAAAATGTTTTGTTCAAACTATTGCAAACTTCAGATAATTATTTTATTCAAACAACAGCTCTTTTTGACTCTTTTGCATCATTACACAACAGTTTTGATTGAAGAGACGACACTTTTAAGTCGGTACTTCATTTTACTTTGTACATGTTTCGAGAGTGTCAGCAACTGATTACAATACAGCAAAGCTCGATATATATGGGATGGTAAAGAAATAATTAATGATACTATTGAATGAGATGACTTAAGATTAACATGATAAATTACAGTACAGTTCAAACATAACGATTTTGTTTCTAGAGCACAATAATTATAACATGGAATGTATAGAACTGGTAGTCGCTTGGTAAGAAATATACCATTCCAGTTAAGAGACCATAATACTAAGAGAGCGAAACTCAGTATTGATGTCTGTGCGATGTTTGTGGCGACTAAGGCTATTTTTAGTATCTTCGCCATCGCGCGCGCAAGGTTCTCAACTGTTTTCTTTGCTCTCTGAGATGCCTTCTGAGCTGCAAGTTGTATAGGGGGTGGTTGTGCTCACTGCCCTCATCGATATTCCTTTCGTTGACCTTGTTACTTTCCTCGGCCACATATCCAAGGGGTATAGCTTTTCTATAGGTCTTGACAGCTTCCTGCCAGAAGCTATTCTGAGTGACACGCGGATCGAATAATTTCATCCTGCCATGGGTGTAAAGCGGTAATGATACCACTTTCTTTTGGCGCGCCTGCGTGACGCATTATCAATAAGGACCTACTTTTTGCGGAGACACCGTGCTTCTGTTTGGATGTTCAAGTGGGCTTGTCAGGTACTCCTTTTGCCACCGCGACCAGAAAGCATGCATTACTGTATCTAGACAATTGGTTCTTCTCCTTAACTCTTTTAATTGTTCAGTGACATTTCAGACGGAACGTAATCTTGGTCGACTTCATGTACTGTCGTTTCTGGTTAGCATATACTGAGTCGGTATTCACACAAGAAATGGGATGGGGTCTTCGATTTCCACATAAGTCTATGCCAAGGGAAGGCTATTCAATACTGCCTCTATCTCGTTATATGGCGTTTGACTCGATCAGGTTCTTGGTCAGCTTTCTTGCATTACGTTTGGTCCCAAATGTTAACATTCAGTAAGGCATATAGCGATTTAGAATTGAAGTCATTCTGGCAGACGCATCATACACTATACGCATCTTAGTTTAGTTTAGTTTAGTTTAACTTAGTTTAGTTTAGTTTAGCTTAGCTTAGCTTAGCTTAGCTTAGCTTAGCTTAGCTTAGCTTAGCTTAGCTTAGCTTAGCTTAGCTTAGCTTAGCTTAGCTTAGCTTAGCTTAGCTTAGCTTAGCTTAGCTTAGCTTCGTTTCGTTTAGTTTCGTTTAGTTTAGTTTAGTTATGTGTCACTATAGTTGATTGGTTGTTGCGTTGTCTGCTAATAAGACCGGAAAATGTGGTGTGTAGATTACAATTTCTTCAGACAGGGCGGAAAAATGTTTAATATATTATATTTTTTTAAGATCAATACTTTGCATACAAGCCGTTTTAGACACAAAGAACAAAATATCAAATAATATCAAAATTTGGTACATGCGTCTCTGAGATATAATACCCTGTACTTTGGGAGAGGTAACATTTTGATCAGCAGAAAAATCATTGTTTCAATAAATACATATCCCCGCGAAGCTTTACTGTAACGTCACAAGGTTTTGTAAAAAGTTTTTATTAAAGCCAGTAGAAGTGTAGCAGTTACTGTTTTTCATGCTTCATTATCATTTATGAAAAAACTATGAAAACAGCCGCTTAGCTGTTTTTCGCTGTCATTTCTTCATAGTTACTCGTATCATCGACTTTCTCTATGAATCCTAGCTTCAGCTGCTCTAGCAGTCATTGGTCGTTGTACGTCCGTTTTTGTGGTTACTGGCTTCAGTTGTAAAGCCGCAACCTCTATGCATCGAGTGTGTAAGTGTGAAAGAAAGAAAGAAAGTCGGATTTCCCGAGGTTAGCCCGAAGCCGATTCACGAAGACATAACGGAAATGCCCCGAGGCTTAGTTGACTTCTTTTAGTCGATTTTCACAATGAAAATATGATTTATTCGAAGATATATCTGCTTTTCACAATACAATACAATACAATACAATACAATACAATACAATACAATACAATACAATACAATACAATACAATACAATACAATACAATACAATACAATACAATACAATACAATACAATACAATACAATGCAATGCAATGCAATGCAATGCAATGCAATGCAATGCAATACAATACAATACAATGTTTATTTGTGCATTTTGATATTTTACACTATAAAAGTACGTAGTTTTTCCTTATTTATAGTAATTAATTCTTTTGTTATATACAAATATTTGTTTATAAGGGCTATCAATTTAATGCCTAGACCCTAGACCCTACTTCACAGTTAAAGATATAAATATCTCTTACCTCGTTAAACAATTATCATGTATTAATCAATATTATTATTCAATTTTCATACACTGTACAAATTCTGATTTTCTGATTGGTCAGTTTGTACCACGTGACGCGTTGTTATGACGTGACAACACGTCATTATGCATTAACTTCCGTGAATTAATCATAGACAAACCATGGCAATAAATCATAGTTGGAAAGAAAAAATGTTCCTGGTGATAAATTTGAGGATTTTTCGAAAAAGAGAAGATCAACGAGCATACTTAAAACTGCTTAGTGTGCCTGTTTTGAAGGTAAACTCAATTTCATTGAAGTTTTTGGAGCTTACGGAAATCAACATTTCAACGGCTTAAACTGAACAGAGTTCGCCGGGTTTCCAAATTCATCTTAATATATACTGTTTTTTTTAGACTGGTTATCCAAAACCTATCTCATAGAAAGTTTAGAAAGTCTGTCGCCACAAGTTCTCTCAGATGGGGTAAAGAAATTTTATCAAGAATCGAAGAAAACGCCAAACGAGTACTTCAGCCTTCGGCTCGTCGAAAACCACTTCTTCCCGGCTTCTTGACGGCGGCACCAAAGTTTAGCAGCGTTTCAACCGTAAGTCGCCAGTTTAAACCTATATCCATGACTCCAGCGATAATTTTCTAGACCTTTCACTTACAGTGTTCTAGGACTCAGTGTTGAATCACTTTTAACGATCCAAAAAAGTCTGAGTTCTTTGTTTATATGGACGATTTCAATTTTACCGAGTAAGTTGTAAACATGGATTCTGAGAACTCGTTTATTATCTTTAATCTAAAGTACGTTCTTGTATCACGATACTTTTCTCCTAGTTTTCTTCTGAAAGGTTTATTTTGTATTGTTAAATTTACCAAATGCTATTAAATAAATTTTGAATAAGTCTTACTATTTTGAGTGACTTGAGTTAAGCTTATTTCTAGTGATCTTAGATGTCGACTGACAGTTTTAGCCTGCTTCTGCAGTGTATTCAAATTGAATAATAAAAAGGTTAACGCACTCTTTGCTCGTGAATTATCGGGATTTTATCTGCACTCATTTACTAACAATGAACTCGAAATTTTTTCATACTGCACTCGGCTAACGCTTCGTGCAGTATTTAAAATTTCTCGTTCATTGTTAGCAAACTCGTGAAGATAAATCCCGATAATTCACTCGCTGAGTGCGTTAACCTCTAATGAACGATCGCTATCAACGATCGCTTAAGTCAACTGAAAATTCCTTAATCGGATCCAATTTACACAGTAACGTGTTGGTAATGACTTCCACTGTGCTTAATGCAAATGAAATTTTCAAATTAATCAGAGATCATGGGCACTAAGCTCAACCGCTAATTAATTTTTGGTTTTTCTGTTTTAAACTCGCATAAATCAAAGTACTTCAAAAAATGAAAAATACAATGAATTGTACCCTGACCCTGTCTGCATGTTTGGTATGGTTATGAGGTATCAAATCTGGGTTTTCCCAATACAATCCCTTTGGGAATAATATTCTTTGTTTGAAATGCTGTAATTATAAAAGCACAAGAAAATGTTCAAAGATATCTTTTCCGTCTGTACACACGTGTAACCCAGGTCAAACAAATGAAACGACGCTAATTCAAATGATCACTCAGTTTTATTCGCATCAATTATCTAATAGCTTTACAAACTTAAGCTGTGCATTTACTGGTGCCTTACAGGATGGCATCTCTTAGTTTTCCTTGCGGAAACGTAACAAGTTAACGCTGATGTACAACGTTATAGCAACAATTCTATATATTATAATACACAATACAAAATTACTCGATTCTGATTGGACGAGAGGAGTACAATTAAATCGTTAATTGTACTCTGTAGAGTACCTATTAAGTCGCTATGGCAACGACAACGGCGCGCGATAAACTTTTCCATTTGGATTTTCCTTGACAAGCCATGGCTACTCATTTTCGATAAAAACTTACAGTTTTGCTAGTTCAGTTTTTGATGATTATCATAGAAGATAAAATAGTAATTTATTTGTCAAAACAATGACAATTTTAAACGGAAAACAAGAACACTGGAAAGAAAAAATGACTTCCAAACAACGCCGTGCTGCAAAACTAAGCGAAGGAGCGAAGGACATCAATTCACGGCTATCAGCCAGAGTACAGAAATGGTCATTTGGTCAAACTTTTTTACTCTTTTCCAAAAGAATCTGATAAATCAAGCTTAAAATAATGAAGTTTTGAGGCATTTGAAAGGCCAGGTATGTTTAAACAACGTAAATTTGATCATATTTCTCTGTGAAGGAACTCAAATTCTTTGCCGTGTCTTGGGCTCTTCGCTCGTCTTCATTCAATAAACAAACCTGTCACGGTAAATAAACTAGCTACATGCTTAAGAAGTGTAATTCGCTCAGAATACAAATTAACTCTATTTTATTTTGTTTTCGAAGTTTCTTCCCTCTTTGAAATATTGTCTACTCGTTTAAGTCTGCACTTTTTAAGTGAAAACATGCTATATGTCAGATATTTGTCTTTCCTCGAAGAAATTTTGTATAGTGTATTATAAATAAAAAATCGCACGATCTTCTCGTACAATTCAGAATTAATAGTTACTCGTAATGTTTTGAAAACTCTCAAATAGGACTCGCCTAAAGGCTCGTCCTATTTTGAGAACTTTCAAAACATTACTCATACCTATTAATTCCGAATTGTACTCAAGATCGTGCGATTTCCTATACTAATTGCTTATTAAGCTTAGCTTAGCTATATTGCTGGTTCCGATGGGTCAAATTTGGTCATTTTGGAGTGGAGTGGTTTGTACCATTTATCCACGATTGTATCCGCAACGTCGTACATAACCACATCGACGTCGGTAACGGTAGTAACATTTGGTGTGACATCTGTTGAAATACCGACACTTAAGACGCCAAAAAATTCTGCGACATCTCCTGTACCTTCGACAGAAACGTCGTCGACGCCAGCAGTAACGATATCGCTTGCAAACGTAGACGCGTCTACAGGGATGGCCACAACGTCGTACATAACCACATCGACGTCGGTAACGGTAGTAACATTTGGTGTGACATCTGTTGAAATACCGACACTTAAGACGCCAAAAAATTCTGCGACATCTCCTGTACCTTCGACAGAAACGTCGTCGACGCCAGCAGTAACGATATCGCTTGCAAACGTAGACGCGTCTACAGGGATGGCCACAACGTCGTACATAACCACATCGACGTCGGTAACGGTAGAAACATTTGTTGTGACATCTGGTGTGATACCAACACCTAAGCCGCCGAGAAATTCTGCGACATCTCCTGTACCTTCGGCAGAAACGTCGTCGACGCCAGCAGTAACGATATCGCTTGCAAACGTAGACGCGTCTACAGTAATAGCCATAGCATACCCGTTTCTTCTTTACGCAGACAGAACGGCATCTTCGGCGGCGGGGAGCCGGATCTAAAGAAAATTTGAACATGAAAGTCAGCAAAAGAACGTCAGAGAAAGGAGCAGTCAGAATAAGTTGAATCAAATTTGTGGTGGGAGGCAGTAGCAGTGGTAGTGGTTGTGGTAGTAGGTAGCACAGGAAGTTGTAGTTGTAGTGGCAGATGTACTCTAATTAAGGTGTACTGAATGATATAAGCAGAAAAGACAAGTTTAGATGGAATGTAGTTCAAAGCTAGTAATGTTGATATACTGCAACTATAGTATCCGATGAAGTCAATCTGCAATAACCATGTACTATTGGTTTATGGTAATAAGTTTGAGAAAGAAACAAAAGGATCAATAAGTTTTACATTTACCATTGTACTTGTTTTCGTCGGGGTCTTGTTCGTTTTCTGATAGTTCACTTCCCGGATTATCTATATATACAAGCAATACACATTTAGTTATACACACCGGATACCCGCATTGTACTAATTGGATTTCACACCATTCAAGACAACACAAGGCTGAAATCAAGTTTCATCTGGATCTTACCTTCATCGGTGTCCTCGTCCTCCTTTCCCTCGTCTTCTTGATTCTCATCCTGATCTCCTATAAAAACAACACCAAACAATTATTACAGTTGATACGACACCAGATTCTTTTTGACACTATTGGAGACTCATTCTTGTTCTTGAGCATCATCTTTCCCAGGATCTTCTACAACTGGATCTTTCAAGACAACACAAGGCTGGATCATTTAAGATAATTTTATAACACAAGGTTGAAAACAAGTTTCATCTGGATCTTACCTTCATCGGTGTCCTCGTTCTCATCCTCCTTACCCTCATCTTCTTGATTCTCATCCTGACCTATAAAAACAACACCAAACAAGTTATTACAGTCTTATAACTTACATTCAGCGACACCAGATTCTTTTTTACAAAGTTTTGACACCTATTTTTTATTCTAACCTGGAGAATCTTCTTGTTCTGGAGCAGCATCTTTCCCAGAATCCTCTACACCTGGATCTTGAGTGTCTTCTTCAACTGGAGCAGCTCCAATGAAGGCAATGAATCCAAAGAGAAACAGTAAAGCCAGAGCGTACTTCATGATTGCAGTACCTTAGCCAAGAACTTGACTGGCTTTTTCAGGGAAACACTCCTTCTTTTATGCCCATCGATACCTGTTGATAAGTTCAAGAACCTGTCGACCATGAACATCAGTGGACTGTCCGTTGCGTCATTTACGCAACGAAGCAGTAACCATTTTCCTCTTTCCTCTGTCGAACGTGACAGGAAAATTCCAAAGATAAGAGCTTGATTGTGTACTGTTGTTAGTGTATTTAAACAAACTTAAATATACGCAGGAAAAAAAATATAGAGGAAATCACTTTACTATGGACTAAAAAAACATGTAGTGCTTTATGTAAAAACCCTCAGATAAGCGAAGGAAAGTTAGGAAAACTTGCAGAAGAATTATTTTGCTATCATTGTGTGCTTACAATATCAACTGATTTGCGTTGAAAAACATCCCGAGTAGAAGAAATAAAACAATCATGTAGAAAAATATCCCGAGGCAGCAAATTAACAGTTACTTAAAAATCTATTAAAAGAAAAGCCGCCGTCTAGAGATGAGCGACCTTTTAGCTTATTAAGAATTTCATTAAGGGTCAGATCTTTTCTTTTTCCCTTAGAATAAGTCGAGAGCCCATTAATAGGAGCCCATCTCAGTATAATGCTACGGTGAGACAGCATAGCCATTTTCCAGCTTTCCCGCGAACAATTTTGGGTGATAAAAAGGCGTTTATTTCTTGATAAATATTTACCTTGTTATCCTGTTTTTCTAATACTAGTTTGAATATTTATTAAATCATTACCCACAGAACTTTATTGGTGAAGGCCAAGCAGAATTTGGCAGCCAGTTTCGCGCTAAATTCATGCATGAATATAAATAGCGCCTAGATTTTGCTTTAATTTGTCCCATGTAATGAGACATGCGATGGAAATACCACTCAAGAACATGTAAAATAACGAGTGGCTTCTTTATTAATGGTTTTAGTGTGAAATTATTATCATTTCTACGAATATTTAAGAATAATAGCATTTCTTCGCGACAACGGCCGTTCTAAAAATAAATGAAAATGAAAATGATTTTGCCGTCTCATAGAACCAATATGGAAGATGGAGGCTTCTATTGATATGCATGGGATCCTGATAAATTATTGCGTGACTTATGCCTTCAATCCGCTTTTCTTGGTTAATTTCTTTCTTTATCAATCTATCTTTATCTCATCTATTCATTTCTTTATAATCTATCCATTTGTCTAGGCCTGCAGCGTTCCCGTTGGAGTTACTCGAGCGCTGAAAAACATTCTGAGTCAGAGGCAAATTAAAAGTTACATAAGAAAATTTATCACAAGAATAGCCCTGAAGAAATCAGCAAACTTTCTAAAAATTCTTAGAGCAGACATTTGTTGCTCGAAGCTTTGTTTGTAAACTGACAACCAAAGCTTTGCATTAAATAATGAATAACAATACTTTTAGCTATTCTTTCACTCACTTGCTTTTTCCATCATAGCCGAGTCTTATACCTCATTCAATAAACCAACTCAACTAGTTTAACTGAACCAGATTTAGTTTTTTTCTCTTGAGTTGTCGATTACGCTTTCCTGCCATCTTGGAAACTCAAATTTCCAACTGCCTTGCTAAGATATTTTACCTTGTTTGGTTGTGAAACAATACACAGAGTGTGAACACAACGTTTGTAACTGTTTAGTTAAACCACTAATAAACATGTTTAAGTTGTTGGTGTGAACGGAGCATTAAGGAATCCGAAGGGGAACTTCATGAGATAGCGATCGCACGAAACAAATCGACTTAAAGAATGTCATTGAAGGACACGTCAGATATTGTAGTTGTCCAGGGCGTTCATTGATAACAGCTTATGCTGATGAGCCTACCATAGTAAAATATGTATTTATTATTATTATTATTTATTATTATTATTATTATTATATTTCCATTTTCCTCTATAAATACTTTGTATGTCGATCTTAAGTTTCGAATTACAAAAATATTGGGGGCATACACAAGTGGTGTTTTTTTCGTGTAGGTTATTTTTCTCACACGACATTTGAAAGGATGTTTTAGGGGATCCTGATTGATTATGGGGACAGCATTTTAAATTAATATGAAATGACCGTAATTTCAATCCTTTTATCCCAACGGTACCTTTTGACAAAGTTTCATGTTCCTGTCTACTCTCTGTAAAGCTAATTTGCAATTAAAACAGACTGGGGAGGGGTTTCAGAACCTTTCGGCTGTGAAGATCATGGTCAGTATTACCCGCTGGGCAAAACGTCAATTACTCAATGAGGTAATTACCCCTTTTGTTGAAGGCCAGTGTCAAGATGACAGATACTATTTTCATTCATTTTCCATTGTTTGTCAGAAATATTTGTAAATTGATCAAAGCTTTATCCATTAGTGTATTCAGTAACAAGCCTTAACTCATAATTTTTATACATTCCTAAATAATTCCTAAATATGATAATCTCTCTATTTATTGCGTCTGTTTGTTTGTACTTTGAAGTTTGATTCATGCTGTTATAAGGAGAAACGTGAACATGAAATTCCCATCTATATGGCAAGATAGCGTAAGAAGTTCAAATCAGCTTGATTACAGGTTTCTTAAACAAGTTGAGCTTTTAAAAGTGACTCTGACCCCTTGCTTCAAATTAACAGTATCCATCCCAAACTATGTGTATATATGGCTGGAACAACATTTCTTTTTTTGAGTATAGTGCTGGTAAGTAACCAACGGCGGTTAAAACTTGCCATATGCTAATTAATGACTTCTACCTATCATGTACCTAGGAATCAGTTAATAGTAGAAAAAGTATTTGGTGTAAATGAAACATCTTTTTAACACATCACTTTTTTATTTCGCTTGTACATAAAGGAATTATTGAGTGCTTTTCTTGGATGTCAGCATCTAACGCACATCTAAAGCAAAAAACAAATATTACAAATTCCTGGGAAAACGTCATCTAATTAGCATAAATCTATGATAACTCACAAGCTACTAGTCAACTAGTCAATTGTTTATATGGAGCACAATCTTTACTGTATATAGTTTTCAAATCAGTGGTCAGGGACACTTTAAACACTGACATTTGTCCTGTTATATTATCAGAAGAGAACTTGAGCCGGAACACGACAAAGTCTACAACTACAATCTCAGCTACTCAAGTGTAGACAAATACATATCCCGAGGCAGCATCAAGTTATTCAAAGAAACCTACATAGTAAAACTTTTGCTTATAGCTAGTTTTAGGGAGCTCAGCAATTGATTGATTTTTGTACATAATTCTGTGGCTACTCTTAAGAAGCTTTGAACTTTACCTAAGTTAAATCTGCCCAAAGAAAAACAATCAGTGTAATGACGTCATCAAAAATGGCCGACAGTTCAAGACGGCTCAAATAAAATTTCAAAATCTGACCGGAAAGGCTCCACTTATAAAAATAAACAGAAAACTCAAAAATTGAGCTTTGTGCCTTTGAAAGTAGAAGAAAGGCATGAATTTCCTTTATTATAATGATGTCATCCAAACACAGCCTTAGAAACTCGATTAAGAATTCAATGAAATAGCCTACAAATAAACATGATGTAATATTGTTTTATGTTCTTCTTTCCTCTCTTAAGATCACTGAAATGGAATTGAAAACCTTAGCTTAGTTTATTCCCAGCAAGCATGCATGTGAGATGCGGAACAGTTATCGACTTAAACCCTTGCAAAAATTAACTATTTATAATAAAATAAAAACTCTATGTTTACTGTGTTTTACACTAGTAGTTGAGGTTCGACATGTTTTTTAACTGAGCACATATGATTGGCTCTTTTTTAGATCACGGCTGTTTCATCTACCAAGGTCGTCGATCTGTGAATTTTATAATCAGGGACGTAACGTGGAGTTATCAAGGTGTAAGCACGAACCGCTATAATACCCAAAATCCTTCGAAAATTCTATTTTTTCGAACAGACGGCACGGGGCCAATTGAATTTTGATGGGGTTGATCTAAATCTTTAGCCTTGAGTCTTTAGTCACAGTCCCACGGTTACCCTAACGGTAAGTCTAAAACTTCCTTTTATTCTTAGAATAGAACAGAAAGCGGATAAAAACAGTGATACAGATCATTAACTCGAACTTTCAGTTTAGATATTCAATCAAAACACTAGATACTAATTTGGCGCTGCTCTTTGAACTATTTATGTCTTATGTTAACGTCCATTAAGAACGTAAAGTGAGCAGAGCATATAGTTTAGAATGCTCCAATGGCCCGGCGCCAATTGCCATGTTTCCTTTGGTTATCGAAATTTCTCTGTGTTTTTGCATTTCGGAATTAAAGCCAAATAACCTATATTTATTATTGTAGAGCTTTTGTTGCTGCAGCCAAAAGCAACACCGTACATCATCTTTGAATTGTTGTGGCTCGCCAGCAAGATTGCGTCAAATGCATAAATTAATTAAGACAAAGCTGCCGACAAGCTTCCGAAAATAACCTTTGGCGGGATGGTCTCAGAAAACTTACGATTTCCTGAGAAATATTGGTGCGAGTTTGAACATAAAACTTGAGACTATTGATTTTATTTTGAGACATAATTTCTCATATATTAAATCCAAAGTTGTTTGGGGCATTGCATTTGTCCTTTAAAGTGGACTATAACTATATGTATAAACCACTAGAAGAGAAAATAGTACTATTAATACAACTATATTAGCTTCATAAACAGTCGATATTGATAAGCTCTTCTTCATTAATGGCTTCTAGTTCGATCTCCTTTAATGAGTCTCGTTTTCATTCAGTACTTTTCAGTTTTCTTCATTGTTCAAAATTAACCTCAAAAATACGATATGGAAAAATCTAAAGAAGACAATTCTAAAAATATTGCTTGGGATTCCTGTGGTCAAGACGCGGACGTGCGTAAGCCCGCGAAAACGTACGCATGCGCAGTCGCGATGTCCTTATATATTTTTATCCATGAGTCTTTTCTCATACGCAAATCGGCAGAATATTAATTTTTCTCAATAACACTCTCTCGTCGTTAGTGTTACAAGTTACACATTTTACGGATTTCCACTCATTAGTTATTGAATTTTTCGCATAACTTTAGGGGTTCCCTGGGACATAAAAATTAGCCTGCAAACTAGGAGAAGTTTGAGGTTTGGGATTCCTATGTAAATATTGCACACTGAAATGTAGCTGAGCAAGAAGGCAAGGAACAATGCGCAGGGATCTTGTCTTCGCACTAAAAATAACTTGGAAACTTTGAGTTATTTTGGACATTTAATTTTGCATTAAGCTCACAAAATGTACTTCAAAAAGTGAAAAATGCAATCAATTTTACTCTGTCCGCTTGTTTATTATGGGGAAGTATCAAACCTCAGTATTATTTACCATAATAACAGCTGTACGTATAACCCGGTAGAGGCTAGTTCGCGAGCTTCAGAACGACATTTCGCGTCAAAAGGTCCCGTTGCTAGGGCTAGATAATGGTTAGGTTTAGGGATAGGGACTGGGATAGGGTCTACCCCTAACCTAGCCCTAAACCTAGCCCTAAAACCTAAAATCTAGCTCTAATAATGAAGGCATTTGACACGAAATGTCGTTCTGAAGCTCACAAAATAGCCTCTACCGTATAACCCAGGTCAGACAAGTGAAACGACGCAAACTCAAATACTTATTATATCATTATTAATCTTATACGCATTAATCATCTAATAGCTATAACGCTACAAACAAACTGGGTATTTTACTGGAGCCTTACAGGATGGCATCTCTTATTTTTTCTTGCGGAATTGTAATAAGCTAACGCTAATACATTATAGTATCAATTCTGTATAAAATTGTTTATTAAGCTTATACCTATATTGCTGGTCTGATTGTCAAATTTGGTCATTTTGGAGTGGAGTGGAGTGGTTTGTGCCATTTATCCACGATAGTTTCCACAATGTCGTACATAGTAACAACGGTTTCTATAATAGTTGTGGTGACAGTGAGCGTACATATTCTGACCACATTTGCTTAAACGCTCGTGTGTATACTAGAAAATACAAGTGACTCGTGGGATATTCCACAGTATTCCACTCGACACCATTGCATAACTAGTACACTACTTGAATATTTAACCGCATATTTCTTTATTCATTCCGTTTGGTCTAACCGGCCATGTTTTATCAAAAAACAAGTTACTACAATTAAACTGACATTGAAAATCCAGTTTTGAATTATATTTTCATGTTCAAGTACTAAACGTCCTTTCAAAATGGTCTAAGAGGGGGATTACTAATCAAAATTGCAAATATTCCTTTCAGTTCTACAACACGTTAGTTTCACGTTGATGTAGGGTATTATACAATGCAATCTGGAGCACATTTTGAGTAGATTAAGAAATAGCATGATGGAACGGTTCAGGGTTTCGCAATCTCTGGACGGTATTTATAAGATCTTTTTTTTACATAAACGTTTGTAACGTGAAGGGGGAAAAAAACCCTTAAAACAAACTAAAGAAGACTTGCTAACTATCGCAATGTATAACACTTAGCATTTTAAAATGAGTTTTTAACGAGACAGTGATTTGTACTATGTGATGTATAAACTAAGCTCTTTATTTGTGTTTTTGTTGGTAGCCGCTTTTTTTGTCGCCAACAAAACTATGTTAAGGTGATACAGACCTCTTAAAAACATTCGTCTGAGTTGTTTTTTACACCAAGAGAAATAACTATTTGAAAACAAAAATAATCTAATTATTCTCGTAGGGTATACCTTGTGAGCAGAAGCAATTTTCCTCACGTTTCTCACGTTTCTCTCTTCGTAGAAGCGTGAGAAAAATTGTCTCTGCTCGTAGGGTACGAGTGCAACAGACTAATAAAATTGTGCCAAAGACGTCGTATCCTTGGCTCTTACTTAATCAGCACCAATGGTAGTGTAATAATGTTTGAAGATAGTCTCGTAGAGTGGAAAGGATTTTTAATTTGTGCCATGCACAGTACTGTGTGCCCCTATTCAATAAACACCTGCCAATTTTTTTTTTTCATTAGAAATCAACACAGAATGTAGTGTAATACTACAAAATATCGTGCATAAAAACAATCCATATACATATTTCCGTCTTTATATATCTTTGTTTATACTATTTTGAGAAATTTTGAGGAAGGTTTTGAAACCGTTATTTACCCAGACAAGAATATCTTGTGATATTGTTAAAAAGGCATGAACATCAGAAACTCAAAGAGATTGATTTGTTATCTTCCAGCATTTTGTTGAGCAATGTAAAGTTTTCGAAAGCTAGGTAAAAGACGATTCCGTTTGAAAAATAATAAGTTATTAAGAGTTAGAAACGCACTCGTCTATCAAAATTAAACTGGAGAAATCTTTAAAAAATGTGTTTAGTTTGTAAATAGCAATTTAAATATCTTGGACATAAGTTATTTCATGGGGAGATATTGGAAAACGATTGGCTCCCACATAATTTTGAGTGTTTGCTATTGTTTTGAACACTTATATTAACGATAATTTTGGTGTCACCTGTCCTGCTTTACAACAAGCTTAAAGATCAACATCTCAAGTTCATCAATTAGTTTCAGCCATTAAGCATGCATTCCCTCTTAGTTTTCTTGTCTTGTTTGAGCTTGAGTTGTACAGCAGGCTGTCAATTTGCCCCATTTAACTTTGACGTACTGCATCATACTCAGTTCTTGCCTAAAAACATGACAAATGCGACATCTGCAACAAAAAAAGTCTCGTTGAAACAAGATTGTGTGTTAAACTGTGTGGACACTCCTTGGTGTCGATCGGTTAACATTAAACTGACACCAACAAATGGCGGACTTCATTTGTGTGAAGTTTTCTCGATTGACAAGTTTTCGAACGAAAAGTATTTGAAAGATGATATTGATTATGTTCATTACAGTTTCAAGGTAAGTGTTTTTAAATTGTTTCTTAATAGTCTAACTATAATTTTGCCAAAATTGAGGACAGAATCAGCGAAAATCAAAAACGAAATCGACGAAAACAAACCAACCAAAACCAAAACAAACAAACAAACAAACAAAAAATTTGTCGAATGCAGATGTTTTTGATGGCATTATTGAGAAATTCCTGTTGAAAAACTATAATTTCGATACGTTATCAGTCATGTTCAGCATTTACGGGAGCCGAACTTACCGTTAGTATCAGAAATTGGATCATAACTTTCTATAATCCGGCGCGCAATTTGGAATTCATTAAAACTTCAGGCCTTATACTCGTATTATCCGTTTATAAAATGGTTTTAAGCGATGTTTTTAAAGCAGAATAATTTCTGAGTAATTACACATAGGGCAGAATGCCTATTGTTTCGTGGATATTTCTTATTAACGAAATTTTTCATTAAGTTTTCAAAGTTGACTCATTTTAATAAGTGTTCATGTTTGAGTAAAGACCGAGTTTTGCCTATACTACTGTTGCATGCAAGTTGCTTACGACATATATTTTAGCGGCTATTTACACGCGCGCAACTTTGCATGCAATAGTTGCAGGCGAGTTATAGGCTTGATTTACACGACGCAATTCGTGTTGTATGTATGTCGTAAGAACGTTGCATTCAACAGTTGTAGGCAAACGTTGCACCGTGTAATTGTAAGATTGCCAATGAGTGGTTCCAAAGTTTTTTTTATTTTTTATTTTATTTAATCAAGTTTCTAATACATTACATTTAATAAATTTTTATATAAATCTAATGTATCAAGGCAGGACTAAACAGAATTCAATGATTCCATAAATAGTCCACCAAGATAAAAATAAATAAATTACATCAAATTAAAGACATGCAATACATATATAGATATAAATGATAAAACTGTTAAATTTAGTTAAGTTCTAAGTAAATTATATTATTCAATATATTTGTTCTTATAGAAGTTGTACAGACGTTTACGGAAAATAGATAGAGAGTTAACTTCCCTAATTTCAAGAGGGAGAGAGTTCCAAAGACGACAGATTCTAATAAAGTATGAATTTTTAAAAGATTCAGTTCGAGAAAAAGGGACATTAAGAGATAAATAGTCAATATTTCGTAGTGGCTTGGCACACACACAAGTGTGCTGGAACTGCAGTTTTGAATATTAAAATATTTACATATGAAATAATTAACTCCCAAGAAGGTTTCAGGTGGTTTGAAATGAAAAACAAACAACGAAGCTAAAGAGGAAAATACGTTAATATTAATATATGTGAATAGAAAAGAACTGTGGTACAACGAGAGCTAATCAAATATTAGAGACCTCAATCTTCAGGTAAGTACATTGGAAACGACGGTGGCCTGCTTTTTTCACGCCCTGCGTTGGGCGTTTTGCAGAATAAGACGCCGTAACGTAAAACGCAAGAAAACGGTCACGTGATGGTTTTGCCGTCTGTGGTTTCCCGTGTACGTTAGACTTAATCCCTCTATCGTCATTACAATTGCCCCACGAAAAGAATTCAAATCTTTTTTATCATTCTATTTATCAATTGAAATTCTTTCAGAATCCATGCGAAGAAAATCCCACCTTTTGCTCTAAAGGCACATGTACAGTTCACTACAACAGACGAGACTTCTACTGCAAGTGCATGACGGGATACCATGGAGAAAAATGTGACATTGGTGAGTGGACAACGATAGTAATAATAAGAACTGACGAAGAATTGAATCAATGTGTATTTGTTAGGAAAGTCTATATATATCGTTTTCCTGTGATAGAACCGAAATTTCAAAAGATCGCTACTCAAATCAAAGTTTGATGCTGATCGGTATTTATATTTTCGACAAATTTTATGGTACAAATTTTCCTCATTTGTCTAGTTTTTCTTTTCAGCAAATTACCTTTAGTTTGCAATAAAGATGTTTGTTACATATGATTACTCATAAATTAGGCACGGTTTGTGAAATGGTTGAAATGGCATCCTGATCCTCACCTCATAACATCCCATTCTTGCCTCACTCCGCGGTATTTTTTTCTAAACATGTTTGTTAAAACATAGATGTACGTCCAAGATATCAAATGTCGAATTTCTTTATAGATATTGATGAATGCAATGGACCAACACCCGTGTGTCATGCCCATGCAATTTGTACCAATATACCAGGTTCTTATATCTGTAAATGTAAAGATGGTTTTACAGGGAATGGAACCATGTGCACAGGTAAACTGAGACTGAGACGCGAGTCACGTGATATGAATGTTTGCTCCGCGTTTGGGTTATTTAGTGTAATATAAGCTTTTCTTGTGAATTGTGATTATGTTATACTATTTTTACAATGGGTTTTGGCATTCTTCTTTCAGTATTGTTATATGGACCCCTTGCACGTAACGTCAGAGCAGCTCAATCTGGGGGACAAAACAAAAGACTTTTTGCTTCATTGTTTTGTCCCCCAGATTGAGCTGCATTCCAACATGCTGCAAGGGGTTTATTAGCCATTAATTTCATAATTGCCTCTTTACAAAACAATTGCTTCCGCTTATTTGCACTCACACTTATTGCATACAATAAGTTTATCGGTTCGTTAACATTTGGGGCGATTTAGTCCCGATCGTCCTCGGGAATCCTGGGGTATTATTCTGTTACACGTTTCTTGCTTCTAGAAACACTACCCCTGGGAACGATGTCTGTTAGAACTTGTTCCGGAAGTAAAAAATTATTATGACGTCATTTCAACGGTTATTGTCATTTGTCTATATATTGGTCGATTAGGTCGCCCATGTGGCTTGAAACCTCTCGTGCGACAAGCTTTTTGAGATAGGTGTACAGACTCCACTGAACACCAAAGGGGATGTGAAATTTTGTCAACATCAGTTGTTTACTTGATTCATTTCTTGTTTTCTTTATGTAGATGTGGATGAGTGTGCTACAAATACACACAATTGTAGTCAAGTCTGCATAAACTATGTCGGTACCTTTGACTGTACATGTCGGCTTGGGTTCCTCAGAAATGGGACAAACTGCACAGAATACCCGTATAGTAAGTACATGGGATCTAAAATGCTTGGTCTCTGTTTAACAATTCGAAGTGCGCTCGTGATACGCACAAGTTTCGAACATTTTATGACGTCAAGAGTGTGTCAACAAGAGGATACATAACTCAAAACCATCTTCAACAACTCAAAACCATTTTTACAACAATAATTTTGGATAAAAGTTACAAAATCCTTATCAAACGGGGCAACAGAACGAGCGCGCGCGCCGAAACGCGTCAGCAGTGAGTCTGCCCCCTTAGTGGCACACTCTAATCAACCAATCAGATTGCGAAATTAGTATGTTGTAAAAAGTGTTGTAAAAACTGTGATATGGAAGTATAGAGCACAAGCAGATTGATACTTTTCATCCATTGCAAATTTTTGCTCATTGCCTGTGTGACTGGAAATATCTAGGAAATATGTAGGAAATTGCATTTTCATGTGATAGGAACTGGACAATTTCCTAGATATCTCCAATCATAGGAAATTGTATTTTCACAGATATTTCCTACCTTTTTATTTCCTATGATAGGAAATATTTAGGAAAATGCAATTTCCTATAATATCTAGGAAATATCTAGGAAAATATATTTTCCTACATTTTGTCCCGTTTCTATCATAGAAAAATGCAATTTTCTAGATATTTTCTAGATATTTCCAATCATGGGAAATGAACAAAAATTTCCAGTCATCAGTGCTTCACGGAAGGGAAAGAAGTAAAAACAAGTTGCTTAAGGTTACTGGGGAAAATAGGGTCTCCCCACGCTTGCTTCTTTCTCTTACTTCACATCTCGCATGGTGTGGACACGGTGTATTGAATACTTTGTAGGGGAACTCGTATCCTTTTGTATTTCACACTCACCTCTGGGTGAATAAAACACCTATTTCAAAAAATGTTGTCAGTCAAGAGACTTCAAGTGTACGCGACTAGACCGCAAAGGAGTATGGGTAGTTAAAAAAATTTATTCTCTTTTTGGCTTTGGTCTTCGTTTTAAGCATCAATGAATAAAGAACTTTGTTGTATAAGCTCAACACAAGCTGGTTGAGAATTGTCGTGCTGATATTTATGTGGTTTCACTGATAGCTTTTAGTCATTCCTACCCATACTCCATTTCGGGTGAGTCGCGTAGAGTTGAGTCTATTTGCCGACAACGTTAATTGAAATAGGTGCATGTATAAGTGTATGACTACAGAGACGTACGTACGTATCGTTTTTCAGTCCGTTTTGACGTTTTTAGTTTGTCCTTTTGTATTAGCATGGTAGCCAGTCAATTTGCATTCGTGTTATATTTTCAAACATTTTCAATATCAAACGTATAGCCACTTTCATAGAGTAGAACGGGTATGAGAAAGCCGGTGAATGCCTCGTCCGTCACCTCGCTCTCACTCTCGATCCTCTCCAACTTCAGGTTTGTCGACCACCATTGGATAGGGGCGCATATACTGATGTTTGTAATGAATTCAGTAGTAGTGTCCAGCGCTGTAGTTACTAAATGGCGAGCTACCGAATAAAGCTTTATTCTTTTGTTCTTTTAGTGGGTCTTGGTAATTCCACCATACTTGTCAACTATGGGAATGCCACCTACTTCCAAACTCTGCTCCAATACTTAGTTCCTGTGCTAAGATCCAACAGTAGCAGCTATTGGATAAGGTGTTGGCATTCAGGTACGCATGGGTTAGATGTTAGCTCCACGTTTCATCCGTTATGCGATGAAAAGCCGTTTACCGTTACCATCGTTCGCGTTGGTAGCTACGTATTTGGTGGTTACACTGACCAGGTTTGGAGCCCGCCTGCTGCTGGTGGTAAGTAAACGCACTGCACACACTCGGAAGTTTTAAATAATACTTTTGGAGGTTTAGTAAATCTTGAAAGTTAAGGCTGTCCATGAAAAGGTAGTGCTTATCTTTTCCTAAAAGATTACTTTAGTTGTTCTCTTTCCCTGGTCAAATAATACACGAGAAATTCGTAAAATACCACGGCAGCTGAATCGACGGTATTTTTATTTGTAAACACGAACGACAGCACGAACGCGTCCACGAATTCCCGCCGAATTTTCCGGCGATCATGCGCAATTCGTTTTTGCACCCGTGTCGTCATTAAGCTTACTTGATTTGTAGATATACACCCACCGCTATAAAATCCGCTTTTTGATTGGACGAGAGCTATTCACGTGATGAAATGAAATCTGCATGTTACCCGAGAGGGGGGACCCTTTTTCCAATTCACATTAGACTTCTCGCAAACAGAAATCTATTGTTATTGCTACTGTTCAGTGTTGTTGTTGTTGCTGTTGTTCGATTCGAGTTCGATTCCCTTTCACTTCACATCCTTGTTTCGCCTTCTTTCCTTTCCGTGTAGCTTTGATTAGCTTTAAATGCCCATAAGAAGAAGCACTGATGGGTAGAGAGGGTAGAGGGCGCACCTTCTAAAGCTTAAACACAAGCCTCTGGCTCGGGAGAATTAGACAACAATCCCCGCTCTTCAAAAGAAAAGAAAAGAGCTTTACCCTTTGTTGTTGTTGTAGTAGTTGTTGCAGTTGTTGATAGCAGCACTAGTCAAGCACCATTCTTGGTAACTAAGGGGTATTATTTAATTTTGTCGCTCTTTTCAAGTTCCAAGAGAAAATACCCTTGGTAACGTTGTCTGTTAAGACGTGTTCCACAATTAAAGTTTTCTCTCGTTTCTAATTGGTCGATCTGCATGATCAGTTGGACCATTCAGCAACCAGCATAAGTAGACAAATTACAACAAGAAATCTTGGTTTCTGGATTAAAGTTCTAACAGATAACGTTCCATGGCCAGGGGTAATTTTCCTGGGAGCAAGAAACAAGTGTCAGGGTAATACTCCTGGATTCCTGAGGATGACCAAACTCCTGACGATTTGATTTGAACATGGCCGCTCAGTTCAGATTTCTTCTCTTTAAGGCTTCGGATACCGATCATCTTCGAAGTCGTTCATCTATTCTCTGTTCAACACACGCGGTTTTTCTCCTTTTAAGTTGGCCATACTCAACACAGCACGTGCTATCTATTGTACACAGAACTTTGGTCCAACATTTGGAGATGGCCACGATTTACATGTTCGTAACCTTGTCTCACAGCACAAATCATATACAATACCCCAGGCGTACCAAACTCCGCCAGGTTGTGCTAGTGTAGGACATTGCATTGTATATACTGGTACAGGCGAGTTTTTTGTATCAGAGGTCGAGGTGTTTTTCGAAACGATTTGAAACATTGCGCGATGTACGGCTCAGAAGGAAGCTAAAGTAGAGGGGGTTTGAAGGAGGAGGGAGCTAGGAGAGGGGAGGGGCTTCACACCGCATGTCAAACTCCAATTCTCTACTTTCCCATATCCATAGTGCCTTGTGGTGGTAGACAGTTTTCAGAAGGTCGAGTTTTTTACCACTTGTTTACCTTTCGGAATCAACTGAAAGGTATTTGTAGACTTCGTTTGAGATTTGGTGCTTTCTATTTGGAAACATCTTTATGATTAAGATGTAGAAACTCCATCGTCATCGACGCCATTCTGTTTGTATCCAAGTACAATGGCTACCAGATATCCTATCAAAAGAGAAGGGCATAGTGGGTAATGTGAAAGTATAGAAATGTTGGGTTAATAAGCCTTCATCTTTATGACGTTCCATACCTCTATCTATACCAGAATCCTCTTCAATAATCTTTCATATTCAAATTTAAAAATCCCTGTTGAATACAAAGACTTCTTAAATTGATGAACAATAGATAATCCAAAAGGATTGTGGTATAGAGAGAGGTATGAAACGTCATAATGCTAAAGGCTTATTACGCACCGTCAAAGGCGCACCGTCCGTTCCCTGAAAGATCTGAGTGCAAATCTCAATATATGATGATGATAATGATGATGATGATGATGATGATGATCATCATCATCATCATCATCATCATCATCGTATCATCATCATCATAATCTTAATATTATCAAAAAATATATATCTCGACTTGTGTCGAAAACAACCACGTACTACAAAGTGTCGGTATACGACGGATCTATTAGAATATCTAATTGAATACGTATATTGAAATAATTTGAGAAACTTGAAGAAACAATACGTCGTAGAACTGGAATTCTTTAATGTGCGAATTTTCGACTAGCCAATACTAGTCTTCATCAGGCTAAAAAAGGATTACAATTGGAATCGGTAAATGTATATATAAGATGTGGATATAGGAAGTGACGTAACAGGAAATAGATATACAAGTTTACAAATGTGGTAAATAGACGGAAATTACAGTAAAGATAAGAAATGGTAATACTTATAACAGCATATGTATAAAATGAATGGAAATAAAACTAAAACGTCTCATCGCGTTTATTAAGGCCATTGGGTTCTAGAGTATTAGCTAGATTTATATAGTGAGCTTCTTTAGCTTTGCGAATGGCATCACGGGAAGAGCAGATTTGTTCAATAGGGATTAATAGAATGTTAGAGGCAGTATGATTAGCGCTGTTTAAGAAATGATCAGAAACAGTGGTGGGGGCCGATTTAATATTAGTTTTGTCAACAGGTCTTCTGTGTTCGTTAAATCTGTCTTTGAGTCGTCGTTTAGTTTCACCGATGTACTGTTTATTACAAAGAGTGCATTGGATCATGTAAATAACGTTTTTGGAATTACAGGTTATATGAGAATTGATATTACGGGTTAAACCAGTAGAGGAGAATGTTATTTCTTTAGTACCGTGAGCAATGAAATTACAAGTGAGACAGCGATTAGAGTCACAACGAAAGATACCTCGTGGAGTAGTGTTAGTATTATTAGAAGAAGAGAGTTCCGGAAGTTTGGCTGTAACCAAAAGGTCTCGCAGATTAGGAGAGCGCCGAAAAGCAACAACAGGAAGTTCTGAAAAAACTTCCTTACAGCGATTAGAAGAGTGGAGAATGTTGAAATGTTTCTTGATGATAGATGAAATGGATGGTAACATGGGATTATAAGTTAGAATGAATGGGATGCGGTTAGTAGATGATTTGGGCTTGGGTTGTAAAGCAACATGTCGAGGTACATCGCGATCGGCAGCTCTGTTAATTTGTTTTTTAAGGAAATTAAGTGAATAGTCTTGCATTACGTCTTAGACGTATTTGCTCCACTGATCAATCTTTCAAAATTCGCTCTTCTGAATTAATTTCATATCTTCTCAAACGTGGCTATTCACTTAATTTCCTTAAAAAACAAATTAACAGAGCTGCCGATGTACCTCGACATGTTGCTTTACAACCCAAGCCCAAACCATCTACTAACCGCATCCCATTCATTCTAACTTATAATCCCATGTTACCATCCATTTCATCTATCATCAAGAAACATTTCAACATTCTCCACTCTTCTAATCGCTGTAAGGAAGTTTTTTCAGAACTTCCTGTTGTTGCTTTTCGGCGCTCTCCTAATCTGCGAGACCTTTTGGTTACAGCCAAACTTCCGGAACTCTCTTCTTCTAATAATACTAACACTACTCCACGAGGTATCTTTCGTTGTGACTCTAATCGCTGTCTCACTTGTAATTTCATTGCTCACGGTACTAAAGAAATAACATTCTCCTCTACTGGTTTAACCCGTAATATCAATTCTCATATAACCTGTAATTCCAAAAACGTTATTTACATGATACACTGCACCAAATGTAACAAACAATATATTGGTGAAACCAAACGACGACTTAAAGACAGATTTAACGAACATCGACGCAAAATTGACACACCCCACTCTACATCACCTCACACCGCTGTTTCTGAACATTTCCTTGCCAACTCTGATCACTCTATAACTAACGTTTTACTTATCCCCATTGAAATAATCACCTCTAATCGCGATGCCATCCGCAAGGCTAAAGAAGCTCACTATATAACCACGCTTGCTAATTCACTTGAACCTAATGGACTTAATAAACGCGATGAGACGTTTTAGTTTTATTTCCATTCATTTTATACATATGCTGTTATAAGTATTACCATTTCTTATCTTTACTGTAATTTCCGTCTATTTACCACATTTGTAAACTTGTATATCTATTTCCTGTTACGTCACTTCCTATATCCACATCTTATATACACATTTACCGATTCCAATTGTAATCCTTTTTTAGCCTGATGAAGACTAGTATTGGCTAGTCGAAAATTCGCACATTAAAGAATTCCAGTTCTACGACGTATTGTTTCTTCAAGTTTCTCAAATTATTTTAATATTATCACAGCAGCATATCCATAGTGGTTCCTCATCTGCTGACTCTCACACTCATTACCTCTACATTAAATATTTTACACTATTAATGGAGCCTCGCTCTGTTGTGAGGGCCATGCCACTCCAGTGTTGGTGCGGCTAAAGCTTCATAAATATAATAAATAAATAAAAATACATACAACACTCAACTCACGTGCTGATTTGAGTGCAGAGGGAGGAAAATAAAATTGAACCGTGCAACACATACAATTTGCAACACATATTCTGTACATCACATTCAGATGATGGTTATATATATCCTATATTTTATCATTCTTGGAAATCTTCACTTCACAAGTTAGCCTGCGTAGCTACCATTTCTTTGAGGAGAAAGAGAGAAAGAATTGGGTTTCCTGTGTAACCAAAGACGGGAAGATGACACAGGAAACCCAGCCCCCTTTAAAGCCCATTCCTCTCAAAAAAACATTTGCTATCTCAAAGAACCATTTGCTATACAGGCTACATAAAAGTCTCTTAGTTAAACTTAGAAAGATATAGCGTAGCAAAAACAACACTAACCATGGACACCCACACAAATTTCCAAACAAATTAACCAATCACGACTAAGTATAAAAACAATAGAATCTTTACAATTGTACATGTTGAATATTTCGCTTAAAATGAATATAATTTGCTTTGCATATGTACGTATTGCACTACATCGAGATTACTGCAATTTTCGAAATCCTGCGAACTCAGACATGTAAACACTCAAGTGTTTTTTGCCAAATTAGATTCCGTCAATCAAAATTAAAAATCAAAAATACGTAGATTTAACTACCACCAAAATTATATTTAGTTGTTATAGATCGTCTAAAGATCATATTAAGTCATTTGATGGGTTTTTAGGGATCTTTATGAGTATTTTTTGGTTGTTTGTTTGAAGTGGGCGGAAGCTAAAAACCCGAAATTCCAACGGACTGTTTGAAGGTCAGAGTTCGCATAATTCTGAAAATTGCAGTAAACCAGAAGCGTCTTAGACTGTACGAGCTCGCTGCAAATCTAATGTAGGGCGTCAAAAATGTACACTGAAAATTGGTTCTATGTGGTTGGAGTAGTCGCACTGTACATAATGCGCATTCATATAATAATTGGTATATTTGGTCGAGAACCGTGTGTGATTACAGTACACACGCATAGATGACGTCATTGAATCTTACACCTGCTCTGATTGGATAAATTATTTCGATGAATGTTATATAAAACAAATAGATTCCATTTTCCGTTGGTGTGTACTCTAATAAATGCACAGAAGACGTCAAAATGTGACGACTTCGTCTTGTGGCGTACTTTTTTGTTCTTACCACATTTTGATGTCATCTGTGCCTGTGTGCAATTATTAGATACCAGACGCACGAAAAAATGGAATCTATATTTGTTAAATGCATCATATATAGCTTTTTAAACGCAATCAGGCCGTAGAGGTTTCCTTGGTAGGATATCTCATTGTAACATTTACACATCCTTAGCGTATTGCAACCAAATCTTATAATATCAATACAGCGGTTATGAGGCATTACGGAACTGACACGTCACAGTACGGCGCGGTAAGTTTCCACTCATACGCGAACTGCTCTAACAAATATATCAATCAATACACCGATTCGAAATATGGCGGCAAATTTGAATAACTATTGTTTTATACTGACTAGCCTCTCATTCATGTGAAAACGCTTTTGTGTTTCCACGTGAACACGAGGCTAGTCAGTCCAGAACAATAGTTATTCAAATTTGCCGCCATATTTCGAATCGGTCAATGATGTCACTTTGTTAGCGGAAAGACAGAGGACAATAGGAGGAACAAACCTCGACGTAGCGATACGTTCGAGTGACGTAAGCTTTATTTTTATTCATGTGCCAACCGCAGATCGGTTTGCTGGTTAACAAAGCAACTTGTGAAACGGTGATTTTTGTGAAAATGGCTGGAACATTAGAGTGCACGCCATAGAGTGATTTTCATTTGACTGTGAAATACTAACTAGCTATTAGTGTATAGGAGTCAAAATTCAACAAAAGGAAACAATGGAATTGTGATCTACTAGTGTGTATTAGCTTAGTAACTATTTCACAGTCCGATGAAAATCACTCTATATCCGTGAATATGCACTATTATGTACAGACTAGTTGATATCACTGAAGCAGAACAGTGCAAATAACAATAGCAAGGTATCATTAATTGTCTTTGTCTTTCTTTGTGTAGTTTATGCCTGGCTGAATTCTTAGTTATCGGATAACAAAATAGTTGATAACTAAATACTATTATGCGCTAAATAGTAAGTAGTTTTTCACGGATATATGGCGTGCACTCTATGTATCACTACAATGTGTTTGTTAGTAAACACGAAGTATCGCTATACTTCTGTTCCTTAGTCTTCACCGTGGAACCATATTACTAGCATAATAAAAATATCCACAACCGTACCAGCGTCCAGTTTATAGCTAAGGACACCTATAACCAGACTGGTCCCAGCTCCGCACTTTGATTTGGGATTGCTGACCCTCGGATCTGGATTAAGTCAAGGGATTAAGTCTAACATGCCTGGTAAGCCATTTGCACCATCCCTTGGTCAGTACAAAGTTAACAGAGTGGAATATCTCTTCTATTAACTTTTGTAGAACGGTCAAACGCGACCAGTAGAATGTTTAGTAATTTTTTCCTTAATAACAACTGACCAATAAGCTTGAGCCCGCGTTGACGGCCTTCTCTGACCGTCCCTTCCCATTCGATGCGAGGGAACACGGACGCTCGGGTCCCTTGTCCTTACCCATGTTGTTGTGATCGTTTGTCCCTGTTGGGCATGTCTGGCGTAGTCCCAGTCAATGACAGATTCACAAGAAGTGGGTGAAACGTTTTTGAAGGAACAGGCCGGATCTCTAAGCACGAGTCTAATCATTTTAGATTTATATCCAATGGGTAAATGCTATTGTACCTATTAATTATTTATCAAGTTTTTAAATCATTGATAAAATTTAGACAGAGTTTTATCGGATTTATTTACAAATATTAACCCCGAGGCTGACCCTAATTATAAACTTGCGTTGACATGACATATTTGCATGATCATTGTGGAATGTCCTTTCTGTTCTCTGCATACTTGAGCGAGTCTTCCAACTGTGTAATGACCGCCAGCTAATCAACACGGACCCACTCGCCGTCCAGAAGAACTCAGTAAGTCTTCTAACTGCAGTAAAATGACCTCAAAAGTTGCTCTTCTGCTTCTTTTGCTACTGGTTTGTGTACATGTTCACGCAAGAAGGAAAGGCAAATCGAAACACAGAGACAAGTTGCATCAACGTTTTCCAAGTAAGTTGCTTTAAACTCAACATGTGCTTGGTAGAACACAGAGGAAAGCTTTGTTTATGTTTATTAAATATATACAAAAACGATATCTTTATTTGCTTGGGTATCTTTGCGTGCAGACTGCTGGGAGTGAATTTGGAAGGCATTCTTGGGAGAGGCTGATCAAATTGTACAGTTATTGGATTCAATCAATTGGATTAGATCTCGTCTCGATTGTGAAGAACGTTCCGATTGCATCTTTTAGCACGTCTTTCTAATAGTCATTTCTGTACTCGATAACATCAGTCAGTTATTTACAAATGGGCTAAAATCTGGAAGATTGTTGGCAAGGTTTTAACTGGAATAAAAAATATAGCTATTTTAAGTTCTTCTCGCAGATTTAAGGCTATTTTAGATCTTTGAAATTTTGCCCTGCTCTGCGAGGACATGAAAAGTTATTTCTACAGCTTTTGAAAGTGTGTTGACAGATAAGAATTAGGTCACGCGAGTGATCGGAGAACCGTCACGATGAGCTCCAACTCATTTCATACAATCAAAGTAAAAAATTTTGACTCAAATTAAATCATTATTAAAATCAAAAACATATTTTTTGTCCCCTTTTGACAGTTTACTCAACAAATTACCAATTTGGTTAAACATGGACCGTAATTAAGCATGACTAACTTTCCTGAATAAATATTTTTGTCTGAGCGTTTAGCAACGTACATGAACTGTACGAGTTCAAACGTATAATCAATGACACGAGGTCTTGCTAATGTCTCATGTAATGTTCATATGTTAAAAATTACGCTTGTTCGTCAATTGTTTGTAGGTCAAACGTTCAAACAATGTTTGCAGCTTTTTGCAGCCTTCGCAACCGCAAAGGTAATATTTAGACGGTGGCGCATCGATTGTTCCCCTTTGATGAAACTTTGTTGGATTTTTCTTCGCTCAAAACAACAGACAAACACTAGACGTTACTTGATTGACAAAAAGCTTATTTACATCGGTTATCTCCATCATGATCTTAATCACTTAAGGCAATTGTTTTCAAACGAAAGATAGGAGAAATGTTTTGATAACAAAATTGCTTTTGAATTGGGGTCTAATGATGCAGTAAATCCGGAAATTCATTTTGGATGCAATATCTGTAATAAAAATTGGCGCTTGAGGCGAAAGTTGATAGCTTGCCAAACGATCAAGCGATAATACACATGGCGGTTCGAGATGTCTTTGCTGGTTAAACGCTTTCAGCTCTTTTGGGTGTAATTCAAAAGTCATAGTGGTGTGTTTTCATCACTTAAGCAATAGCTGTCATCTGTGTGGTCTATTCTAGCCAGAACACAAATGGTTGAGCATAGATAGGGAGATTGGGAGGTCTCTAAAAGTGCAGGAAAAAAAATGAGGACACAACAAAATGCGTCAAAAACAAACAAGATCATAAAAAAAGAAGAAAGAAACCGGCAAGCAAAAAAGCAAACAAACAAACAAACAAAAAAAGCAAACAAACAAAAAAACAAACAAACAAACAAACAAAACCCACACCACTACCAAAACAAAACAAAACAAAACAAAACAAAACGAACCAAACAAAACCAAAACAAAACAAACGAAACCAAACCAAACCAAACCATTTTTTTAATAAAACGTTAACGGTTGGAGTTTTGAATCTGACACGTGAATCTGAATCTGACATCTGAAACTAGCTGCAAATTTTGATAAGTACAACGCTGAATGATGCAGTTTGTGGTAAATTGTAATATAAGTTATGATGCTTGACTTAGAATTATGTTTTTGTCAAGGAAAATCTAATACTTCATACATATTTGCTTTGATGGAGCACAGTATCGTGATAATAGTTAAGGGTTCTATATTAAGCTCTTCTACGATATTGATCAAGCGTTCTATTCTATCACCACCAAGTATTTTATTGTGATCGTGATAATAAAATTTAAGTCTTCTATCGAAGTCATGATCATGCATTCCAACGTACCATATATCACAGGATGTTAGCTATCTGAGGGAAACTCCCAAGTCGACTGGACCTTTACTCTTTATTACCGCAATCTTGTATCGCGGATATTCAGATAATCCAAAACATGCAGTCAAAGGAACAAAACACTTCCAACAACTAGCCGGGCGTAAACAAGTACTTAACTGTAAACATGTCAACACATCTCAGGGACAAGGTTACACGAGGGGTGCATATCGCTATTTGTTGGCTAAATCCTCCTCAAAAGGAGAAAAATAATGGCGTTATCCAATAAATTTTTAAGGATTTATCCAGCAGATCGATAGCGCTATCCACCCCTAGCCCTCGTGCAGCCGTTGTCAGCCGTTACCAAGTAAGTACTTGTTTATGCATCACTAGCTGTTCACGCGTCGCTAGCAAAAATTAGAGTGGTAATAGCATTGGACAAGTAGACAGAATTTGTGAGGCTTTTTATGAGGATTATAGAAAAGTACCACAATGAGAATCACGAAAGAAGAAACAATTGTACTAGTGACCAAAGAATGTTGAGTGGTTTGATCTACACGTTACATACGCTGTTGCTCTTCGAAGATGCCTTAGATCCAGTTTACACGCGAAGTTGTGGCCACCTCAGCACTAGGGCCAACTCTTTTGTTTTCTTTTCCATCGGTCTGACACCAAAAACAAAAGAGTTAGCCCTAGTGGAGGGTCTCAATGGGGTGGTGGCTATTAGGCTTAACGGTTAACCCCATTGAGACCCTCCTAGTGTTAGGGTTACTCTGATGTAAACAAGCTCTCATCAGTTCTGAACGGTAGAACTATTGACGGGTTTATATAATTTCCTTGGACATAAACACTGAAAGAAGCCGAATCCATGTTTGATAAACGAACGACAGACACTAATGATAAATTTTTTGTTGAAGTTCATCCAAGATATGGCCGCCATGACTTGCATGATTTTCACGATCACGACCATCACGATCACAGTCACGATCACTTGACTTGCCATGATTTTCACGATCACGACCATCACGATCACAATCACGATCACTTGACTTGCCATGATTTTCACGATCACGTGACAGTAGCCATGTTGGTTGGCAAATACAATTACATCGTTTTTAATTAGAAAGAATTCAAATGTTCAGGAAAGGGATTCTTCGTTTCCTGCCACTCAATATGGCTGCTGTGATCACTTGATCGTGCAATGCCTGGCCTCCATCTATAAACACTTTCGTAAACACTTTCATTTTGTAAGAATTTCTTTATTTAAAAAGGTATTTTTTGTATTTCTGTCTGCCATGGGTGCCAAAATTTTCATAGGCTTCAAACGTACCGATCGAGAACGAAAATTGGTCGTCCACCCTGTTTTGATTGATGTGGTGTTGTCAGCTGAAGTAGGCGTAAACCACTTGGTCTATTGCCCAAAGGCAATGAATTAAACAGTCTGTTTCTTGTTGCCGTTGTAGTCAAAATGATGAAAAGGCTGTCCCTATCGAGAACGAAAGTGGCCATGATCTACTCTGCTCTGATTGATGTGGCTCTGTCACTGCTAAAGTAGGTCAAAGACGACCTGTTCTTTTGCCCAAAGGCAACACACATTGTGTTTTAGTTGCCAATATGATGAAAATGATGAAAGTGGTGTTCATTTTTGAGTTCATGATTCCCATTAAAGTTACAGTATTATAATTCCTTAGTAATGGTCCGGCAAAGAAGTATGTCGCTAAAAAGAGCACAAAATGCCGGCGGATTTTTGAAATATTCAAAAATTAATATCTTTGGATTGCATAATGATATCCGAAATATTTTTTCAGTTGTATCTCTGATTTTAAGTGGTCTTTCAGATGCAGTGATCAGATTTGTGTAATTCTGAATTTCAAATTTTCGCGGCACGTTCATTACGTCATTTTCCCGCCAAAATCATAAAAATCGAAAAACAAAAAACATACGTTTTGTCTTCATGCCAAGTCTTATTTTCATTGGATTAAAACTGCAGAAGTTCGATAAACCTTGTCGTTTTTGAGGTCTTTTTTGCCCACCGTGTCTATTGTTAATGCATCCTGTGATTGTTTAATTTTTTAAACTCAAATCTTTATAAAACGAGTTTCAATACATTTTTCTCTATAAACATGTTCTTCAAAAGTTGATACATTCTCAAATTTCTGGTTTGGGGAAGTTGATATGTCGCAGAACATAAAAAGTACTCTAGTCCTTACAACGACCACTCGGCCTAAACATATCCCCATTGACCCACCACTAGAAAACGATTCTTGTAGTTTTGAGGACGGATATGTGATCTGATTATGTCAGCCATACAAAAGCTATGCATGTAACTCAGTCCCTGTTTCTGTTAGGTCAAGTAGTCGTAGCAGATATCACTCTATGGATTAAGTGTCCCTAACAAAACAAAACCAATGGCATGTAATAACTGGGAATACGAGCCTGTTTTGCATGAGGTAGTATAACCCTAGTAAGAAGGTGAATTCTTTTGTTTTTTGTGTCCACAGGAAAAGAAAACAAAAAAGTTGGCCCTAGGGCTAAGGCTAAGGCTACCTATCTTCAAATACACAGGCACTAATTTGCGAGGAATTAAGAATTAGACATTTGAGTATCATGATCTTTTTTATCTTACTGAGTTGGTCACCTTTAATTAATACTCCGGCATATTGTATGCCATTCTAAGGACATTCAATAGATTCTCAGCCAAGATAATAAACTGAACGATGACAATAGTAGTAATACTACTTCAGTCTGTCACTCAGGCTTGTACTACGTCTAGACTCAGGATATGTCCTACAGTACTCCACTTATCCGGATAAATTCAAAGGCACATCCTTTTCCTCCAGTAATACACTACGGTCAGGAAGGAAACAATACCACAGGCGACAAGTAGAACCAAAAGACATTGTTCAGAGTAATCCACATATTCTTTGTTTTGTAGTTTTAACAAATCGCGAGCTTCGTTCTAATTAACAGCAGTGGATGACCCTTTCCTCTGCGCCTTAGACAAAAGAAAATAGCCATTGTAGTGCTGACGAGAAATCT
This sequence comes from Telmatactis stephensoni, assembly GCA_029948255.1. Lineage (NCBI taxonomy): Eukaryota > Metazoa > Cnidaria > Anthozoa > Actiniaria > Isophelliidae > Telmatactis > Telmatactis stephensoni. Next base: position 231,537 of record JALIZF010001870.1, on the reverse strand, counting down.
AACCGTGGCGAATACTGAGATGCGTTTTCATATTCATTTGTAGCATAGGACGTATCATTAGACATAGTGCAGTATTCATGACCTGCGTGTGAGAGAAAGTCATGTACGCGGAGACGAGAATTTACAGTTTTCATGCAAACTCACAAACCCCTGCCAAATTAGGCATTCAAAAACTAAGAAAAGTATAACAATATTTCTTTTGCCAAAACGTTTTTCATGAAACTTAGCTTGAGTTTGAGCCTTCTCATCTTCCCATTTTGTTTGGCGTTTTATATTGTTGTTTTTTCCATTTTGTGTTCCAACTTAGACTTATGCTAAGCAAAAGTTTAACAGTATATATTGTTTCTTATAGATTTAAAAACACTGTCATGGATATTAAAATTGCAAGTTTTAATTAATTCTTGTCTGCATTGACTAATGATCAAGTGTTCTATAGTAGCAGCCCAATGTTCTATTTTGATAATGATCAAGCATTCCATTTTCTCAAATTATTCCATTCTTTTGTCCTGTAGATAAAACGGGTCTGTTTTATTTATTCATGTGTTGTTTTAATATATTTATCAATCCAATCATTCCGATCAAGTGTTCCATTTGATTAATACGAAATTAATTACTTAATTCTTCAATCAAGCAAGACAAATGGATATCTAAAACAAAGGAAAAACACCTAATTAATATCATTAATTGCATCGGTCTATAATCAATCTAATCGCATGCGTGAAGGAGTCTCGATGAAAGCCTTCGCTGGCAATGTCGGCGAGACTCTACTCCGAAAACGACTGATTGCCTGAGCGCCCGAGCTCAAGAATAGTCTATATACTTCTTTCTGAGAAATTACGCACAAACATTTTCAGAGGTTGACACTGTTTGCGTGCCACATCGCATACATTTCGTAGAATATTTCTGAGTCAGCGAAGACTGATAAAATTTATTAATGAGTTGCCAAAGCTCGGAAAAATGTGACTCGTTTACTAGTTTTCAAATCAGTGGGCACTATACTTTTGAAAGCCTCATTTGATTTCATGAAAAGAGGCCATTCATTCTTACAACGAAGGGATTATATTTGTGTCTTGTATATACCTATTTGCACAAAGATTGACCCTTCAATGCTTCAAAACATAGAAGCTGAGATCGAAATGAACTTTGGGAAATCTGCTGCTGAGTAGACGATTTCAACGAAGCGCGTGGACGTGGACATTTCGAAACAGCAACTGAGACAAATTATTGGTATTCCAAACAAGATTATGTAGCGAATGCATAGATAAAACACATGGAAATCCACACATTACTTGTGTACGCAGGAACCATTTTGGTATCAGTTTCTAGGTTCGATGATTTATTTAAAAGGGTCAATTTTTGTGCAAATATATATATATGTGATAAATCAATTTACAAACCACTTACGATCATCTTACAGCCCACTTGAATCTGAGCAATAAACATGATGTCAAATGTAAAAAAATGTAATGCTTTATGTAATGTATAAAGAACGAGAGAGAGTGTTTTATCGGATATAAAGATCCGAGCCGTAGGCGAGGATCTTTATACCGATAAAACACGATCTCGAGTTCTTTATACGGCTTAAAAAACTCCAACACATATTAGAGTGGTTCTCTAAAAGAAATTCAAAAATATCTTCATTTATCTTGGAGAAAATCGAGGTTAAAGTTTATGTAAATTAGGCCGAATCTTTATCAGATTTAAAGACACTCGTCACGGTGGCGATTTTCATTGTGTTTGCCTTATGAATTATTAATGAGTTTTTTAATTGTAGTTAAAGTGCACTCAGCACTTCCAGAAACAAAAATGTTGCATAGCTACGCAATGTGAAAATTATATATAAAAAGATTAAGCTGTAAATTTTTCAGTTTATTGTATTTCAATTCCAGTTGCATTGCTTGAATGCCGGATTTGAGACGGTATCTCCAAAAACATTCTTTGCAGCTCGAGTTAATATATCTATTTAAAATTCTATATTTTATTCAAAAAGGACTTGGTTTGGACCACTGTGGTTTCTCTGATGCTGTTGGCATGATGTTTGTGATCATTTTCAGTTCCTATAAATTCTCCTTTTTGTTCAGTGATTTTGTTGTTCTTGTTCTTCTCCTTGTTCTTCTTCTTGTTTCTTCGTTCTTGTTCACAGTTCTTCTCGTTCTTCTTATTTTAAGCTTTGAATTTAAATCAAATCATATGTGCAAAAGTAAATTGCCCAACAGCTATAACATTAATAATTATCATAATAATAATTTGGCTAGTTCATCAGCCTTTCTTGCGTCACAAGTGCTGAATTACGAAGGGTGGAGCTCAACGTGGTCGAGTCGAAGGTATATATACCTATTTGCACAAACATTTAGCCTTCAAAACAAAGAAGCTGAGACCAAAATGAACATTGATTAATTTGCTGATTAGTTGATTCTAAAGAAGCGCGTGGACGTGGACGTTCAAACAGCGACTGAAAGAAGTGTTTGGAATTCCAAACATGATTATGTAGCGAATTCATATAGATAAAATACACTGAAAATCCCTATATTGTTAGTGTACCCAGGAGTCATTTCGGTCTCGGCTTCCGTAGGTTCGTTGATTTTAAAAGAGTCAATGTTTCTGCAAATGGGCACATACCACTGTTGGTATATACTGACAAAGGCGCTTTCAGTTACGAAGACAATAACACAGTTACATACGTCAACACTTTTCAGCCACTATCATCCGACCGACCCATGTCTCACCACGGAACACAGCTTAGATCGGAACTAGTTCGTTTTTACTGAGCGAGAAAAACCGGAGTACCCGGAGAAAAACCCTTGAAGCAAGGGAGAGAACGAACAAGAAACTCAAGCCACATGTGATGCCCCGTTCGGGAATCGAACAGAGGTGACAGACCAGCACTCTCGTCGCTCGACCACCCTTGCTGCCATTTTATGAATGATGTCACTGCTGTTGCAAACGCTATTAGTGATGTTTTTGATATATCTCAGTTTCTATAGATTCTCTTTTTGTTAATGATGTTCTTCTTGTCTTGCTCTAGTTCGTCTTGTTGTTGTTGTTCTTGTTCTAAGCTTTAAATTCGTGTAAATCAATTCAAATGTGCAAAAGAAAAGCTGGGACTATTCCTTACCAATTGCAATTGCCATTTTATGAATGCTATTGCTGAGCAAATTTCTTATTAAATTGTCCCAAACCTTCATCGGATGCAGATGCACCATCTTGCATTGATTACAGTTACATGTGGTACAAAATCTCAACATCTAAAACTGGGTGGATCACCACATCTGTTCGAATACAACATATGTTGGTCTTATTCCGTTATTTCTGTTATCTAACAAACTCTGGGCTACCGCGGCTGAATAGTTTTAATATTGGATTAACTAATTAAATTGCCTTTAGGAGAATTTGTGGTTTCGATCAATAGAGACTTGATACAATTATTTTTCACCATCAAGTAACATAACTATTTTCACTTTCCCAATCTTCAGTAGGAAATCTTCAGTCGGACTCTCCTCCATCTTCAGGGGTAAATGGTCAAGCAAAATTAGAGCCCAGGCAAACGGCTTTAGCAAGTTTGCTCGCAACATCATTCGATTTTGTTGAATAGCAACTAATGTTGAAACCGTTCTTAAACGGTAACCCCCAAGGTAATTGAAAACATATTTCTACAAGCTCTTCTCTAATGTTCACCTTAAGCCTCAAGCCAAAAGGTACTTAAAACATTCATACCATAAACCACAGCATAGATACCAAAGTCTAGATATAAAGGCTACCTCAGACCTCTGAGCGTATATGCACCCCTTTACTTTGGACGTAAAGTCTTTGTGACATAACAGTTATCTTGCAACGTGAATGATGGAAACTGAAATATCAACTCAATTGAAGCAAATCAGCACGAAACGCAAAAATTATTTTTGTGCCAAATATTTTATGTTGTTGTTTGAAATCAGTTTCTACTGATTAAATAAATATTTTAGGGCATTGCTTTGCTTTCTTTGTCCGCTTTTGTTAAGTTTAATTCTTTGCAGCTAACCTAAATACATATGTAAGGGACGCTCAGTAGAGACTTTCGTTTGGCCTGCTCTAGACCTTTATTTAACTAACACTCAATCTCGTCTGAATCTGAATCTCATCTGAATTAACTCTCTTTTTATTCGGATTTGTTGGTTCTAATTAAATTATCTAATTAAATAGCATGTCAAAATTATCTGATATTAACTGGAAATTTCTAAAGGCATTGCCTTACAATTGAAATGTAAGAATTGGAATACTTGGATATAGAAAGTAAACGATACAAAAATCAGTTAATGGACGATTAAAGTACAATTTACAAGAAAGCGTTCAATTTACATTGAAAGGTCAATGAAAGGTCAACTGCCACATCGTTTGAATGGTTTTAGGGCTCAGTGTTTAAGTGCCCTTAATAAACTTCAGGGGGCACGGCGTCATATACGTCATAGAACAGGTTCAAGCCAAGCACAGAGACTGCGTAAGTTCAAGGTGAAACTTAGCTTGTATGTGCATTGTGCAATAACAATGACTCACCGGTAACAACTTGCCTTGGAGACCATCGCGGGCTAATTGTAACTCGTTCGTTCATTACACATGCACGTACATTTGTTAATAATTATTAAGATAAATAGAAAAGCTCAAAAATATTCGTCCTTAATTGTGTTATACACTTGTAACTTACTCACAATAATCCCCAGGTCTATCGTAAAAACAATTCGAAAAATCAATGGGTGAAATCAAACTACAACCTATAATAACAATTGGTGTATTACAGGCGCTCTGATTGGTCGAGAAGCATGTGCGATTACAGTACACACGCATAGATGACGTCGTCATTGAATCTTACACCTGTTCTGATTGGATAAATTATTTCGATGAATGTTATATAAAACAAATAGACTACATTTTTCGAGGGTCTGCACTCTAATACTGTACTCTGTACTCGATTTCGTCTCGTAGCGTATTTTTTTGTTCTCACCACATTTTGACGTCATCTGTGTATCTATTAGAGTACAGATGCACGGAAATATGGAATCTCATTGTTTATTAAATTAATAATTATTTGCTATTATAAGCCTTTAAAACCTTATAAGGTTTTTTAATTTGTTCCTTTTCGTGTTTCATTTAGTTCTTTACGACCTGTTTTTTCATCTTTTTATACAGAACCCTACGCATGGATGCACTACTCGTCTAATTATAATGCTGTCAAAGGTAATACAATATCTTTTGTTTCCCAAAAGATCCGATAAATTAGCTGGTCTATTAACCTATAAATAAAGGTCAGTCTGGTGCTTCGTAAAAAGCCAGCTATTTACAGTTTTGATGATATTTATGTTAATTTACTGTTTGCGCACTTCTGTATTTTCCTGCGACTTTTTCAGCAACATTGCACGCAGCAAAGTAGCACCGTGCGTTCATAAGGACAGCAGACAATTGGCACTAATTATTTAATTAGACTTAATTTGGCTAAGTATTTTGGTAGTTGTAGTGTATATTGCTATTTGCACTAACATTTCAAAAGCATCGAATTTAGAAGACCAAAATGTGTTCTGGATACTCTCGTAATATTTGGATTTTAATGCGTTTTATCTATCAATGCGCTACATAATCGCGTCGATCTGGAATACAAACAATTTGTCGTAGCCGCTGTGTGAAACGTTCACGTACACGCGCTCCTTAAAAATCATCTAATCAACAAATTTCCCAATGTTCATTTTGTTCTCCACTTGAAAGGGTCAATGTTTTTGCAAATAGCTATGTGACGCAATAACATGGATTTTCAAGATAGCAGAGTTTTATTACACTGAATATTCAATATCACTGTTGTCTATTTACAGAGCAAGGATGCGTAGACTTAAGAGGCAGCTTATGTGAAAGGTACGCCAAGAAACCGGATTACTGTCATTACGCAAGGAATTTCATGAGCAGATACTGTCGAAAGGCATGCAGAATGTGCGGTGAGTGAACAAGACGACAGGGGATTGGTACTGATTATCGGGGGTGAGGTCAGGGGGGGTGGGCTCCTATATATAGAAGGGTGGGGATGCTCGTTGGAAATTTTGAAAATATCCCCTAAAAGGTACGTGAGGTGGGCGTGGCAACACATGTTTCCCACCAAAAGGTACCAACCCAAAAAACAAGTGTAATATTTTTCAGTTTTAATAATATCAAAGACAGAATCAACCATCTACTTGTAAAGTTTATAAGCGCATCGTATTTACTAACAAAACCGGCACCCTAAAAGGTACCAGTTTGGTCTGTGGTAGTCCATTACCATTTGAGACACCCTAAAAGGTACCAGATTGCTGGTTTTGACCCTTAAAAAGTACGACGAGCATTCCCACCCAAAATATATTGGAGTCCCCCTCCCGGGAGACTTTTTGAGAGGTAAAAAAACCCTGTTTTCTTTGCTTCCCGTTTAGTGACGGATTTTCTAACTGAGCTCTATGTCTGGGTTGTTCAGGAGTGAGTAGAAAGCACGCTCGTACATGGGGCCTCTTGAGCTTTGTACGAAAGCTGAAATGCCTTTTCTTTTCTTCGTAAGCCTTTCTAGGGAGGGACAATGGACAGGGAACTTCAATGCCCTGCTATTTTGACAAACCTTCGAGTTTCAGATAGCAAATTTAGTCTAAATTTCTGGTCTATTTTGGAAATTTAAAATTTGACTGACTTGTAATGTTTCATATTCACAGCCGAAAACAATGGAAACAAGCCTACTACTGCAAGTGAAACGCCTAGTATTGATAACGATAATGGGGTCACTGGTTTGACACAAGGAATAAGTAAGACATAATTTCTTTAAGATTACTGAGAACCATTTCAAAAAGAAAGAAAAAAGGAGGAAGTAGAGAACGAAGGCAACAACGATGCTAAATACAAAGCACTTTACTTAGAGTGGTCGAGGGGTTAAAGTTTCGCTCCTGCCTAACACCTCCATGGTTCCATGTTCAATTCCCGAATGGGAAATCTCATGCCTGCTCAGTTTGAGAGTTCTTCCCTCTACCTCCTTGCTACGTTTTTTGTTTGGGCAAACACTACATTGTGGCAAATCCCTTTCCAACAACCCACAAAATAGTTTGCTTCAATATGTTGTGTACGTTTGAACATCGCTTTGAGCCAACAATTAGTTCAACATTTCTCTCCTTCTGTTTTCGCCAAAGTGTAACTCAATATATAATGTTTGGTCCGTTCGAACAGCCGTACAACTTTGTCAACAATGTTGTGACCAAGCAATGTTGGATGCGTTTAGATGTTGATTGTAGTTCATGTTTGTGCAGTATCATTACTAAATATTCCAATAATTTTCTATTGCGGAAATATCTCCATAAAACAACAACAACAACAACAACAACAACAACAACAACAAAACAGACAACAGAACTACTAACAATTTTCAAAAGTTCTTAAATTAATATATCTTTGTTATTGATATTTCAGAAAATGGCGGACCAAACGTTAACGGGAAGGGAAGCGTTCTAAATGGGGGTATGTGATTAAAGCAAATTATATAATAATTGGTATATTACGCGCGCTCTGATTGGTCGAGAGTCGTGCATGATTACAGTACATAATTATAGATGACGTCATTGAATCTTACGCGCGCACTGATTGGTTGAAATGTTTAATTTGTATGAATATTAAATAAAACAGGATACTTTTCTTAGGTTCTTTGGTATGGGATTTTAAGAAGTTTCGTGTTATTTTAGGCTGTGAAGACCTCATAGAAGACTGTTCAAGATTCATTAAAACTCAAATCCAATGCAATCTTTTTGCTGGTTTGACAAGAAAGTACTGTGCGAAAACATGTGGTTATTGTAAGTATTTACCAATCTCTGTGTATACTCTCAATATCAGAGGTTATTATTATTTTTTTATTCTTCTTTGACATTATATTATTTTTTTCTGTCTCACGCCAAAGGAACTCAGAAGAATAGAGAAAAATAATAGCCTGTGATAATTACGGTAATAATGGTTATAATTTAATTATAACTTATATATTGACTTATAAAGCGCATTCTCCATGACTTCATGATGAATGCACTTAAATAACTATTACATACATCTTTATGTAATCAGCTAAAATGAAATTATACTAAAAATAAAGTATACTAATAATAAGAGTAAGCTCTGTGAGATTTGCAGGGAAAATTAATTAAATAGCACCAACACGTACATAAATTTCTTCTCTTTAAGGTTGCAGTGATCAGTTAGCTGAATGTTCATTGTTTATCAAGAAGCCATCTCAGTGTTCACTGTTGAATGGATTCTTCAGAAAGTATTGCGCAGAAACCTGCAAGCTTTGTGGTGAGTGAGTGATTGGGGTTCCTTTGGTGAAGGTATATACTTTATGATGCAAAATCACATTGTCTCTAATACCCTATATACCACTTATTATAAAATATTTGAGATATAACGCGCGCGCTGATTGGCTAGCTACCATGTTTTTATCCGGACGACAGAGACATGGCTCGCACAAAAACATTGAAAATATTTTATAAAAGCAATATAAAACGATCGCTTATGTCTCTGTACTGTGATTTAAACACTCTGGAAGATGTAGAGCACTCGAACAGCAAGAGAAACACTCGGCTACGCCTCGTGTTCCTAAGCTTGCTTTTCTCTTGCTCTACATCTTCCATCGTGTTTATATCACAGTACAGAGACGTGCGCGCGCGTTTTATATTGCTTAATTAGATATTTTCTTGTGTGTTACGGACTGATATTTTACGAGTTGCGTACGTATTTTGCCGAGCTTTTAGGTGAGAGGATTTATTATATTACTGCTTCTTAGCTTCCCTTATTTTCCAATTGTTCTGTGTAAAAATATGGTAACCAGTTTTCAACTTTGTAATACGGCATGTAATACGGCCTCATATTTGCTTAGTTCTATTATCCTTATTTGGTCAAATTACGTCATAGTTATATAAAAAATGTTCATAATTTCCATTGTCTCTGGTACCATATATTTTCTTTATTACTATATATTTCTGCGATATTAAAGATATCATGCATAGTGCCGTTTAAAGCCATACATTATATCAGCCCTTAGAATCACGGAATTTTTGAAAAATAGAGGGATTAAGCATCACGTAATTATATAAACGAGAAACAGCAGATGACGGAGTCGATCACGTGATCTCATTTTTCTGCGTTGCCGTTTTAACGTGAATCTGAGTCATTTCCGAAAATGAACGTAAACGCTTGAAGTTAAGGCGGTGTTACACGAGACGATTTTTAACGATGATTTTCCGCGCAACGTTGCAACAACTTGCAATATTTTGCGTTACGAGTTTCTGACTTGGATTCAAAAACTCGCAACGCCTTGCCGAAGCGAAAATTGCAAGGAAAATCGTTCCAAGTGTCATTTTACACGAGAAAGATTTTTAACGCAACGCCGTTAAAAATCGTCTCGTGTAACACCGCCTTTACTCTCACATTTACGTGCAAAACGCGCCTCACCATGCGCGAACAAAGGAAGTCACATGACCCTCCTGCCGTCTGCCGTTTTCCATTTACGTGATACTTGATCTCTCTATTCTTTACGGATTTTAGCGCGTTTACTATTATATCGCGCATCAAGAAATTGAAATTCCCCTTCGTGCGGATATAAATGCGACCTATTGCTGTGTTGACTTGAGAGCGATATCTAGAGAGATGCACAGTTTACAAGACTTTCTCTTTAAATTTTATGAAATCTCAAAGATTGTTTACAAAATGATCATTATTATTTCAGGTTTACCCCAACTACCAGTCAAGAAAGCAGGTAAGTAGGCACCTGAATTATACCTTCTGTTTTAGTTGCAGTGCCTTCCATTTTCATTACCAGCTCAACATTTTGTCAAAATCCCAGTCACGCTATCTCCATCATATTACAGTGACTAATACACAAACTAGTGTTTGTAAACGAGGGGATGTGAAAATGAAGCTATTGAGAACGTACCATACACATAACGAGTACTTTGTAGCTTTTAGCTTGATTATGCACAATTTACGCGACTTTGTATCAATTAATTGTGTGCAGACGGACGCGTACGTGAACACACGGATAGATGGTGGAGACTGAATCAAATCTTCACATTCACAGGTTGTGCCGATGAATTAGCAGAATGTAAATCGTTTTCAATCGAAGACTGTCGAGTACACGAGAAATTCTGCCAAAAATACTGTGCAAAATCCTGTGGATATTGTGGCAAGTTTACGTTCCTAAATTTAATATATAATTTTCACAAATTCATGGAGATTTCGTTCTTATTTCACTTTCGTTCAATGTTTCAGAGGAAAAACCCCAAGGTATAACCACAGCTAAACCAGTAACGAGAGTAAAAACCGTAACTGATAACGTTTTACTGTTAACTTTTGCTGACCCAGTTAAAACTAAAGCTACTATAACAGTAACTGACGCAAGCGTGAAAACAGATTTACCGTTAACAACAACTGAATCCGTTAAAACTGACGTAGACGTGAAAACAGATTTACCGTTACCTACTGCGGAAACAACGACTGACGCTAGCGTGAAAACAAATTTACCTTTGACAACAGCTGAAACCGTTAAAACTGACGTAAACGTGAAAACGGACTTACCGTTGACAACAGCTGAAACCGTTAAAACTGACATAGACGTGAAAACGGACTTACCGTTGACAACAGCTGAATCCGTTAAAACTGACGTAGACGTGAAAATAGATTTACCGTGGACAACAGCTGAAACCGTTAGAACTGACGCAGACGTGAAAACGGACTTACCGTTACCTACTACGGAAACAACGACTGACGCAAACGTGAAAACGGACTTACCGTTGACACCAGCTGAAGCCGTTGAAACTAACGCAGACGTGAAAACAGATTTACCGTTACCTACTGCGGAAACAACGACTGACGCAGACGTGAAAGCACATCTTTTGTTGACAACAGCTGAAACCGTGAAAACTGACGCAGACGTGAAAACGGACTTACCGTTGACAACAGCTGAAACCGTTAAAACTGAAGCAGACGTGAAAACGGACTTACCGTTGACAACAGCTGAATCCGTTAAAACTGACGTAGACGTGAAAATAGATTTACCGTGGACAACAGCTGAAACCGTTAGAACTGACGCAGACGTGAAAACGGACTTACCGTTACCTACTACGGAAACAACGACTGACGCAAACGTGAAAACGGACTTACCGTTGACACCAGCTGAAGCCGTTGAAACTAACGCAGACGTGAAAACAGATTTACCGTTACCTACTGCGGAAACAACGACTGACGCAGACGTGAAAGCACATCTTTTGTTGACAACAGCTGAAACCGTGAAAACTGACGCAGACGTGAAAACGGACTTACCGTTGACAACAGCTGAAACCGTTAAAACTGAAGCAGACGTGAAAACGGACTTACCGTTGACAACAGCTGAATCCGTTAAAACTGACGTAGACGTGAAAACAGATTTACCGTTGACAACAGCTGAAACCGTTAAAACTGACGCAGACGTGAAAACAGACTTACTGTTACCTACTACGGAAACAAATTTACCGTTACCTACTGCGGAAACAACGACTGACGCAGACGTGAAAGCACATCTTTTGTTGACAACAGCTGAAACCGTGAAAACTGACGCAGACGTGAAAACGGACTTACAGTTGACAACAGCTGAAACCGTTAAAACTGACGCAGACGTGAAAACGGACTTACCGTTGACAACAGCTGAAACCGTTAAAACTGACGCAGACGTGAAAACGGACATACCGTTGACAACAGCTGAAACCGTTAAAACTGACGTAGACGTGAAAACAGAAGTACCTTTGACTACTACTAAAACCATGACTAACGCAGACGTGAAAACAGATTTACCGTCACCTACTGCGGAAACAACGACCGAGGCAGACGTGAAAACAGATCTACCGTTGACAACAGCTGAAACCGTGAAAACTGACGCAGATGTGAAAACGGACTTACCGTTGACAACAGCTGAAACCGTTAAAACTGACGCAGACGTGAAAACGGACTTACCGTTGACAACAGCTGAAACCGTTAAAACTGACGCAGACGTGAAAACAGATTTACCGTCACCTACTGCGGAAACAACGACCGAGGCAGACGTGAAAACAGATCTACCGTTGACAACAGCTGAAACCGTGAAAACTGACGCAGACGTGAAAACGGACCTACCGTTGACAACAGCTGAAACCGTTAAAACTGACGTAGACGTGAAAACAGAAGTACCTTTGACTACTACTAAAACAATGTTGACAACAGCTGAAACCGTTAAAACGGACGCAGACGTGAAAACGGACTTACCGTTGACAACAGCTGAAACCGTTAAAACTGACGCAGACGTGAAAACGGACCTACCGTTGACAACAGCTGAAACCGTTAAAACTGACGTAGACGTGAAAACAGAAGTACCTTTGACTACTACTAAAACAATGACTGACGCAGACGTGAAAACAGATTTACCGTCACCTACTGCGGAAACAACGACCGACGCAGACGTGAAAGCACATCTTTTGTTGACAACAGCTGAAACCGTTAAAACGGACGCAGACGTGAAAACGGACTTACCGTTGACAACAGCTGAAACCGTTAAAACTGACGCAGACGTGAAAACAGATTTACCGTCACCTACTGCGGAAACAACGACCGAGGCAGACGTGAAAACAGATCTACCGTTGACAACAGCTGAAACCGTTAAAACTGACGCAGACGTGAAAACGGACTTACCGTTGACAACAGCTGAAACCGTTAAAACTGACGCAGACGTGAAAACAGATTTACCGTCACCTACTGCGGAAACAACGACCGAGGCAGACGTGAAAACAGATCTACCGTTGACAACAGCTGAAACCGTGAAAACTGACGCAGACGTGAAAACGGACATACCGTTGACAACAGCTGAAACCGTTAAAACGGACGCAGACGTGAAAACGGACTTACCGTTGACAACAGCTGAAACCGTTAAAACGGACGCAGACGTGAAAACGGACTTACCGTTGACAACAGCTGAAACCGTTAAAACTGACGCAGACGTGAAAACGGACCTACCGTTGACAACAGCTGAAACCGTTAAAACTGACGTAGACGTGAAAACAGAAGTACCTTTGACTACTACTAAAACAATGACTGACGCAGACGTGAAAACAGATTTACCGTCACCTACTGCGGAAACAACGACCGACGCAGACGTGAAAGCACATCTTTTGTTGACAACAGCTGAAACCGTTAAAACGGACGCAGACGTGAAAACGGACTTACCGTTGACAACAGCTGAAACCGTTAAAACTGACGTAGACGTGAAAACAGGAGTACCTTTGACTACTACTAAAACAATGACTAACGCAGACGTGAAAACAGATTTACCGTCACCTACTGCGGAAACAACGACCGACGCAGACGTGAAAACAGATCTACCGTTGACAACAGCTGAAACCGTTAAAACTGACGCAGACGTGAAAACGGACTTACCGTTGACAACAGCTGAAACCGTTAAAACTGACGCAGACGTGAAAACGGACTTACCGTTGACAACAGCTGAAACCGTTAAAACTGACGCAGACGTGAAAACAGATTTACCGTCACCTACTGCGGAAACAACGACCGAGGCAGACGTGAAAACAGATCTACCGTTGACAACAGCTGAAACCGTTAAAACTGACGCAGACGTGAAAACGGACTTACCGTTGACAACAGCTGAAACCGTTAAAACTGACGCAGACGTGAAAACAGATTTACCGTCACCTACTGCGGATACAACGACCGAGGCAGACGTGAAAACAGATCTACCGTTGACAACAGCTGAAACCGTGAAAACTGACGCAGACGTGAAAACGGACCTACCGTTGACAACAGCTGAAACCGTTAAAACTGACGTAGACGTGAAAACAGAAGTACCTTTGACTACTACTAAAACAATGACTGATGCAGACGTGAAAACAGATTTACCGTCACCTACTGCGGAAACAACGACCGAGGCAGACGTGAAAACGGACTTACCGTTGACAACAGCTGAAACCGTTAAAACTGACGCAGACGTGAAAACGGACATACCGTTGACAACAGCTGAAACCGTTAAAACGGACGCAGACGTGAAAACGGACTTACCGTTGACAACAGCTGAAACCGTTAAAACGGACGCAGACGTGAAAACGGACTTACCGTTGACAACAGCTGAAACCGTTAAAACTGACGCAGACGTGAAAACGGACCTACCGTTGACAACAGCTGAAACCGTTAAAACTGACGTAGACGTGAAAACAGAAGTACCTTTGACTACTACTAAAACAATGACTGACGCAGACGTGAAAACAGATTTACCGTCACCTACTGCGGAAACAACGACCGACGCAGACGTGAAAACAGATCTACCGTTGACAACAGCTGAAACCGTTAAAACTGACGCAGACGTGAAAACGGACTTACCGTTGACAACAGCTGAAACCGTTAAAACTGACGTAGACGTGAAAACAGATTTACCGTTACCTACCGCGGAAACAACGGCCGACGCAGACGTAAAAACAGATCTACCGTTGACAACAGCTGAAACCGTTAAAACTGACGCAGACGTGAAAACAGATTTACCGTCACCTACTGCGGAAACAACGACCGAGGCAGACGTGAAAACAGATCTACCGTTGACAACAGCTGAAACCGTGAAAACTGACGCAGACGTGAAAACGGACCTACCGTTGACAACAGCTGAAACCGTTAAAACTGACGTAGACGTGAAAACAGAAGTACCTTTGACTACTACTAAAACAATGACTGATGCAGACGTGAAAACAGATTTACCGTCACCTACTGCGGAAACAACGACCGAGGCAGACGTGAAAACGGACTTACCGTTGACAACAGCTGAAACCGTTAAAACTGACGCAGACGTGAAAACGGACATACCGTTGACAACAGCTGAAACCGTTAAAACGGACGCAGACGTGAAAACGGACTTACCGTTGACAACAGCTGAAACCGTTAAAACGGACGCAGACGTGAAAACGGACTTACCGTTGACAACAGCTGAAACCGTTAAAACTGACGCAGACGTGAAAACGGACCTACCGTTGACAACAGCTGAAACCGTTAAAACTGACGTAGACGTGAAAACAGAAGTACCTTTGACTACTACTAAAACAATGACTGACGCAGACGTGAAAACAGATTTACCGTCACCTACTGCGGAAACAACGACCGACGCAGACGTGAAAACAGATCTACCGTTGACAACAGCTGAAACCGTTAAAACTGACGCAGACGTGAAAACGGACTTACCGTTGACAACAGCTGAAACCGTTAAAACTGACGTAGACGTGAAAACAGATTTACCGTTACCTACCGCGGAAACAACGGCCGACGCAGACGTAAAAACAGATCTACCGTTGACAACAGCTGAAACCGTTAAAACTGACGCCGACGTGAAAATAGACTCACCGTTGACTACTGCTAAAACAACGACTGAAGCAAGCACAAAAACTGGTATACTGTTGACTACTGCCAAATCAGTGACTAACGGAAGCGTAGAAACAGATTCACCGTTGACTACTGCTAAGCAGGTAACGGACGTAAAAACCAAAACGGATTCACCGGTAATCACTACTGAATCAGTGACTGACGCAAACGTTGAAACTAACTCTCCAACTGCTGAATCCATAACAGACGAGAACGTGAAAACCGTTTTACCGTTAACCACAGCAAAACCAGTAACTAACGGAAACGTTGAAACTGCTGAACCTGTAATCAATGGAAAAGTGACAACACAATTACCCACAACCACTGCTGAACCAGAAACTGACATAAACGTTAAAACCACTAAAGCTGTTTTACCGGTAACTGACGCAAATGGTAAAACTAAATTACCTCTAACTACAGCTGAATCCGTAACTAACGAAAACGTTGAAACCGATCTACCGTCATCCACTACAGAACCAGTAACATCTACTAGTGAGAGCACTAACTTGCACGGCATTTCTGTTTCCGTAGCAACTAACCAACTAACATTCCAAAACGCTGACAGAGAAACCTCGCCAGTTACAGAGCAATCAGTTGTTACAACGAAGCAGAAAACGAACGAAATTGACCCAACTGAACCAACAGTAGTATCTACAGAGCCAGTGAAGGGCACCACCAGTTCTCCATTGCAAACACTCCTTCCAACCACGGAATCTCTCCAAAAAGAGATCACAGCACCAACTGCGAGAGTGACGTCATCTTTCCAAAACGACACCACATTGCCAGCTGCGAAAGTGACGACATCTCTCCAAAAACACACCACATTGCCAACTGCGAAAGTGACAACGTCTCTCCAAAAAGATACGACATTGAGAGTGACGACATCTCTCCAAAAAGACACCACATTGCCAACTGAAAGAGTGACGACCCCTCTCCAAAAAGACACCACATTGCCAACTGAAAGAGTGACAATATCTCTCAAAAACGACACCACATTGCCAACTGAAAGAGTGACAATATCTCTCAAAAAAGACACCACATTGCCAACTGAAAGAGTGACGACCCCTCTCCAAAGAGACACCACATTGCCAACTGAAAGAGTGACGACATCTCTCAAAAAAGACACCACATTGCCAACTGAAAGAGTGACGACACCTATCCAAAAAGAGACCACATTGCCAACTGAAAGAGTGACGACATCTCTCAAAAAAGACGCCACATTGTCAACTGCGGGAGTGACGACATCTCTCCAAAAAGGTACCACATTGCCAACCGCGAGAGCGACTACTGAGGTACCAACGACGTCCAACGAGGTGGTCAGCACTGAGGAAACCACCAAGAATAACATTCCTACAGCAAGTGCGCAGACAGTATCAGAGAGGTCTGTTACTGCGGCATCAAGTCCCATCACAAAGAAACCAACGCTAGAGAAAAATACTACGCCGAAGAAGCAGAAAAATATTCCTCATAATTCTCCAACTCCGAAAGCAAAATCAGTGAAACGTCAATCGCCGACTCAAAGAAAAAGTAAGGAAATAGAAGGGGATAGAAGTCCATGAACAAAATAAATAAGAGTAAGAGATGAAATTTTAAATGAAAAATGAAAAATTAGAAACGGATTCTAAAGATGAATGAACGAAAGAATAAACGAGAAAAAAAATTGAACAAATGAATGAAAGAATGAATGACTGAACAAAAGAACGAACAAAGGCGGGGATGGATGGATGGAAACATGTAATCTCATACCAGTGCTGTTCATTAATTCAATCTTAACCGTACAATTAAAATTTATGTTTAAAATATATTCTACAACGCAGAATGTGAAGATCTAATAAAGGAGTGTCAAGGCTACGTGCAGGAGAACGCAAACTTTTGTAAATACCATGTACACTTTATGAAGAGGTACTGCGCGAAGTCATGTAAATTCTGTGGTAAGTAATAAGGAAAGAAGAAATAAAAGGAGGAAAGGAGGGGAAAGAAGGAGGGGAAAAGAAATAAAGGGGAAAGAAGAAAGGAGGAAGCTAGGGAGAGAGCGAGAAAGGAAGGAAAGAAAGGAAGGATGGATGCATAGATAGATGGATGGAAGGAAGGATGGATGGAAGGAAAGAATTAGTAAGGAAGGAAGGAAAGAAGACAGGAAGGAGAAGTAAGCGCACGTCAGTCTCCAGTTTATCGGCTTTTCAATTCAAGTAGTGATTATCTCACTGATATCTAATATCTTATACAATATGTGCTTGTTTGTTGCAGAGGTTGCCAAAGTTCCAAAATGCGTGGATAGACGAAAACGTAAATGTAAGGTGTATTCTAAGTTTGCTGGGTATTGCACCGTCTACAAGAAGCACATGGCTGCGGTGTGCCCCAAATCTTGTGGATTTTGTGGTAAGTGATGGAAATCGAGAAAATAAATCCCAAGAGAAATTGAAAGGGATTCCTTCAAGCGTAAAAATTAAGACTAGGCGTATTTTCGAAAAATCAGACACCTGGAGGCATTTTGGGGTAGAGGATGGTAACATAACTATTCTAAACTGATTTTTCATGCTGAATGCGAATATGACTGTTACCAAGAGGGACGTATTCTGCAATCTTATATGTGTAAATGACGTATTTTGTGAATTGCTACAGTCATTTCTACTAACGGCTTTTCCAATGACCATAGCTGGAAAGAGCATATCAAAATCAGTAAAACTGTGAAGTTTGAAGGATATAAGTTGAAAAATCAAGGCGATACGAATTTTCAAAAATAGAAATTGTTGGTATCTCTTGCATAACTGTAAGTGTTTTCATACAAAATTTCGTTTTTTGGGACTTCGTATCACCTTGAGTTTTCAACTTATATCCTTCAAACTTCACAGTTTTACTGATTTTGATGTGCTCTTTCCACCGTTTTTAAGCTTGGGAACTTTTGGAATTACATGAAAAAGCCGTTAGTAGAAATGACTGTAGCAATTCACAAAATACGTCATTTACACGTATAAGATTGCAGAATACGTCTTGGTAACAGTCAAATGTTACCCGCTTCTACCCTAAAATTCCTTCTGCACTTTTTGCGATCGACGTTTTTAGTTTTGCGCCTTGTCTAATTAGTGCGATCCCCTGATCCCTGATCATTTTTATTTTCATTTTATTCACAAGGGAGGACCCATTTTTTAACTCCGTTTTATTAAAAGAATCGAGAAGTGCAAATTACCTTGCGTGCTTTGACTGCGGAACTTTTGGTATTTTGTGTCTTTTAAGGAATTTAAGTAGGAGGGAGGCGAGGCGCGCGCACGTGGGTTTGACTGGAATCGAATTACTAAACGAATGCATTGTTTTGATTCCTAGGTGTTTCTCCTGGTGTAGTTCACGAGAAGATAGCATTCTGGAAAGCCGACCAGGTGAGCCTGAGTTAGTTAAGAAAGATCCGCGAAAACTCTGTCTATATTCTCGCATTTGTCCCTGCAAGATCTGTCCGAGCATGCGTCAAGAGTTTTTGTAACCGGAAGACACCTCCACCCAGACTTGTCATACTTCAGTTTGAGTGTCGCCATCAGATATTTACAAGTTGCTAGGTAACGTAACATGCTTCCGACATTTTGAATTTATAATGGCTCATTAGTGACCAGTTGTAATTTATGTCATGAATTCGCAGGGTCATTGATTCGGACACCTTTGCTTCTTTTATTCGTAAAACTAAAATAAATGATCCAGGACTTTGGACGACAACTTCGCCAATGCTCTAACAGGAAACTATAAATGTTGAGTCCATGCAGATGTTACCAAATACTACTCGGGATCTTTTCTACAACGGATTTTTTTCTTTTCTTCTTTCGATTTTATGCGGAAACCTTTGTTAGCAGAGTATTCAAGATCTCGTGGAATCGTAAAATACATATAAAAATTATCATTTGACACATATTTTTATCACTAGTACTGATCTAATGGATGTAAATAAAATACCCCCCCTCCGATGTTGCTGCTTTAAACCTGTCCCAAACTAGTGCTTTTCATCTAGTGTGTCCCTCTCAAGCCCTTCTCCCAAGAACGGTCCCCGATTGGTGCAAAATTTGTCTTGTTTTATGGATGAAACGTAATTGGAGACAAAATATATTGCAACCAGGGGAAGGCGCAATCGAACCTTAGTTATTTTCTTCTGTAGTTACCTATATTGTATACTGTACTCGATTTTGCCTAAGCTGTAGTTGTCTATATAGACTCAGCTGTGATCACAAAAGATCCAAGATGACATCTCGTTATCTTCAACATAATGAAACGTCTCTGGAGACAAACCTTTTAAAAACAAAGATATTCTCATATTTGAACAGTTTTCTCGGCCTTGATAGGAAATTTAAAAAACCGAAATTCTTTTTTATTCAAAAATGTCGAGAATATTTCAATACAGCGAGTACAGGTCTACAAAATCACTTCATTTTAGTTTAATTACTTTTCGTTGCTTTTCATGCTTCAAGGTTGTTTATTTCGCTTCTGACGGAAGATACTATAATTCATAGGATTATTTAGGGAGAAGTGGCTCAAGTAGAAATCCTCGAGGAATGATCACTGCAGTTTATGCAAAAATATTTTAAACAATTGTCGCGCAACCATATAAAATATATAAAGCCTGAAAGGTTTAACTACTTCTCTGTAAAGATGAATCATCGAAGAATGGCTCAAGTAAAAGACCCTGAGGCACCCCATACTTAATCACTGTTAATGAGTGATGAATATTGTTATAAAACAAAATACAATACAAGTTATTCCAAAATTAAATCTCCATTAATTTGAACACTCACTCAACCAACGAAGCTGATTCAGGTTATCTGGTACCCGTTGTGCGTTCCGTCATGTTTTTCACGGATCCGTGATTTTTTATAAACAGCTACTCTACTTTGTTTGGTTTATTTGTTTCTTTTTCTTCTTTTGCTTTTTTGGTCAATTGTAGGTCTCCTTTTCTTACAGAGTGCAAAATTTAGATTTCGTAATGAAATTACGTCAGCAGAAAGAGAAAGAAAAATGATCATTTTATATATATATATATCTACAGACTCAATATCGTCAGAACATTGATGAGTTGATTTGCTATAGCGGGAATGGAAGCACATCAAAGTATTTTCGATATATTGGACCAAGAATTGGAAATCCTCGGTGAAAATGTAAAGTATTATACAAGAACAAACAACGTATAGGACGTGCATTCACAACCCTGCTGAGTTCAGCTAAATCAACAACTGTTTTCACCCTTGACGGTATCTGTACGAACATCAGAACCAGCTGTATTATAACTGTAGCACACAGCAAACAAAACTTTTGTTCTTATATCTACTGGTCAAGCCTTGGAGCCAGTTTAACCTTTGTCTGGATTAGATAAAGATGTCGCTTGTGCGAGCTTTTTTCTTTGTGGTTATTGTTGGTTACTGTTTGGCATGCCCACAGGTAATGAGCCTGGTTTCTATTATAAAACAATCTCAAGGTTACAGGAATATCTAGTCAAGTGATCCTTGTGGATTTTTGTCGATCGCTGAAATTAGTTTTCTTGAGGCTCAATGTAAACGTTCTAAACATTGAAGGCCAACAACTCCCATATATCCTTGTTGGCTTGATCGATCGATATATTGGATGGATGCGTTTGAACAACCTCAAGACAACAACATCCAATATTTCTTTTGTCCGTTATCTCCGAAGAATAACACACAATATTGGGTCGATCCGTTTCAGTGAATTACTGTCCAACAACCTGCCAACCCAGAGTTCCATTATGGCTCAGTGCCGTACGTAGATGGCTGATTTTAAGGAGTAAGGAAGGCTCAGTTAGCTACTGTACAACCGCAACAAAACAAACCTAACCATGAAAATTGCACCAATCATAACATATTTTAATTTGGTTTGTAGAAGTACGAGTTTGCGATCAAAACCCAATGGAATGGTTCACCAATCAACCATAGTCCAATCAAGTTCAAACTCAGCGCTGAAGACAGCAACAATGTTCGTTTAGAAGTAAGTGGACCATTCTTTGACAAGCCAGGAAAGCCACCATGTTTAGCTGGAAAACCTTGTTGGCAACTGTGGGATTATGAAGGTAAGAATTATTTCATGGTATCAAAAGGAGCTGTTCACTTAGCTTTGGAAATTCGCAGTGAATTAGCCATTTTGGAATTGCGGAATGGCGCTGAATCATGGGAAGGTTTTAGGGAACACTCTTCAAAATTCATCAGGAAGATATGATGCAATGCAACAAACAGAGAAATAAGCAAAATAAAAAAGTATGATTAAGCTAGATGTTTACAATTTTTTACAAGTACTTCAACACAATTTAGAATGAAATGCTGTCCTCCAAAACGGTCCCACTGCATAATTTTACTTGAACTTCTGAATAGCGAATAATGAACTCAAAAGTTTGGAGTTTGCAGTAAAACTGGCAATATTGCTGCTGTTGTTGTTATTTTCGATGATCATGTTGAAACCTCTTGTGAGAAAATTATATATTGCAAGCGACTTTGGAAGACCTTTCTTCTTGGTTTCGTAAAAATCGCAGTGAATACTGATTAGAGTTGATAACACTATACTTATCATTTCGTCTCTACTACTGTTGAGACCATTTGGCAACATAATTCATGGTTAGACTTGGTAGTTATTTTATATTAGAAGCAAAACTGCTGTTGTTGTTGCTGTTTTTGTTGTTATTGTCGGTGTGTGTGTGCTGGAACCTAACGTGAGAAAGCTATGAAATTCTACTTTTTTTGAATATCTCAAGGTACTCTGATTGTGTCATATAGTTGCTATACAGTTCTACAGCAAGGAATAATTACTGGTTATTTGATGGTTTTCTATGGAATACGGGTGAATATTTCACGAGAAATTTATGTTATTAGTATCCGGATACAACGAGCCTTTAGGCGAGTTGTATAAAAAATAACATAAATTTCGAGTGAAATGTTCACCAGTATTCCATTAAAAAAACATCAAATAACCATATTATCCTATAACTATTACACATTTTAGTCAAAAATTACGCTTTTCTAAAGAGATCGTGACGCCAACATTTTTATTGGAAAATTCCTCTGTCAAAGATTTTCGTGCGTTTGTTTTTTTTCCCCAACCCATCTTAGCGAAGCCGTTATATTTTTTCTCTTTGCTTGACTGAGCACTTCTCGATGAGCTTTGGGTAGTTTTTACCTCTCAAATATCGGCCAGTGGAGTTTCTGTAAGACGTTAGAGTATTTGGTTTGCGAATTTCAAGTAGAAATGTTCAAGCGTTCTGGTTCAGTTGGACTCTCTTTGCAGTACAGAGCTTGTGAAATAAAGTCCAAAACCTTCTTAGTGTCCATCTCAGTCTTCTTTTGTGTTCTTGGGTTCTTTTGTGCCTCTATAATGATCAATATTTTCTTCTGAGAGAGAAGAAATCGCATTTGAAGTAGTTGAACTCGATCGAAACTCGACGATGCAAACGCGCCGGCGGTTTCCCGCTCGTTTCTCAGCTAATTATATATTCAAAAAATATTGAATTTCATTGGCTAAATTCAAAATTGGCTAATACATTTTATGAAATACCGCTCTGTATTCATAGCTCTGATTGGCTAATGTATAATAGTTATAGGATAATGCCCTGTATACTTATGTTATTCTTTCTCTTTTCAGTGGCTGAAGTATTTTTCCTTGGAAAGGAAAAGAAATATTTTGAATTGGAAATGTCTCCGTAAGTATTCGAACTACTGATAAGCTACCACATTAAATTATACCGTGTAGTTCTGATTGGCTCCCTCAGTGTAGTAATCGATCTATGTGGGTGCTCCCTCATTGGTCAGTTATTCTGTTGACGCCAAAACGTCATCACAGTTGGGGTTTATATAAGATCGAAGAGGTGGTTCTTCTGTACTTTTGTTCATTTCTGTTTTTACTGTTTGTAGGTATGGACCACACCTACTTCTTCTTCTTGATGGAATACGCAAACCATTTAAGGTAATGCCCCAAATCATATAAAACCCTCATGATACACGATCGGTTGGCTCAGTTAGTGGAGCGTTGGTCTTTGGGTGAGTCGGGGGTTCGAGCCCTGGCTAGATCGATCAATACTCGTAATCTTTAAATAACTGATCAGAAGATGCTTTGCCGGGTGTCCAAAAATTCACTAGTGGAAAGACAAGCACTGCTAATGAGCAGTACATTACTGAGTCTGTGTATGTTGCTTGTGCTTATGCTTCTGTCACCAGTGAAAAGACAAGCACTGCTGATGACTCTGTGTATGCTTCTTGTGTTTATGCTTGTATCACTAGTGAAAATAACTTCTCATGCAAAGTCGTGTCTCTATAGACCAAATTACCCATGCGTTACTCTGCTAACATTGACTACAAGACCATGACATGGAGTGGGACAGCTATTGTACCAATAGACTACTTCCCACCAGGAACGACGAAGATTAACGCGTATGCCATTCACGGGCCTAACAATGCTAAAGTATATGAATCACTCTACCCAGCCAAGAATACGCAGCATCCTGATTTGTAAGTACAGATTGAACTGGTTAATTTGTAAGTACAGAGCAAGCTCCTATGGACTAGCTTTTTGATTTGCAAGTACAGAACACCCCTTGACTACTAGGTGATGTCGGTATTTGCGAGGTGTCCACAACATGGCAAAAGCAATGCGGTATTGCGCGCAATGTGGACGGTGTCTAGTGTGACCGCGCCCTTTCAGCTAACAAGTATTCTTGCAACCGCAATTAAAATATATTGTTGATAACTATGGCTACAAATAACACTTCAGTGGGGGAGTGATATACAAGAGCAAACGCAATTTTCACCCGTTTGATAAGTGCAGTACAAAAAATGACAATACTAATATTAGTGATATGTTATTTTCAGCCACCGTTTGGAATTTTTTCAAGATTTCGACTTCGATTCCATGTTTCCTTCAGGATGGAAGAAACCTTTGTCACCATTCTGGGTTGGAAGAATATGAATAATCAAATTACTAAACTTTCCAAGGAGGATAACTTTCGGGATACCCGCGGGATAACAATTTCATTTGAACCCAGTTCTCTAGACCGGTCTTACCACAGCAGTCCCGATTAGCGCAGAAGGCCAAAGAAGTAAACCAATTCTAGCTGTAAAATCTAGAAGCAATATTCAAATCTGTCTTCGTTGTAAACTTCTTTGATATTTGAATTTGCTAAAGAAAGTATACATTTATTATTCATATATATATATATATCAAGTAGAACTTTCGCAATATTGATTCAGCTTTTAAAAAATGCATTTCGACAGGGGATTTAGAAATATAGAAAGAAAGACTACGGCGGTAGCTAGTTTGAATAAAAGTAAAATGAACTATGAAAATTTGGAAGAAGAATAAAAAATAAATGAAATATCAGCATAGGGATTTTCTGGCTAGCAGAATGTCAAGTATTGCATGCACATGTAGTGAGCCAACTATCGATTGAGGACGTCACTATAGATCTCCTCTGGTTACAAGCCGGGAAAACTCAGGCACGCAGTTCACCTGACCCATGTGTAAAAGGAAAATGAGTACAAATATAACCCGCAAAGAAATCGAGGTATAAATTTGATAAAGACAGACTTTTTTAGACTCCGTTTGTTGCCCTCAGACACAATTTAGAAAAACACCCGCCGTTTTAGTGTGGCCAAAAACTCATCGAAACGTATGCGATTTCAAAGAAAAGGTACTAGTGTGGACGGGACTTCAGTATGATGTACTATTGTTTGTCTGTTCGTTTTTTAATAAATTGTAAAAAATTAAAGATTTTTCACAACATTTAACAAAGGTAAGACATTTGTTAGAAAGATCATTTTTGTGACATTCGTTTCAAACTCCAAACTAAATTATCATCGTTCACGTATTCGCTTTGAACTGGTCCTTTGCTTCTATTCGTCCTACAAAGGAACCATCTGAGGTTATCTTCGCTTTTCACTCACGCAGTCGTCCCATTTATACTGATTATCTTGGTTGGATAAGAACATATACTTTTTATATGTACTTGTGGTCATCATCATCATCGCTTACATCGCTTGCAATATGTGCAATTTTCGCCTGTTCAGCAGATGCATATTCTGATGTTTGTCGAGTTACTGCTTGCATTGCTCCTCGTACAGGGTGTACTGGCTGGACAACTGCCATTAAAGTGTCGCCACTTTCTTCTATTTCAGAGTCTCCTGAAGTTCCCAAGAATTCTTCCCGAGACGACTCAGGGCTTCGTTTCATCGTTTTAATCCTATAGCTCCCTTCTGAGGTATCGGCAAGTTCCCTTCTCTGAGGCTCTACTTCCTTTTCTACTCCTTGGTCTTCACCTTTCGACTGTACTTCCCCTTCCAAACCAAATTTTTGACCATCTGGTTCATGGCGCTTCCCTTTCTGTCTTCCTTCGAACGCAGACGAAAGAATATTGGGTGTCTGTTCAGGAGATTCTAATGAAACACTGTCCGCACGCATCATATGTTCTACTGTATCGATCCTAGGCTGGTTTCTTTGCTCATGTGTTAGTAACACACTTGGATCCTGGTACGAGTAACCAGTTTCTCCTTTCCCCTGTTCTTCAGAGGTTTTCTCACCCATTGTTGACCCTTGTTTTTCTCTTTTTCGTCTTTCGAGTGCTTCAGTTAGAATTCCTTTCTTTGGCGTTGTAGATGGTGGAGACTTGTGTTTCAATTTTCTTCTCTCAAGAGCAGCCTCGACAAGACCTTTATCTGATGGTTTGAAGTCCGTCCCTCCTTTTTTTACTGCAGCAGGTGCATCGACATCAGTGGGAAGCAGGGAAGGATCGAGTGCCATGATAGGAGCATAGTATTTAGGTTCCACGTAACCTCTTTTCTTTCTTTTACCACTTCCAGAAGGTGGAGAACCCCGTTCTTTTGGTTGTACCTGCATGTGCTTTCTTTTATAAAGAGCAGCTTCAAGTAGACCTTTCTCCTGTGTTTTGGATGAATACTGCGTTTCTCCTTCTTTTACTACTGCAGATGCCGCTGCATCAGTGCTAGTAAGGGAGGAATCAAGGTCAGTCAGTGCAGGATTGTAAAGTGTAGGCTCCATGTAGTCTTTTTTTGGCGATCCTACCGGTTCCTGCTTTTGTCGTCGTCTCTCCAGAGCAACATTAAGTAAGCCTTTCTCCTGTGTTTGGTATGAAGGTACCATTCCCTCATCTTTAACTACTACAGATTCCTCCGACTCAATATTAAGAACAGTCATATCTGGGCTGTAGTATTTGGGCTCTGTATAGCCTAGTGTACCAGAAGGTTCTTCTTGAGGTTCTTCTTGACCAGGTTCACAAACTGGTTTTTCAAGTCTGTCTTGGCTACGGTCGTCTAAAGCATGTGGAACTAGTTTTTCTTGCTCATCCACCTTAGGCTGATATGCAAGTTGGTCAGCGGGACTGATCAGGTATTGATTTCTCATCGTCCGTTGGAGGGTGATGTGAAGGCCGCCGATAAATTGGCTTGCCTTGTTCGTCTTGGCCAAGTTCTACTATAGGTTGATATGAAGTTTCATCAGCGGGTTTATACGCCCCCTCTTTCCCGTAGTCTGCAAGTTGGCTGATAGGCAAGTTTATCTTCAGGCTCAAAAGCCTCGTCTCTCCCATGGTCCGTAGTGGGCTGATAGGCAATTTCATCAGCAGGCTTATAAGCCTCCTCTCTCTCATATTCCGTAGTAGGCTGATAAGCAATTTCATCCACGGGCTGATAAGCCGCCTCACTCCCGTAGTCCGTAGTGGGCTGATAGGAAAGTTCATAATCGGCA
This sequence comes from Telmatactis stephensoni, assembly GCA_029948255.1. Taxonomy (NCBI): domain Eukaryota; kingdom Metazoa; phylum Cnidaria; class Anthozoa; order Actiniaria; family Isophelliidae; genus Telmatactis; species Telmatactis stephensoni. The sequence continues at coordinate 204,399 of JALIZF010001870.1, read as the reverse complement.
AACTCATCTTCAGAAGAGGAAGTGGAGAATTCATCATCCTCGCTGTATACAGGTTCATATGCTCCTAATGATAAATAATAATAATAATGTTTATTTAAGTATCAGTGGAGTAATGTAAATCTGTATTGTGGTTTCTGTAAATAAAATTTGACCTTGACCTTGACCTTGTATCAAATAATTTGGGGACAATGTGCTCTCTCGCACACAATACCACTACATTCTATTATTCCATGAATACAACTCTCAGTTCAATAGTTTTTTACTGAGGGAGGAAAACTGGAGGACCCGAAGTAAGGAAGAGTATACGAACTAACAAAACTCAAGTCACATGGGATGCCCCGTCCGGCAATCGAACCCAGGACCACAGAGGTGGTCTCACTGCTTGGCCACCCTTGCTACCCCAATTCAAAGATTCAAACTGTGTCTCACCATAGTAATAGGACTGGAGACCGCCTGTTGCACCTCCATAAATAATATCATCGACTGGAAATTCTTGCTGGAGCTTCTCACTGAGGGTTTGTTCTTCTATTTGTTCTTTTTCTTTAAGTTCTTTTTCACGTTTAGTGGCTTGTTTAGACACATATTTTTTACGAGCAAACACAGCTAATCCAATAGCAAGTAATATGAAAGGAATCAACAGTCCATAGACTTTGTATTGCATGAGGTCTATTCCTGTAGCTTGTTGTTCTGAGAAAACAAAGATACCGTCAGGACGTATACCAAAACTGAATGAATGTCCTAAGTGTATATGCATGAGAACAATCAATGTGGAGGCGACACCATTTTACAGAAAATAATGGGAAAACAATTTAACCGAGATTGTCAAGTGATTTGTAGACTTTTCAACTTACTTTGATTACAATATTTTCCTTGCCAACCTTGTGAGCATGGGCAATGAAAACTCCCCAGAGTGTTGGTACAATTGTCAGAGTGCTTACAGAGCTTTTCCTTGCATTCGTCCGATATCTACATGTTAAAAGCAACATTATCTAGAACAATTCCATCAACCACCGTCGACTCGAGGGACACCCTCGGGACCAAAACTTCTCGGTCCGTCTCAGAAGTGACCGTCTTCAAGAGTACAGAGATACTGTAGGAAAACAGTGCAATTGCAATCCGGCTGAGACCAGGTAAAGGTGCCCGTGTTGGATCCCGCGTTAGAGACCTAACCGGCTTACCGAGAGTTATCTAATATCAGTTTTGCTTATTTAAAACCGAACTTAACGGACAATCAATAACGGCTTACTTTAACTCTACCTCTTTAGAGCAGATTTCGTATGACTGGGAAAACGGCACTGTCACCGCACGGTACGGTTACGGTAGGAATTCCGTATGTTTTTATAGACATCACGACACTGATACGGTCACGGTACGGTTACGGTTACGGCAGGAATTCCGTATGTTTTTATAGACATCATAGCACTGGCCCCGTCACGGTACAGCGCGGTAAGTTTCCCACCCATACGAAAACCGTTCTAATTCTAGTTAAGCATCAATGGAAGCTAATATAAAGTAACAACTGGATAGTAATTATTGGAATTCCGTAACTCTGACCTTGGTTGCAATCTTGCCCTCTCCATCCCGCAGTGCAGGAACAAATGTAACTTCCAAGAGTATTAGTACAAGCACCTTGATTGAAACATGGATACATGTAGCACTCATTTATGTCTATAACAAATACAGCACGGTCAGCATCATTATTATCAGGTAGCGCAATATAACACGCACTCTGATTGGTTGGTTTATGTCTATAACAAATACAGCACGGTCAGCATCATTATTATCAGCTAGCAACAATATAACACGCACTCTGATTGGTTGATTAGCCTGCGCGCTGAATCTCAATGGAATTCACGCTCAATCGAACCTCTTTTAAGCAGTAAATATAGGATCGAGGAAAAGTGTCCGTATAGTAAAGAGGTGTCCCTTTTATAGAGGTTTCTTTTAGTGAGGAAATGTGTGAAGATTTCAGCTACAAAGGGTAGATAGTGCTATTCGATGTATAAATCCTTATCTAATGGATACATTTATTAGGAGACGCCATCATTTTATCCACTGGAAAAAGATGCACCCACTCTTAGGTGGTCGGTTTATAGAGGTTTCATTTAGACATGAATGGAGATTCCACTTCTCGGGACATAGAAGCCAATCGTTATAGAGGGGTGTCCGTAATATTGAGGTGTCCATAGGTTCTACTGTACTTTCATTGTATGTCGAGCCTCTTACCCTTTTCACAATGCTTTCCTTGCCAGCCTTTTGAGCATGCGCAGACGTAGCTATTGGCAGTCACTGTACAATTACCCGAGTTTTTACACAAGGTTGGACTACATCTATTGATTGTAGGGGTTATGATTCTGTCTGTAAGAAATAGACAAGATCTTCAGAAACTTTGGAAACACTAGTGAATACCGTAACACTGGTATTGACCCTTGAACGACAGCCCTTTCTTGACCCGAAGCATCCCCCGAGACGAGCGCCCCTCTTTAGGCTAAAAAATAAAATCTTCCCCTATCATTTCGCTCACTTTTTTAGTTTGGTAGAAAACGAGTTTTAGAAAAGGAACGTTTGCTTTGACGCTGATCAACATGATGCAGCTCTGAATAGAAGTTATAATATAGGTGAGAACATTGTATGTTTGTGACTTACTTAATGAAATATTCAGTTGGATTAAGCACCCTCCTTCAAATAAGTGCCCGCCCCAAAGTGAAACAAGTCAGCTTGAGCGTTTTATTAGAAAAGAATACGGGGTTACGGTTTACTAAATTTAATACGTCAAATCATGAATAACCGTCTTTTTCCGAAAAGTATAAAACCTCTTACTCTTTGTTCTCATTACACAAAACCAAAAAGCGCAGGCCTTAGACAACTTGTATTACATCTTGTTTTATCTCTGGAGAAAAGTTTAATGATTTACGTGGAACAGGACGAGGAATCGCGAATCTCGCATGATTATTTCAGCTTTTCCCGCGTCGAGTAAAGATTGATTTTTCGATTCTTGAATCACGAAAAATGAAAATGCTTGCTTGATAACGCGTCACACTAAACCCCATGTACACCCCGTGAATTATGCACACACAAAAATATAATTCTTTTCTATTTTCTTTTGCAATTGAAATCAATCATCAATGCATTGATCATCAGTAGTGTCAATGTTACCTCTCTCGTTGCAAGTCTTTCCATAATAACCAAATGCACACTTGCAATAGAAACTACCGTCTGTGTTCGTACAACGAGCAGAATTCTTGCAGGCATCTAGTTTACATTCATTGGTATCTGAAAATTATAATCGCCCTTGAAACAAAAAATCTATTCGGCTTTCTTATGAAATGTAAATGAATAGGGAGGGGAAACAAAAAAAAACGAGGCGAGAAGAGAATAAAATGAGTTACAAGGAAAGGTGTAAAAAAAGAAAAGAAATGTCGGCGCGAGAGAAAGGATAAAGATAACAGTTACAAGCAGATAACAAAAGCTGTCTTTACCTTTATCGCATCTCTTTCCCGTTAATCCCGGTGTACACGTACAAACATAACTAGCGTCTGTATTGGTACAGTTTGCGGAATTTTTGCATGCATAGTCCTCGCATTCATCGATATCTGTAACAAAACGGGTTATTTTCTTATCTTTAATGCAGTATGTTGATAACATGGGCAAATTTAGAACTATTGTCGAATAATGAAGAAATAGAAAACGCGCGCGCGTGCTGTATGCAGATTTAGAGCATGCAGAGATTGATCAGAACACGAGAGAAGTGTTAAGAGAAGCACGGGGCGTAACCAAGTGCTCTAAATCTGTACACAGCACAGCGGGCAAGTTTTCTATTTCTTTTATAAAATACAACGTCCGTTTTAGAGCAACTTTCATTTACACTGACAAAAAATTCGAAAAGTTTGCGCGCGTGCTGTGTGCATATTTCGCAGTATACGCGTCCTTCGGCCAATGAGAGCACGCGCTATGATGGATATTTTATAAATGTTCAGGAATAGAAGTTTCGATAACTATCCATCTTTTATTTCTGAACATTTCTTTTTTCAGGTTTATCGAAAAGAAATTTTCTCAGAAACGATTTTCAAACTATGTTGTCATTGCTTTGAAACCAAGAGATCGGCTACATAGGAACCCGGTATACAGAAACTAACCGAAGCACAGAAACAAACGTCGAGGATGGGAAACCTGCGGTACATGTTACCTTTTTCACAGTTCTGTCCTGTCAATCCTACTGGACACATACATGTATAACTACCAGCAGTATTAATACATTTACTTCCATATTGACATGGCCGTGTAAGACACTCATCGACGTCTGTAAATAATGTCATCATCATCATCATCATCATCATCATCATCATTATATTATCATCCACTTCCTTCCTTCCACCCATCCCGCCCTCTCTCCTTGTATACCTTCTTACCTTCCCTCCTTTCCTCCCTGTATCCCTCCTGTCCTTCTCTGGTTCTTCCTTCCCTTCTTTCCTCCTTCCTCCCTTGTTTTTTCCTTCCTTTCTTTTCAACTTTCTTCTTCATTCCACCCATCCTTTCGCTTCGACTTCATTTCTTTTTCTTTTCTTTTTTCTTTCTTTTGGATATGGTTGCCACACCCCTTCCCTTCCCCCAGTTTTTCCTTCCCATCCCTCCCTCCCTCCTTTCTTCCCTCCCTTCTTCCCTCCTTCCTCCCTTGTTTTTTCCTTCCTTTCTTTTCAACTTTCTTCTTCTTTCCACCCATCCTTTCTCTTCGACTTCATTTCTTTTTCTTTTCTTTTCTTTTTTTTTTTTTTGGATATGGTAGCCACACCCCTTCCCTTCCCCCAGTTTTTCCTCCCCTCCTCCCCAAAAATCTTACCTTCATCACAATTTATTCCTGTTAGTCCTGGATAGCATGAGCAGTCAAAACTACCATTTGTATTGGTACAGTTTCCAAAATCTCTGCAAACATTGTCTAAACATTCATTGATATCTGAGAAAAATCAAATAGATGGATCAACAAAAAGATTCCATTTTCTGAGCGTCGGTACTCGCACACAACATACCAATTATTATAGAATACAAGATAAATTGATGAATGCATAAAAGAAAAGAGAGTCTGACAAGACATCATACCTTCTGTGCAGTTTTGTCCTTTCCAGCCTTCTAAACAGTTACAAGTGTAGCTACCAACAGTATTAACACATGTTGCATTGTTTTGACAAGTAGAATTCAGACACTCATTAATATCTATAGATGAAGAATGGAACGTTTCAATTATTCTGTGTAGTTTGCGTAGCGTGACAATAAAAATAGGTAACGCTCATAACACGCTTTGTGTCACGCAATGTCACGAAAAATGATAAGGAAAATTTAGATTTTCTTCACACTTTTTGACAATTTTTGGCTCTCACAGATTACCGTAGAAACTGATATAGCAATATAACGTTCCCGTGATGTGGCAGTAAGAAACATGCGCGACCATCACTCTTTTCTTAATACAGCACCTCCATGGAATTGCTGGATTTTTTATCCATTAACCTTCCAGAGAAGGGGAACATCCATTTTTTCTTGAACAAGTTCTACAAGAAAACGTACCTAGAGGTATTTTCTCTAGGAGCTACAAGCGTGTGGACAAATGATACCCCTGGATTCCCAAGGACAATTTACCTTTAGCAAGTATTTCCTCTGAGTCACTGTCATCGCAGTTCTTTCCTTTGTACCCTTCTACGCATGTGCAGTTGTAGCTACCCTTAGTGTTGGTACAAGTTGCACCGTTCTTACATACAAAGTCTAGGCATTCATCGATATCTGATGACAAAACATTAGATATAAATAGGTGTGGGAAATTCATACTGTGTCTAGCCCCTCTCTCATCCCTTTCATCCCCTACCCCTACAATCCTCTTCCCTTCCCTCCCTTCTCCCATCGGAGAGCCTGGCTACCAGCAACATCTTCAGATGATCTGTATACATTCTAAAACAGAGTTATGGAGGTACATGGAATTACCGGATCGACGTCTGAGCTCAAATCAACTGTTCCACCCTTAATTTATAACGACTTCAACCACTTAAAAGAAAGTCATTTCTTGAATTTAGTTTATATTGTTAAGTAGTTTGCTGAAAAGCAGCTAAGCTTCGAAACGTCTTTATAAAGGTTTACTGGGTTTTGTCTGAATAAAGTCTAATTACGGTTTTCTATTAATAGCTCTGAGTGCTGGTTCACCTAAGCTTTTCTCCTGTGTCACTTGAGATCAAACAGGTGGATATTGAACGTCTTTGTTTCCCTTTACCCACCTTGATCACAATCTTGTCCTTTCCAGCCTTTTGAACACGCACATTTGTATCTACCAACGGTATTAGTACAGACTGCGTTGTTTTTACAGGGATTTGTAAGGCACTCGTCTATATCTGAGAGCAAATAAAACAGATATAATGGTACTAGAGTAAATACCTTTCGACCACGCCTAATATCACACAGTGTCATATCTTACTAATACCCTAGAGTAGTAATAATACTAATACCCTATAGAGTAGCAAATAAGACAGATATAATGGTACTACGGTAAATACCTTTCGACCACGCCTGATATCACACAGTGTCATGTCTTACTAATACCCTAGAGTAGTTTTTGTACTGCGGGAAATGGAAGACAGTCACCAGAGTTTTCCGCAAAATGCCCGCTAACTAACCCGTTGGTTCTTGGTTTCTCATCAAACCGCGCACTCTTTTCAGTCTTCATGGACTTAGTTTTACTTTACAGGCACGTTATCGGTGCTTGCGTGTCGTGCTTAAATTTCTCGTAAAGTAAAGGGCAATATAACCAACGCGCGTCGAGAATGGTGGTTCGAAATAGTGTTGGTGCCTAGATACCAAACCTAGAATGGAGGATGTGGTAATAAGGAATCAGGGAAAACGGAAAGCGATTACACATAGGTGTGGATCCTGGACTACTCTTCAGGAGAGGGTGAAGTCATAGAAATCGAAAACCGTCCAAAGAATTCAAGAGATATTTTGGGAAAATTTCAAGAAGAAAAGGGCCCAAAGTTGTCTCAGGATGGATGGGTGTGCACCCTTGCAAGCCTCTAAATTCGCCCCAGGTAAAAGTAAACTCCTTTAGTACCGTTATATTATTTATTTCTTGCGTTACCTTGGTCACAGTGTATTCCCTGTAGTCCTTTTCTACAAACACACGCATAACTGCCATTTGTATTGACACAGTTGGCAAAGTTCTTACATATGTAACTATTACTGCATTCATTGATGTCTGAAATTAGAAAGAAAGAGTGCAACTTTACGTACCAATCCAGCGTTACGTTACATTACGTTATCAAATACCGTATTGCTTTTCACTCCTCAAATTCTGCCAGATGTGTAGCTAATATTATAGTGTAATTAGCAACGTGTTATGTGACTATAGAGCATATATATCGCTTTTGTAGGGATAAAACGGCACCCGGTCACCGCACGGTACGGTTATACGGTAGGAATTTTGAATGTTTTTATCAGATAACACAGCATTGACGCAGTCACACATTGGAACAAAAACTGCTTTATAACGTAACGCGCTTTGCGCTCAAGCAAAAAAAACAAAAAAAACAAAAAAATGCAACGCAAGCAAAAAAATATTTGCAACTGGATTTCCTATTCAGACCTTTTTCACAATGCTGTCCTTTCCATCCACCAGGACAATCACAGTCGTAGCTGCCAGTAGAGTCCGTACATGTGCCATTATTTTGACAGGGATTTTGTAGGCACTCATTGATATCTTTGTGTAGAAAACAACAAAATATTTATAGTTAGGACGGCAGACAAGATGACAGACAGGCAGGATGAGGAGGCATGAAAGTACAGTTCAGGAGCTGGACCTTTCAGTTAAGCTCGCGAGGCAGTGAAACACAGAAATGCAGCCAACCAACCGAACATAACTAGAAAGACTGACAGCAATAACCAAACACACAGACAACAAATCGAACAATTTCCCCCCTGACGTCACATCAAAATAATCTATTGTTTAAACGCTAAGGATCATGGTCGTGGAAAGGGAACGAAGCAACAATACCGCAAAGGCGCAAATAGTCATCAAATACAAACATAATGCTTATCAAATATGAACAACATTGGGTACGATAAAAGGATCAGATATCTGATGATGACTTCGTGTTGAAAATTTCTTTAAGTTTTTGGTCTTTTATCATAATCCAACAAATATTTAGCGTATTATGTCACATTAACAACATAAATAAAGAGTTACTTTCATCGCAGTGTTTTCCTGCAAATCCTAGTGGACAAGTGCACCCATAGCTACCAACAGTATTAATACATATTCCTTTGTTATGACATGGTGATGAAAGACATTCATTTATATCTAGGGTATAACAAAATAATGTTTACATCATTATTATTATTGTATCAATTGTTTTCTACAACCGGTCTCGTACTGTTCTGGCGTTGGGAAACCAAGTTACATGAACAATTGCAGCTGGTAATAGGTGCTTGGGCTCGTTTCTCAAAAAAGACCCGATAACGACCCGATAACGACCCGTAAAGTAATGGAAATTAAAATAATGCCGCTTTGAGAAACACCCGAAAACTTTATCTGGTAAGTAAACGGGCCTCTGTATTAAAAAAATGTGGTTCTACTTGTCCCAGCAATTGCAGCAACTTGTCATTGCGTGACATTTCGTCATGCATCACGCAGCTAGTTTTGCAGCAATTGTGTGACATATAGAAGTCTTTTGTACCCTGTGACATCTGTTTCTGAGATTGCAAAATTTGTAAAATTCTTGATCTATGAACCCATGGATTCCTTAGGGTTAGGAATATTGACCTAATCTCTGATACCATATACCTCTTTACCAGGACATTAACACCGACTTGGTGTATAACCCAGTAGTTTTAGCATACCTTGATCACAATATTGGCCTTCTAATCCAGTTGTACAGTCGCATACAAAGCCTCCATCAGTGTTGGTACAATTAGCAGAATTCATACACACATTACTAGCGCATTCGTCTATATCTGAAAAATGAGGTTCAATAATAATAGAGTGTTATGATCCAGAGTAAGGCTACTATGGTAAAATTAAACTGAACGGGATTTTGAATAGTACATAACCTTATTTCAAAGCTCGACTATATTTCACCATCGCCAGTAGGTTTCTCAGACATAAGAAATATGCTGTTACCTTGCATACAATTGATCTGTCCTTTCCAGCCTTGCGTACATGTACATGGCTTTGTGTGTAACTTCCGTAACGGTACCGCACGTCAGCAGCGTAAATTTTGTACTCGTATGAATTCTGATTTATTTCTTATCTACCTTCCTTACATCCTGTCCTCTCCAGCCTAGCGTTCACATGTAACTTTGTTCGGCACCGCACGCCACCGCACGCAATAGCGTACGTTTCGTACTCCTACAAAACCTGATATATTTAACATCTACCAGTTCCTTACGGTCCAGCCTTGCAAACTTTCGTAACCGCGCTGCACCTGCATAACGTAAGTTTCGTACTCCTACGAAACCTAATCTATCTAGTATTATTTACCTCCTTCCAGTCCTGTCCTTTCCGGTCTTGCGCACGTCCGTAACCGTGCCGCATTTGCATAATGTAACTTTTGCATATTCATACGAAACTTTATTTATCTAACATCTACCTTGTTTACAGTTTTGTCCTTTCCAACCTTGCTTACACAAACACATGTAACTTCCAAGGGTGTTAACACAAGCTGCTTGGTTGAAACATGGATATGTGAGACACTCGTCTATATCTGAGGAAAATCAATAAAATTGAGTTATGAGTTAATGCAAAACTATTTGTGATGATGGCGGTAATAGTGCCCCCGGATAAAGATGATGATGATGATGACGATATTGACGATGGTGATGATGAAGATGGCATTAGCAGTGGTTAAACCAAAATAGTAAACTGACAAATAATCATATAGGAAGCCCCCCAATATTTTTTGAAAGTAGAAATATATGTAACAATGATATCCAAACATGATTCTTACTTGACAATGTGATATGTGACTGTGTAAGGTTATGACGTCATTGTTACCACAGGAAGTCCAGTAGTGTTCACTTACAAAGAACATGAAAGCAATGGAATCTGTTCAGTTCTTCAGTTGAACTTACCATCTTCGCAGTATTTTCCTCCAAAACCAGCCGCACACGTGCAAGTATAGCTTCCATTTGTATTTGTGCAATTAGATGTACTATGGCATAAATCGGCTTCACATTCATTGATGTCTACAAACACAGATAAGTAAATCAACGGAAATGGCAATTATAAATGGGAAAAAGTTTCTCACGATAGTCTAGGGAAAAGGGGTAGGGGATGCTTTCTTGACGACTGCCAGAGGAATGACTTCCCAACAGAAAACTGCGGTTACGCTAAACTATTGATTTGGGCTAGAACGTAAACGCTAAATTCGTGACACACTTTAGTGAAAACATTGAAATAGATTTCATGTCTCTTCTCTCCATCAACTGATTTACGCTAAACATTTTTCAAAGCTGATTACAATTAAGCACAAATCGAACAATATCCTATTTGTTTCACGAATTCAGTATTTGCACTATAGGAAGATTAAGCATCATGCACACAGAGAACGACAGACGGCAGAAAGGATCACGTGACCTACTTTTTTCGCGCCTCGCGTTGTGCGTTTGACTGTCAAGCGAGATACTGACTTTTCACGTTTACGGCAAACGCGAAATGATTCACACTCGCCTTGAAACGACAACGCCAGTTGTGATCCTCTATGCCGTTTCCCGTGAACATAATGCTTAATCTCTGTCATACTACCTTTAGTGCAGTTTTGTCCTGCCCATCCTTTTAAGCATACACAATTATAACTGCCTGCTGTATTGATGCAGCTAGCATCATGCTGACATGGGCTTGTCGCACACTCGTTGAGGTCTGGAATGATAAAAATATCAATGCCATTACGACAATGCAGGGGTGGATCATATCAAGGAGTATTCTTGATCCTGAGAAGGGGGTGCTGTGTTATAGAAATTCCAGAGGACCGGAGGATATGTAAAAGAAAAGGGTGGGGTCGTCAGGTGGGGTGCACAATCCCTTGCACCCCTTTCCTAAATCCGTCCCCGCAACGGAACGAGGTTATAATTGCTAGAGTATATATCGTATGGAAGGGACTGCGCCGCGCTGTGGGAGCGTCAGTGCCGTGATGTCCACAAAAACGCTTGAAATTCTTGTCGTGAGCGTGCCTTGGGATTGTGTTCATTCATACAAAACCTGTTCTATTGTTTTCATACTTTTGATTTTTCACGTTTCTTAAAGCAGGATTAATGTGTAGACTGGATAGGCGAGACTGTAACAGTTAGTTTGTCCGAGACGACAAAAGTAGATTAATGGAATCTAAAACAAGGGATTTATTGCTTCGCAAATATTGCTGTGTACGTTATTCTAGGGGATTGTTAATTAATTATCATGATTATAATGATATGACGATGATGATAATGATGATGATGACAATCGCCGTGATGATAATGATACTAATGATTTACAATCGTTACCTTGATCACACTTTTTTCCTATAAAACCCAGTGGACAGGAGCAGACAAATGTTCCATTAGTGTTGGTACAATTGGCGAGATTCTTACAAACATTTTCTTCACATTCATTGATATCTGAAAAGTCACATAACCAGATGATACAGCGTTCTCACATTGATCATAGGACAGACAGACAAGGGGAAAGACAGAAAGACAGTATGACAGAGAGAGAGGCCACTGTGCAAACAGATTGACACACAGGTAGACAAAAAATTACATTGGATACTAGTACTAGAAGCCCAATATTAATCTGGTCACAGGGTACCCAAGGCAAGAAACTATAAAGCAAGCAAGCAATTCCAAGACTGTGTGTCTCTTAGAAAACGCAGAGACAGACAGACAGATAATAAGATATAAGAGAAGGAAAAAAAGTGAGATATACCTATATCACAGTCTTGTCCCCTCCATCCTGTTTGACATTCACACGTATAACTGCCTACAGTATTCTTGCACTCTGCTCCCTTTGCACATGGATTATTAAGACACTCGTCTACATCTATTCACAAAGATATAAATCCTTGATAAACTACGTGTGCAATGTCAGACCTATTAAACACTAATGAGCAATGATTGTATAACGGCATGAAACACTATTAAGAGAGTGAAACTGGTTCTGATGTCTGCAGGATGTTTGTGGCGCTTAAGGTTATTTTAAGTAACATTAATTCCATCACGCGCGCAAACAATGAAATTTGATTACCGAAGGAAAAACGGTTCGCATGCAAACCATACTGCCGCAACACTGTTGCGCTTAAAATCGTAGCTGCGCGCAAACTTTCAACTCAATTTCGTGCTAAAAGCTGTTGTTTGTGATTTTGCGCAACGGTTTGCGTCATGTGACACCCTATTAAACAAGGTTTTTTGATCACCAGGGTGTCACACAATGCGCAAACCGTCTCGCAAGATTACAGAAACTGGTAAAATGCAACTTATATTACCGCTATCAAGTATTTCCTTTGAGTCACTCTCGTCGCAATTCTTTCCTTTATACCCTGCTACGCATGTGCAGTTGTAGCTACCCTTACTGTTGGTACAGGTAGCACCGTTCTTACATACAAAGTCTAGGCATTCATCGATATCTGATGATAAAAAAACATCGAATATTTCAAGGAAACTTAGACAAACACAAGAATGAGGAGGGACTACTATATATAGTAGGGTAGGAATGTTCGTCGGAAACTTCGCAAATGACCCCTTAAAGATACCTGAGTCTTATTCAGACGGATGTGGCAGCATATGATTTTTGCCCCTAAATGGTACCGGCTCAGACAATAAATGTAATATTTTTCAGTTGTAATGGTATTAAAGTTTCAGTCTAACTACAGTGAAATCTTTTCTTACGAACACCTCTTTAATACGGCCCTAAAACTTTTCTCTGTCCCCACAGTTAGAATCTTCATACCTTTCCTTACAAATACAATACCACGGACATTGTCCTAAAAGTTCCACTGTATTTGACTGTGTGCAATGTGATGTACCTGTATTTGCAGGCTACGCTTAGGCGTCAACATGTTCTTTACCTTGATCACAGTCCTGTCCTTTCCATCCCTTAGGACATGTACACTCGTAACTACCAACACTATTTACGCACGCAGCTCCGTTTTGACAAGGTTTTGCTTGGCATTCGTCCACATCTATAACAAGGATAAAGTGGAAGTTTGAATAAAAGATGCAGTGCTAGAAGAATCGATCTCAGTGCTACGCGGTTGTTTATTACATTCGTTATTACAAGCATACATACACAGTGGGCGAAGCTTCAGAAGCACGTGAAGCTTGATGAGAAGAAACAAATTGTGGAGTCTAATTTAGAAATTTCGTAGCTTTGATTGAGCAAGTTTAAAAACACTGAGGTTCATAATATATATTTTAATCAATCACAACGCGCGTATTATGTTGTGACGTCATCCGTACGTATACGTCTGTACTTTAATTATACATTATTCTCGACCAATCAGAGTAAGCGTACTAATAATAATGATAAATATGCACTTCTATAGTTCGATGCGTTTAAAGAAAGACAGAATCTTTACTCTACCAATTATCATATAAAGAGTGACAAGCAATTCACTTTTGCACTAATTCTCACCCTGATCACACGATTCTCCTTGAAGTCCAGCCTGACATGTGCAGTTATAGGAACCTTTAAGATTTGTACACTTTGCTGAGTTCTTGCAAACGTTTTCCAAGCATTCGTTGATATCTGACAAAAACAGTATGCAACACAAAATATATGTTAAATAGATTCCATTTTTTTCGTATATCTTTTACCACTAGATGCACAGATGACGTCAAAATGTGGGAAGAGCACAAAAAATCATAATTTGACGTCTTCTGTGTATCTAAGACGCAGGGAAGACTCAAGCGTAAGACGCTGTGACTTCATCTGTGTGTCTGTACTTTAATCACCAGGTTCTCGACCAATCAGCGCTCGTTTAATCATGTTTAATATACCAATTAGCATATGATTAACAAGTAGATTCCGTTTTTTCCCTAATTTCCGTGCATCTGTACTCGATCTAATAGATACACAGATGACGTCAAAATGTGGTGAGAATAAAGGAAGTAGGCCACAAGACGAATTCGACTTGACGACTTCTGTGTATCTATTAGATAATAGACGCATGGAAAGTGGAATCTGTTTTATGCAATACTTTTTGGTATATTTCCATTCAATCAATTGAGCGCGCGTAAGATACAATGACGTCATATGTGTGGGTTTACTGTAATCACTCGACCAATGACAGCGTTCGAAATATACCAATTACTAAATCAAACTATACATTACCTTTATCACAAGTCTTTCCATTCCATCCAGGTTTACATGTACACCTAAAGCTGCCCACGGTGTTAGTACACGTTGCATTGTTAAGACATACATCTTCTAGACACTCATTTTTATCTAGTTAAAACAGGTCAATATACTTAGAGCCTGATTATATGAACAGGGCTGACTTCTTTTGTTTTCTTTTCCCTTGGGGTAACAAAACATAAGTGACCGTGGTGTACTGTGACCTTGTTATCGTGACCATTTCATGCTGTACCATGACCATGATGTACCGTGACCATGGTGTACCGTGACATTGTTATCGTGACCATGTCATGCAATACCGTGATCATGATGTACCGTGACCATGATGTACCGTAACTGTGGTGTACCGTGACCTTGTTATCGTGACCATGTCATGCAGTACCATGACCATGGTGTACCGTGACCATTATGTACCGTGTCAAGAAAGTCAGGGACGTCATTGGTTTTCTTACCTATATTGCAATGTTTGCCTTTCCATCCAGTCGCACAAGTACAATTATATCCACCATCACTATTGGTGCAATTAGCAGAATTCTTACAAACATTTTTGTCACACTCATTGATATCTATTGAAAAATGATGAAGAAATTAGATAAAAAATAAATAGTTGTACGCACTTATTGGGGACATTATTCTCTCTCAAACCCGGGACCACAGAGGCTACGACCAACGCTCTTACCGCTCTGTCACCCTTGGTTCCAGTGATTTGTTATTGAATCATTTAGGATTAATGAAAGGGCGAAAGAACGAATCAAGGGAGAGATGAAGGAAGGGATGGAAGGAAGGAAGGAAGGAAGGAAGGAAGGAACAACGAGTTAATTAGTGTAATTAGTTTAAATGTACGACCCCACCAGCTATGCTGAATATTCCATCGTATTTAAATAAATTTATTCATTCATTCAAGCTAGATTAATGGGAGAGCCTAGTAGCCTGATTAAAGACAGATAAGAGCAAAACGAAATTGCAATGCTCTGAGGCATCACGACTGGAATGATCAACTTGATACCTAGAGAAAAGGCGAACCAATACTCTACCTTGATCACAATTCTGTCCATTCCACCCATTTGGACATTTACACTTGTATCCACCTAATAAGTTAGTACAGGCTGCACCCCTCTGACAGGGATTGGACAAACACTCCTCAATGTCTAGAAAAATAAAATGATAGAACATAAAAGGTAATGGACGTTTGTGCCCTCCAACCTCAATGTGATCCTCTGAGAGCCAAAATGCTCTCTCTAAATCACTGCCAGTTTTTCATGTTGGCATAGAAATTTTGGAAAATATTAAGAGAAATGCAGAAAACGTTTACCCTTTTATAAATGCAATATTATTGAAGAGGTAACCAGTCATGCAGCACGACTTTTAGACAGCTCCTAGCTAATGTAGGTCAGTGTCTGATATAGAGTGATTTTACTTATCCTCCAAAATAAACAAAAAAGACAAAAAAGCGGAATTATTTGATTATCACATGTTTGCATTAGTTTTTGTTTCACGGGTTGAATACAATCACTCTGAAGAGACCATAATACTAAGAGAGTGAAACTCGCAGATTGATGTCTGCACGATGTGCTTGGCGCTTAAAGTTAATTTTCAGCAACAAGACGTTGACGCCATATCGCGCGCGCAAGGCGGTCAAACAATGGAATTTGATTTTAAGCGCGCGCAGATACGAATTGTTTCTCCTCCAACAACCTGTTCACGCGCGCGATGGCGTCAACCTCTTGTTACTAAAATAACATCAATACCAGTTTCGCTCTCTTAGTATAATGGTCTCTTGTCAATCTATAACGCTAGGTATTCTTATCTGTCCATTCCATCCATGTCAAAAGCATGTTTTACTGAGTACCTTTATCACAAAATTGTCCTGTCATTCCCGTTGTACATGAGCAGTAGAAGCTTCCTGGTGTATTGATACATTTCGCTGAATTCTTGCATGGTCTGAGTAAACATTCGTTGATATCTGAAACATAAAAAAATCCTTATACATACTCTAAGTTGTTCGGGTTTTTTTTTCATAAATAAATTATTAAATACAGAGAAAGCATTCCTTATAGACATCTTGGTAATATGGACACCTGGAGTTTGGTCCGTCCTTTTGGTGTCCACATTGTAGGAGGTTCCGTTGTAATAGATGCTATTGTTTTCGTGTGTCTGTACTCTAATAGTTGCACAGGTAAAGGTAAAGGTATTTATATTTACTTCAAAGAGCTTGCATCGAAAATTTTGATGGCATCATCAAAATTTGCTGGGAACTAGAAATATGCCATATGAAACGTAGTCGAAAGATGTGGCATTGTTCTCGACACATTTCTGGACGTCTTCTGTGCATCTATTAGAGTGGAGAAGCACGGAAATTCATTATCAAAATATTTTAACCAATCAGAGCTCGCGTAATGTTCTCATGTCGACATCATCCGTGGTCTGTATTTTAATAATTCACGACTCTCAACGAATCAGAGCAGCTTTCTCTCTGACTTACCGTCGTCGCAGTTCCGTCCTTTCCAACCCTTTTTACACTGACAGTTATAATTCCCTGGAGAGTTTGTGCACGTTGCATTGTTTTGACATGTACCAATAGCACATTCGTCAATATCTGATAACAAAAATGTCAATATAAGGTAAGAAAAGGTGGTCCCAGTCACGTTAGGTAATTTTAAGTGCGTTTAGTGACATTTCGTCATTTAAGGTGAAGTCACGCTAGTTAAAGAATGTCACACGAATATTTGTCTACTTACAAAGTCACGGGGGGAGAGGCTGTATTGGACTGAGTGTTTGGGTAACTGAGTTCGACAGTGATACCTACCATACTACTCACATTTCGTGAAATTCAAGCGCTTCTAAATGCCTACCGCGTTAAAGGGAATGTTTATATCGCTTGCAATGTATATTGGTTATCTTTTTAATTTACAAAATTTCTACATGACGTACCCTCTTGGCAGTTTTGCCCTTTCCATCCTTCAACACAAGAACACGCATAGCTTCCAGCATTATTTTTACATGTTGCACCGTTTTGACATGGATCTGCTGCACATTCGTCGATATCTAAAAGACAATACCTTATAATATAATAATAATAAGAAGAAGAAATCTTTAAAGAGGATACTCCCGTCACGTTAGATGAGACAATTCTCGAAAAGTCACACCACTTCATGTCACGCAGTCTACAACTAAGTCACTCTTATGAAGCCTGTTTACATGAAAGTAGGTTGTCCCTAGCACTATGGATAACTTTTTTGTTTTTAGTATACCAAGGGAAAATATAACGAAAGAATTATTGCTAGTGCTACTGCGGTCTGCGCATGCGCGAGATTACAGGGACTTACAAATGCGCCAGCGTATTCACCACAGGAATCCAAGCAATATTTTCATAATTTTATAGTTACTTTACTGTGGCAAAGAGGCTCAATATTGTGCATTTTCTTACCCAGCTCACAGTGTTTGCCTTGCCATCCTGGTGCGCATGAACAGTAATAGCTGCCATCGGTATTTGTGCAGTTAGCAGAGTTCTGACATAAAGTCTCATTAGAACATTCGTTAGTGTCTGGCGAAAAATAGTGATAAAAACAGTGACATTAATAGATGTTTGAATAAAGATTAAAGATAATATTGCGTGGATTAAAAATAGTTGTGCCAACAATTTTTAGAAGGATTGTATTTATCGAGAAGTGCACTGTATTTTGAGATAAGGCCTTACCTATTTCGCAATGGAAGCCTTGCCATCCTTTCACACATTTGCACATATAGCTACCATTATTATTCAAACACGTTGCATTATTTTGACAAGGACTTGTCAGACATTCATCTATGTCTACAAACACAAATGACATTTCATTTAGCGTGTTAAACAAGTCCCTATATGGGATTTGTTTATTTTGAAGATTAAATCAATTTGGAGAGCATGATGATTTTTTTCATATTTTCATATTTGACTCCATATTTTCCAAGATGCCAACGTTTCAAATCTCAAAATCACGACATGACGTAAAACAAGGCATCGATCATTTATTATACAAAAACGAGATTTTTTGGGATTTTTTTATTTGCAAATAATTTTCATAGTTAAAACCTACAGTTTACTGAGCAAAATGTTTGGTTATCTACTTGGAAAACACTTGTTGTAAAAGCCACAAGAAGTTAAAGAAGACTCCTTGAATTACGTCATCTCATTTGCATTTAGAGATTGAAACTTTAATATCTTAGGAAATATGGACTCAAATCAGAAAATATTAAAATATTGTCACTAATGCTCCCCAAAAAGATTTCATTTTTAACATAACATTATTTCCTTCTTAGGGACATTACACTTAAGGTATTTTTTCAGCGGTGTAACCAGGATTATAAATCCGGTGAGGAGTTATCAGTCCACCATTCATATTTTTACATATGGAACGGGCCTGTTACTTGGAACGGCCGGACCAACACAACGGGGCTTTAGATAATTGAGGAGAAGGTGGTACCTTTGTAATTTCATCTGCAAATGGTTAGACTTTCACGTCTCCTCGGATAAGGACGTTAAACCGTAGGCCCCATCTCCCAAACTCCACGACCTGTACCAAAGGAACGTTAAAGAAACCAACCCGCTATTCGGGGAGAGTAGGCCATGAAGTTGCCGTTAGTGTGGAGCTGTGCTCTGGGGTCATGTATGGACTGTATAGCGGCAGCCATTGGCGCCTTCACATGCATCCCTGCTGTACTTGCGGGGATGATTAGCACGACAGCTTTACTTTTTTTTACTAACCTTTTTCACAATTGATCCCCGTCCAGCCCGGCACGCATGCGCACGAGTACTTGTGTGAGGTACCAATGCACGTGGCATTGTTCTGACAAGGCTTTGACAGACAAGCCAAATCTAAAAGATAAAATGCATCATTTAGCCTTATTGAATGGTCGTGAGTAAATGTGAAGGTCTCAGCCTTTAAAATTCTCTCAGAATTTACTGTATGTAAAAAGCATCTTCTCCTGTGTTTTTCGATCTTGGAAATGGGTGTCGCAATGCAGTTCCATTCAGCATTCATAATTAGAATTCCTTTCCTCCAAGCCGAAAGACATGTTGTACCATACCAACTATATTCAGTAACGCAACATTAAAAAGACAACAACGCTTACTGAAAAATTCTTATTGACGTTGAGGACGTTGTGACAGGACTTTTCAAAGGGAAAATGCTGTCTGGAGTGGGGAAGAGAAAGAGAAAGAAAGCTGTGAGCTTAAACTTAATTCTAACTTGGCGTTGCCATGGTAGTCGCACAATGTTATTTGTTTCTCTAGGGTCTCGTGGTGTACATGAAAAGAAACGTGCAATATACTTACTGACTTCACAGAATTGTCCTAGCCATCCTGTACTACAGTCACATTTATAGCTTCCCGGACTATTGACACATGTTCCTCCATTCACACATTTCACAGTCAAACATTCATCTACATCTAGTTCGATCAAGGAAAAAGTGATAAGAAAAAAGATATGTTACAACTTTCACGTGACACTTGCATGGATATGGGCATAGACAGCACAATAAAAAGTCTTATTGGTATTATTGCTGTCAATTGAAGGGTCTTGAAAGGTCTACTCTTGTTTTTGCCACAGACGATTTTGTGACATGACAGAGACCTATGCATATGGCAATACAGGGACAGCCCATAGTTTTATCCAAGCTATTTGAAATATACTCCTTTTTGTGACATTTATCAGAAGAAATTTTAAATCCTCATTTAGGATCACTTACCTATGTCACAGTTCTTTCCCACCCATCCTGCAGCACATGCACAAGTATAACTGCCAATAGTATTGGTGCACACTGATGGTAATTTACATGGATTGGTTTTACATTCGTCGACATCTGCAAATATAGAAATTCACCTTCAATTGCACGTTTTGTTCGAGAGAAGGGGGGGGGGAGAGGGGGGGAGAGAGTACTGGTTATGCCTGAGTAGTTCGGTATCCTGTGGCGCGCATGCGCTGTGAAAACTGTTACGTTACCCTCCCTTACCCTCTTAGCCTGCTAGACACGAACATGTGTAACTCCCAGTATTGTTTGTACATGTTCCTCCACTGCAGGCGCGATTTATCAAAGACTCGCTATCAATTGAAAGTTCGGTTTTGTGAAATGAAACACGGATATCAACCTAAGTTATTTACCTAAATTACAATCGTGTCCCTTCCATCCTGCTACACAAGCACATTTGTAACTCCCATCATTGTTTGTACATGTTCCTCCATTGCGACAAGGTTTTGCAAGACATTCGTTTATATCTACAAACAAGGTAAAGATGAGAAGAAATGTAATGTAAAATACGCATATGAAAGTACAGTTCAGGACAGTTGCGCAAAGACAAAACAGACATGCAATTTTTGTCTCGTTCTAAGACACCTACCTATGTCACAATCATGTCCCTTCCATCCTGCTGTACAAGTACATTTGTAACTCCCAACATTGTTTATACATGTTCCTTTGTTCTTGCATGGGATGGATAAACACTCATCCACATCTAAAAAAAGATGCGATATGATTAGTTTATCTTGCGACGACGTTTGTCACAGTTGCCGAGGCGGATTAAGGGGAGGGGTGTACACATTCCTTCCTGAGACGACTTGACGACTTGAAGCCCTTTCGTCGCTATACTTTTATAATATCCACTTGATCCTTTGGCTGGTTTACGGTTTCTGTAAAGCTATACCACGTTTCTGAAGAATAATCCTGGATGTACCCCTGGACGTAGCATCAAGCCCCACCACTGCAACATTGCGTGCAATGATTTGCCCATAAATTGACACACCACAAACAATAATTGTTGTATGCAAGACTACCAGAAAACTTACATTTAATTCAATTTTGCGGACATGAGGTGTTGGATATCATTTACCTTTATCACAGTGGCGTCCCTGCCAGCCTGCTACACAAGCACATTTGTAGCTCCCAGCATTGTTAGTGCAAGTTCCTCCATTGCGACATGGATTTAAGCGACATTCGTCTATATCTAATGACATGACCAAAACAATACGAAAGGAAGTAAGCAAAATTACAGACATTTTTTTCGGCATAATTCAACACCTACCCACATCACAGTGTTGTCCCTTCCATCCTGCTGTACAAGTACATGTGTAACTCCCAACAGTGTTTGTACATTTCCCTCCATTGCGACATGGTTTGGTAAGACATTCGTCTATTTCTAAAGACACGAAGAGCAAATCAAAATAAATTTAGATGACAAAGCACAATAAGGGCAAGATAAAATACAAAACAAACAAACAAATAAACAAAACAAAAACACTGGGATATTTTTACTTCACTGATCTCATCTTCCTACCTATTTCACAGTGTTTTCCTTTCCATCCGTCTTTACAGATACATTTGTAACTCCCAGCACTGTTTTGACATATTCCTTTGTTCTTGCATGGGTTGGCTAAACACTCGTCCACATCTACAAAACACCGCATTAACGGATATTAATTTTTTGATTTTCTTTTAAACAAGATGCTGTACCTATTTCACAAAGTGGTCCCTTCCAGCCTATTTGTACAAGCATATGTGTAATTTCCAAAGTTGTTTGTGCATGTTCATCCATTACAAGCGTGATATATCAAAGGCTGTAGCTCTTTCGATTCCTTGAAAGTTCAGTTATGAGAAAGGAAAACATGAATATCATCAACATAACTTAAACCAATAACTCTGGCCCATATACCTATATCACAATTTTGTCCCTTCCAGCCTGTTACACAAGCACATTTGTAACTCCCAACAGAGTTTGTACATGTTCCTCCATTGCGACAAGGTTTTGCAAGACATTCATTTATATCTACAAACAGGAAAGAATATAATGTAATTAACATAGATATAAAAATACAGTTCAGGACAGTTACGCTGGGATAAAAAGGAAATCCTTCCGTCCGCATGTAAGGGAATCCATGCAGAAACCAGAGTCCATGAATAATTTGATTTTGGAATCCGGAATCCGGCCATTTGCATCTATAAGACAGCTTTAGAAATCTTGCATCATTCCAGATTCTCTTACATGGGGTGAAATTCTTACTCTCGTGGTAAACCTATTAGTTAAAACACTTGGATATAACTTCACTCTCATCTCCCTACCTATTTCACAGTGTTTTCCTTTCCACCCGTTTTTACAGATACATTTGTAACTCCCAGCACTGTTGGTACACGTTCCTTCATTATGGCAGGGACTTTGAGCACATTCGTCCACATCTACAAAAAAAGAGAAAGAAAAAAAAAGAGAGAGAGAAAAAAAGAGAAGAAGAAGAAGAAGAAGAAGAAGAAGAAGAAGAAGAAGAAGAAGAAGAAGAAAGAAAAAGCAAAACAAAACAAAACAAAAACCGTGTTAACGGGATATATATTTTTTGAATATCTATTAAGCTATGTGCTGCATTTCCCCCTCGTTTCCAGCCGGCTCTAAAACTGAGTCATTTCTGCATTTGTGATCTATATAAGTTTGACTATCGATCTGTCAGTCCGTCATTTTCAAATGCTTTTCTATGAGGAGGTTGGCCTTGTACATATGCTGAACCTCTCACGGAGGGGGACATGGGGGGACAAATCCGCTTGGGAAATTGATTAAAATCAATTAATAAACGCACTTCAAAACTAGTATATTTTAAAAGAATGTCACAACCAATGCTTATTTATACATTTGCATACGATGCTGTGATTTAAAGTTTGTTCCGCAATGGACTATTGTTAAAGAAAGTGATTTCTGATCTGACGAAAAGTACGTTACATATGTCCGTAAGAGGCATGGCAATATATAAAATTATAGTTTTCATTGGATCATTCCTTAAAATCCGCGAATCTGTTCTTTAAATTTGTTCTTAAAAATATCAAATATGCAAATCTGTTCTTAAAAATATCATTATCCCAGAATCCGCACAAAGAAGAAGGCTCGATCCATCGAAACCCCCGTGTCCCCCTCCTCACGGACATGATTTTGAGCACAATTTAGAACGCATGCAGAGATCAAAAGGGACTCAGAAGTTGGTAAGGTTCTCGAAATTAGTTATGTCCTCTGACATAAACCATTTACCTATATCACATCTGTATCCCTTCCAGCCTGCTACACAAGCACATGTGTAACACCCAGCAGTGTTTTTACATGTTCCTCCATTGCGACAAGGGGTTTCATAACATTCGTTTATATCTAGGGAGACAAAAAAGAAAAGAAAAGTAATGTAATATAAAATAAACATAAAAGTAATGTTTAGGACATTTTCCTAAAAAGATTCCTGGTAACAGCCTACCTATATCACACTTGTTTCCCTTAAATCCTGTTTTACAAGTACATGTGTAACTCCCACTAGTGTTTATACATTTTCCATTGTTCTTGCATGGTTTTTTTGAGCATTCGTTCACATCTACAAAAAAAGACGCGTTATTTTTTATTGCAACGATGTGTTCCACAGTTGCTGGAGCGGATTTAGTGGAAGGCTGCAGGGATGCACAGTCCTTCCTGAATGTGGGCCCTTTTCGTTACGATACTTTACCAAAATATCCTCTTGATCCTCTATAACGTCTACAGCGCTATATACCTGTTCTTGGGAGTAGAACCAAGTTCTACCACTACAGCGTTGCGTGCAATGATTTACGCACAAATTGACATCCCAAACCATCTTGCTATGTACAACATTACAAGAAAAGGTGCATGTAATTCATGTTGGTGGACTTGAAGTACTGGATGTCATTTACCTTGTTTGCAGTCATTTCCCTTCCAGCCTGCTACACAAGCACATGTGTAACTCCCAGCATTGTTTGTACATGTTCCTCTATTACGACAAGGTTTTGCAAGACATTCGTCTACATCTAATGACATGTAGAGCAAAAGAATATCAATTAATTAAAGGAAGTAGGCAAAAGTACAGACATAACTTCAAGATCAACACCTACCTATATCACAGTCTTGTCCCTTCCATCCTGCTACACAAGCACATGTGTAACTCCCAACATTGTTTGTACATGTTCCTTTGTTTTTACATGGGTTGGCTAAACACTCGTCCACATCTACAAAAATATCCATGTTTGATCGATATTCTGTATTGCAAGTTATAATAACAAAAGCTTTTAACTTTTTAGAACTTTAAAAAGTTCTAGGTTATAGTTGAAGATGAACAACGATGCAAAGTTTCTTGTAACATTGCGCTCAACACCTAAATTCAGCCTTGTTTGAGGCCTTACAACCTTGCATAAAAATTGACAACAAATTTACTCCTCGATATCGTAGTTGTATGTACGCGTAAATTGATCAGTAAGATGCATCGAACGCTTATTTTAACGTTGTATGTAAGGAGCAAGGAGCGAGGATGGCACAGTTGGTTAGTGCGCGGCCTTCGGTGCGAGAGGTCCCTAGTTCGATCCCCAGTCCTGACCTCGCATCCTTGTTTCGACTTCTTTCCTTTCCGTGTAGCTTTAAGTAGCTTTAAATACCTTAAAACGGAGCACTGATGGAGAGAGGGAGGTAAAATGAACGCACCGTCGGCTTCCTGGAAGATTAGCTCAGTTAAAGGAACTACCGACGTTAAACAAGGTCCTTTATCTTTACCTTTTTTTAACTCTTTTTACCTTTATGTCATTTACCTATATCACACTTGTTTCCCTTCCATCCTGCTGTACAAGCACATGTGTAACTCCCAACATTGTTTGTACATGTTCCACCATTACGACAAGGGGTTTGAAGACATGCGTTTATTTCTATACAAATACAGCGAAAATACTGTGAAAAATATGAATTAAAAGAAATAAAGGGTAATTCACAGTTATTGAAAGTTAGAAGCAGACATTTGGTGTTATCTCCTAATCTTTGTCCTACCTATATTACAGAATTGTCCCTTCCATCCTTTAGTACATGCACAAGTATAACTGCCAGGAGAGTTGATACACACTGATTTTGATTTACATGAAATGGTTTTGCACTCATCGATATCTGCAAATACATATATCTTAAATTACACGTTTTGTGATTTCAAAGATTGGACATAGTGACTCAAGAGTTACTGCGAGTAATAATAAGTTAACGGATATAATTTTTTATTTATTTTTAAAATGTATGAATCGAAGCATCCCTTCCTGCCTTCCTTCCCTCCCTCTCTCCCTCCTCCTCTCCCTCCCTCCCTCCCTATTTCCTTCCTTCCTTCCTTCCTTTCTACCTATATCACAGTGTTGTCCCTTCCATCCTGCTCTACAAGTGCATTTGTAACTCCCAGCACTGTTTGTACATGTTCCTTTGTTCTTGCATGGCTTGGTTAAACACTCATCCACATCTACAAAAACAAAAACAAAAACAAAAAGCAACAACAACAACAACAACATTTATCACAACCAGTGAACAGGCTTAGGGGTGCGGGAGGAGGAAGGGAAGGGAAGGGGCTGGGGGATGGGAAAAGGCGGGGTGGAATTAAAGGCCTCTCCATCTCCATTTCTCCTCCCCCAGCCCCTTCCCTTCCTCTTTCCCCACTCCCCTCCCCTAAGCCTGTTCACAAGCTATGTTAGTAGATATCGTCTTTTTGGATTGATCTTTAAATATACGAAGTATTCATTTCTGTCCTTCCTTCCTTCCTTCCTTCCTTCCTTCCTTCCTTCCTTCCTTCCTTCCTTCCTTCCTTCCTTCCTTCTTTCAAGCCGCTTCTTATTTTCTGTCATTTTTATCATTCATTCATGCATGCATTCATTCATACATTCATTTACTCAGTTTATAAACGTAATCAATTAGAGTACAAACACTAAAAGCGTGTGAACACTTTGCACTATTTAGTACTAAATAGCACTAATTAGACAAACGAAAACAATAGAATATACATATCACTATTTAGACTATTTAGTACTATTTATGTTGCACGCTTTTAGTATTAAACTGTTAAACCGCTGACGTACCAATAAGAACTTCAACTTTGTTGCTCTTTCTGTCACCGTTAGCGTTTACTCGTTCGGCTTGACATATAACATCAGCGACGCACTTTATATAATTGCTACCTTTGTTTATACATTTGTAGGTCGACTTCACTTCCAAAACACTTGTAAAAACAACACGTAATTCACTAGTCGCTTGTCCCTTAGCGTAAACTATGCTATTAGCCTTGTCAGTAACGTCTTTTCCATTCAGCAGCCATTTAATTTTCACAGCATTGTCACCAGAGGCAGTACATTTGACAGTAAGGAAGGAGCCAGGTTTTGCAGATAGGGTGCCGACTACGTCAGACTTGACAATCTTGACTGGAGAAGCTAAAAAATAGGGTTTCTTTAATGAAATCATTTAAAATCTACAATTTTCTCTCTTCGCTGTATGTGTTGTGATATCGTGGACACAAAAAATGAACAACGTTGAAATATTACACTGTAAGGTGATATTTACATGAAATCAGACCGGTCTTTACTTGTGTTTACATGAGACCGGTCTGAAAATGAAATCAGACCGGTCTTTACTTGTGTTTACATGAGACCGGTCTGAAAATGAAATCAGACCGGTCTGGCTTCGTTTCGGTTGCTGCACCGAGACGAGTGACTTTCGTCCAGGTCTGAGTTCGTCCCGATCTCGTGTAAACACAAACAATCTCAGACCGGTCTGGAATTTCAGAGCCTGCATGCTTTAAGGTCAGCGAGGTTATAGCTCCAAGATATTGGTGTTTTTGAGTTCGTCCCGGTTTCATGTAAACTGCTACAAATATTCTGTAACAGTACAAGTTCGTCCCGGTCTGGCTTCGTCTCGGTCCCATGTAAATACCACCTAAGACCACAGAATCTTTTCACACTTCGTTCACTGATACTAACCTCTATCGTTTCCAAAGAGTTCAACTCTCAAACAATCGCAGTTTTTCCACTTTGTTGGCACAATGCGAACAAATCGAGCGCCGACAGGGTTGGCAAGCCAATGTACCTTGGTTTCCTTTTGACTAACTAGATTGGTTTGGATATTCTGAGATTTGAAATTAGAATAGATCAATAACAATTGATGCTATTGTTAATTTTTCCGTTTCAATTTCCCTATACATCTTTAAACGTATTTGTTTTTTGTTTGTTTCTCTTCTCTTGTATTTTACAATTGCTTTTATCTAAATCAATTTTCTTTGCATCGTCAATATTTTCTTCCATGTTTCTTTTCCGTTATATTCTTAAACCCTTCCCACCCACCTTCTTCTACTCTCCTCTCTTCTTTTCTTCCTCCCTGACTACCTCCTTTCTCCCTTCCTCGTTAACTTCCTTTCCTCCTTTCTCCCTTTCTTCGTTCGTTTCTTCCTTCCTTCTTTCTTTCCTCCTTCCTTTCTTCCCACTGGTCCTCCCTTTTTTCCAACATCCTTCTTGCTTCATTTCATTCCATATTTCTCACAATCGTTTCTTCTCTCTTCCTTCCACTTCCCTATACCCCTTCTTTTCTTCCTTCCCTCTTACACCCCCACCGCCCTCACTTAATTTAAGGCACTTATTTCTGTTCACTCAGCTTCTTACTTTAATATACATTAGTTCGTTGGTAAGGTATCCATATCCAAGGTCATAATGGGTCACCCACTTTGCAGCCTTCTCGTCTCCCTGTATCGCAATGCCTGATAGTTGCTTAGCACCGCCCAGGTCAATTTGTAGATGTGATTGTCCTTTACATTTTCCACACCAAGAGTTGACACCATACAACCGAGCTTTTATGGCAATGTGTGTTTTGTCCGACGAAGTAGAAGACACAAGCTGTTTATCAAGGATTTTAGATTTGCCATCTATACTCTCTAGGCCAAAGGGCTTTTTCCGGGCTGACAAAAAGGCGCAACGACAAAAATGTTTAACAGATGTTTAAATTTCGTTTTTGAGTATTAAATAACTTAAACATTATTTAAGGTCGTAATTTCAAATGTTTGCTCTCAAGCTATACATTCTCTTAATTGGGTTTTTTATTAAGGACGTTCGCGGACATTTTTCGCGCGTACCTTCACTGCGCACGCTAGAGCGCGCTAGTCCAATAAATCCAAGATGGCGGCCATATCGCGCCTATATAGTTTTTTTTTCAATAATTGTTTTTTTATCCGATCGATTCTTGGAGGAAAATGTCTCAACTACAGAAAAAACAAAGGAATAGAAAATAATTTCAATTAAAAATTGTTTAGGTTGGGTAAAAACAACAACAACAACAAAAGTGAAAAAAAATTTCCCCGGACACATCCCATCTCTTAATTAGAAATGATGGCCAAATTCTAAAAGCTTACGGCGCAATATCTAGGGATATCTTGACTTGACCCTTACTTTTTTTTTTTCTCAAGTTGATTTCTTGCCAAGATCTATAACATTTGTCAAGATGAACATATTCTAGGTGTAGCGGAACGAGTTACACGTAATTTTCTGAAAAGAATCCACCTCTACATTGATTCGAAGCCCATACAATTTAGTAGAATCGCGCGCTGAAAAAAAGCCTTATAAAAATCATACTTCCTTCTTCAATTACTAATTTCATCCACAAATGCTAAGGGATCTGTTAGTTTATTTTTGTTAATTTTTCGATGCGCTTATTTCATATGTTTCGCTGATGCGCGCGATTTTTCTCCTAGGTGGAACAAACATTTTTTATTTTATTTTTTGAACAAGATTACCATGAAGTATGTCCAGAAAAAAATCAAAAAATCTTGATGCAAGTTTTTGCTGCGAAAAGGGTTTGTATAAATTTGGAATATCAAAATTCCATGACTTTTTCCGTGCCTGTTTTTGGTCTATTTCAAGAGCAAATTTAGCTGACACTTTTCATGAAACTAGATCAATTTCCATCCAAAAAAGAATTAGACAATCATTTTTTTCCCCTAAAAATGAAGCCAGAAAATTATTTTTCGTGCCACTTTTAATGATTTCCCCTGAACTTAGTCGAAATTCCATGATTTTCCAGGCCTGGAAATGAAATCATGAAATTCCATTTCTTTCCAGGTTTTCCATGAACGCACTATGCGAGTATTCCTTTAACACTGCGGTCAAAACTGCCACGTGTATTTACTCTTTTCAAGGGTGTAATGTCGGGTGCAAAAGAAGTTCTTATACTTGCAACCTAACAACTTTCATACTGTTCGGAAGAAATGGCAATTGCTGCGGTTTTGGGACATGATCTAGTACTGCTACTTCAAAAAAGATTGCCATACGCCATGTATGTATGTGAAGTGAGGTGAGGTAACTCAAGCACACGCGACTTGACCGAAAAGGAGTATGCATAGTTCCAAAACTTCACTCTCTTTTCGCTTTAGTCTTGATTTTTGGCATCAATAAACGAAAAGTAAAAAAAAGTAAAGCACTATATTTAACGTCAGAAGTTCCTTCAGCTGGAAGCAAAGCTAGAAGCTGGTCTCCCAGGAAGCCGACGGTGTGCTCATGTAAACATAGAGGCTTAGCTTTCAAACCAGCTGTTACGCGAAAAGTAAGGAGTTGCTCAAAAAATTGAATCTTGTGACACCCTTTTACCATTTACCTTGCTTTAGTCCATACACTTCAGTCCTTATCGCTTTAAAACCGACGTACTTCACCGGATACATACGAATAAATTTTGCTACTTGTACTGTAGCAAAGGTATGTTTGACCATTTGAAAAATTATTTCCGGATTTCTTTTAATTACGTTACCAGGAAGTTCCTAAGATAAAAAGTACACAAAAGATGATAATGATGACTGGTGATGATGATGATGACGATGACGATTATGGTGGTGGGCGTGGCGTGGTGGTGATGGTGGTGGTGGTGATGATTCAATATCAGCTTTTCCACAAAACTTTAAAATTATGCATAACAGAGTTAATAAGACGTAGATTTTGCTAAGGCCTGGTTTACACTAGCAACATAACAACATAAAGCGAGGTCACGCAATTACAAAACACAAATTATATCAATGTTTTATGTCACCAGTGTAAACATCACAACATAACGACATAATAGGAACATAAAAACATGGATGTAATGACATAAAGAAAAACTGATTCTTTCTTTATGTTGTTATGTCGATGTTCTTATGTCGTTATGTCGCTAGCGTGAACCAGGCCTAAGCTAATAGCATCTCAAAGTGAAAATACTCTACCTTTCCGTTCTGGTAATATTTCCAGGCGTTCCCGTCCATGGAAAGAGAAAGTTTATACGACAAAGTTCTTTCATCGAGCTTTGCATTCCCCATTATGCCAATTGCACAGATAGCACGTGGTCCACCGAGATCAATCTAGAAAAAGTAATTCCAAGCTCATTTTCATTGAGTGAGTGAACAAGCATTGGCAGAAAATTACCATTATTCCAACAATATCATAAGTTATCATATTCTACCGTCTTACTGCGGTATTCTTTGCATAGAAACTCGCCTAAAGGCTTGTGTGTATATTAGAAAATACAAATGACTCGTGGGATATTCTACGGTATTCCACTCGAAACCATTGTATAACAAGTATATGCTTGTGAAGGCCTTCCAGGAAACACGATGCAACTGTACTTTTCTTGCAACATTGCAAACAAATGCAGTTGCACCGTATGTCCACCCCTGCATCAAAAAGGATGCAAGCGTTGAACTCATTTCTACTTCAACAATAACTCATGTATTACATGCAAATTTTGCTGGGGTTCCATAAAAACCCTTTAGCCCTGAGATTCCCAATTCACCTGCAAATAGTCGTATTCTTTGTTATTCTTTGGTTCCCAGCAAGTGTAATTTAGTGGTCTTGCATACCATGGTGCGTAAATATCACGTAGAAAAGTAGATGCAGTGAACCGATGGTCTGGGATAGTGAAGTGTGGTTGACCAATACCAGATGAAGATCTCGTGCATGCTGAAGAGAAGAGAGAAGAACACTATTGGATGAGATTCCTTATGGTGATTCCTCTGTAATAGATCCTACCGATAGAAATCGCTTAAAATTTGATATTTTGTAGGTTTTGAGTTACTTATCTTGTAACTAAAAAAAAAAAAAGAGGGGGTCACGGTACTTGTTTAGGAAACATTTGGCTTGATAGACAAGGGTATTTTAGCGATTTCGCGCGAACGTTCGATGTTTTCCAGCTAATTCGTTGATGTTTCTATCTGGTCTCAGAAAAAGACTCCAAAACTCAGAGTTAGCAGTATTTTATTAGAAACAGGTAAAATAGTAAAATATCTCGCAAGAAAGCATATTTTAAATTCGATAACGCATTTCATTGGAACATTTTTTGCATCATTTAGAGAGCAACATACCCCCGAAATGTTCGATTTTTGACATTCTAGGGCTCAAATATACATAAAAAAGCGTCAAATTTTCCATGTTCCTATTGGTAGATTTTCTTAATTTTCAAATATGTTGTGTAAATCATTGCGTGAATGCAAGTTTTGAAATAAGAACTGGGGGTCACGGTACTTGTTTGCGAGATGTTTTGTAAAACATCATCATAATAGAGCTAAAAACGGCACTTTTTCGAGAAGGGAATGGGGCGAGTTTCGCATAACTTGCTTTTTATCGCACCAAAGATGAGAAAAATTTCCAAAATCGAGTTTTGTATCCTTTTTGATTATACCTTGAAAGAAAATGCTCGTGAAGTCGCGATTTATGCTTTTTGAACCATGCGCAGTAGGCGTGCGCGGTGCAAAACAGAAGAATTACCTTAAGTCAATAAAGAGGACAAAATGGAAAGTAAAGTCTGGTTGACACTAGCAAAGCAAGCATAAGCGAAAGCAAAATACGCAGAGTAGGTATAACAACAATCTCGTTCCCCATGATCCATGAATTACATAGGCATGTTAACTTCATGTATGAGCTCATCGGTTATTACTTCATGTATGACCCCAAGAAATGTCACTATAAGGTTACTTATTGTAACTTGAATAGTTCCATTTCATGGGGTCATACATGAAGTAGTAACCCTAATCAATTCCAATATTTTGGTTCTTTTGATTGATTGATTGATTGGGTGATTGATTAATTGATTGATTGATTAATTGATTGGTTGATTGATTGATTGATTATTTATTTATCTATTTTGATTTGTCCTTTAGGAAAACAAAGCCAGATCCTTTCAATTCTGACAATGGTTCAGGCAAGTTTACTCATCGGAAATCCTTCTGAAAATATTAATTTCGAGAAATATCGATTTTTAAAATATGCAACGAATTCAGAAAGTCTGTCTTCAAACGGCCCTTTCTATTGCTCTGTCAACCAACAGCATATGACAATAAACTATCTTGGCCAGAGCCT
Organism: Telmatactis stephensoni; assembly: GCA_029948255.1. NCBI lineage: Eukaryota > Metazoa > Cnidaria > Anthozoa > Actiniaria > Isophelliidae > Telmatactis > Telmatactis stephensoni. The sequence continues at coordinate 171,902 of JALIZF010001870.1, read as the reverse complement.
TTCGTTCCCCGGTGCTGACCAAGAGGAACGCAGTCTTTGGGGACGAGATTTGGAACGAGATGGTGTGAAGACAAGCAATGCTAAGGAGCAGAGCATTAATGACCTATGTAACTCCCTCGAGGTCCACGATACTCACCAATATGTTCGACTCCATAAAACTCTGCGCGTAAACATGGTGCACCAACAAATGTCTTAGGCAAGATTCGCATATATCGACCAAGGGCACTTTCACTATTAAGGTAATGTTTGGCAATGCCATTACTATCCGAGTTTCCTTGGAACGTCTAAAAATTACAAGAAAATTCATGATTGAAAGGAAACTAAGATCGTAGCTGCTGATATTTCTTTATAGTTTTAGTCCTTTCTTTGGTTTGTCTGTCTGTCTATCTGTCTGCTTATGTCAATAAATTCCACTAATTCCTCTTGTTACAATATAATGTATAAAAACATTACCCTAATTTTTCCATTTTCTTTGTAGTCAAACCAAAGCTTGCCATCACGAGACGTTTGAAGGGTGTACGAAGTCACCATCTGATCAGCCTTACTGTTCCCCTGTGTAGCTACAGCACACAGCACATGAAGCACACCCAAATCAATTTGTAGATGAGCCTTGCTATCATCTATAGCAGCACACCAAGAATCAGCACCAGCAAAATCAAGTCTACCATTACTTGCTTTGGTTTTAACATTCAACGTAGACGTGGCAGTGACCTGAGAGTGTGGTATCTGGCCATTTTTAAGTCCTACTGGTTGGTTGTCACAGCTCGCTTTCAGGAGGGAAAAAAACGTTATTAGCCTGAGAAAAATGTCCGGTACCCCGCATAAAGTAAGCACATACATAATTTCTCTGTGTAGGATTTCCATTCACTCTAAAACAACATTATTTTGCCTGAGACGCGAAGGCAGAGAAAATTAAATTTATCACAAATAGTGTTTTAGACTAATAGGCTAGGGTTGGGTATGGAGAAGTTTGAGTGTTATCAGTGGGAGTAGAATGAGGTAGTTCATTTTCTAACTTTTTGGCCAGCGACCGTGCCTATATCAGATTGCAGAGACAATGCTTGCACAAAAACGTCGAAAAATTCATAAAAGCAATGTAAAACGATCGCACATGTCTCTGTACTGTGACAAAACACTCTGGAAGATACAGAGCAAGAGAGACACATCTCCCATCGAGCTTTTATGATAGTACAGAGACGTGCGCACGCGATTTTTATTGCTTAAAAGCCGTCAAAAAATCATTTTTTAACGTAGTACTTACGTTGGCATCCATACAGTTCAATCTTCATAGATATTTCTTTCTTCCATGCCAGAGCAACAACACGAATATATCTGGTATTATATTTTCGACTAAACCAGTTCATAGTGGTTTTAGAGTGAGCGTTGACTATGAAATAGGGCTCCTATTGATAACAAAATACTATGTGTTTTGACAGGATTACCCAAATACAGGTTTACTACTTTTACTACTAAATCCTATAAAAGCAGGGAGCCGGATTGATATCAATAGATTTATCAAGCTAGTTTCAAAGCCATAGAGGGCGCCTATTTTATTGTCAGAAAATTACCACCATCCCAAGAACTGAAACGAGGATTAATTTAGGGTAAAACAGAGTCCCGTGTACCAGAACTCCCAATTAAGAATTGGACGTATCATATTTTTTTACAACAAAACCGCAATAAATGATGATTTATTGTTGCATTTACCATCAGTCGCATATGAGACAAGGGGAGGGGAAGGGGCGTTTCTTCGAGAGGGAGCGCGAATTAAGGTATTGGGCTCGTGCAAGATTCTATCTACGAATTTTTATTTATACATCTACATATAGATTGTTTTTGTGTTGGAAACAACAACAAAATAAAGAAAATAGAGGGTCACGATGCTAGTTTCGGAGCTATGATAGCGGCCTCACTAGCTATTTTGAACGAAAAGAATATAGATGTCAAAGTTTGATCTCTAGCTGACCGTATAAAAAATAGTAACACTCACTCCGTAAGAATATATTACTAACTTTAGGCAAACTTTTTGCTTTTTATTGAAATAATTTTGGAGAAATCCGACAATCTTTCGTTATTTCAGTTGACCCACTAATTATGCACAAAACTGCCTAAGTCCGTTCCCCACTCATTTCCAAAACGAACCCCCTTCTTATTTCATTTATGAGTTTTGCCTATCTTGTTCTTTAGTAGACAAAGTTTGAACGAAAGTTTATTGCAGGATCCATGAGTCCCGAGCTGCCTTAAATACCTTAAAACGGACTGGCACTAATGGAGAGGGGGGGGGGGGGGGGGGGAGGGGGGTAAAGAGCGCACCGTCGGCTTCATGATAGACCAGCTTAATTGTAGCCGAAGGAACTACCGACGATAAATATATAGTGCTTTACCTTAACTTTTTTCAGCGTGCCTTACCTGAGCCTGAGTTGTCTTCCAAAATTTCCCATCCACGCTGAACCAAACCTCAAATTTAGTCAGAGTAAGTCGTTCCTTCCTGTCGGAGTCTCCCTGAATAGCAATGCCAGTGATACTTTTCATTTGGCCCAGGTCCACTTGAATGTATTCGTTTTTCTTAGCAGCACCCTTGTTGCGCCAGATATATTTCGAATTCAAACGAGCAGACTGCTTTCCGTACTTTTCTGGTTTATAGTAGGTTTCAGATGAAGCGGAAATCTGGTTGTCGTCAATATAGTAGTTTTCCATGCCCAGTGGTTTGGTACAGGAATCTTTGAAATATGTAGAATTTCAACTTCAACAAATGAACTCTAATTCAAATATTTTGTGCTGCTCTTGGTTACAAAATAAACGAATATGCCATGTTTCTGGTTTGGTTAGTATATTGAGGATCATTCTATTACTTGCTACAACAATCCAATTACAAAATTCACTGACTTTTCCCTGACTAAAATATCACTTTCCCTGATCCACTAATTCAGATACTCTATGTTTTCAATTCAAACGATTCTTCTCGATGGCTTGCGAATCAGTTGAGCAGATAACAATGGTATATAAAAACATGCCATATACCAGCTAGAAGAGACCATACATTTTCGAATACTGTGTGAACAAAAAATTCGCTGACTTAATTTTCCCTTACTTTTGCAGTCAAAAGCTAATTTCTTTCCTGACTGACTTTTCCCTTCCCTTGAAAAAAAAGATTTTTTTACCTGACTTTTCCCTGACCTTTAGCAACAATGCAAATATTTTCCCGTCCATCCAACCATATTCAAAAATGAAACGGGAATGAAATCATCTATTTTAGTATGTAATTTATTAGAGTACAAACACTAAAAGTGTGCAATACTTTGCACTATTTAGTACTGGATAGCACTAATTAAACAATAGAAAACAAAAGAATTTGTATGATTTAGCACTATTTAGTACTATTTATGTTGCACACTTTTAGTATTTGTACTCTACCATTATATATTAGAATAATGACAAAAATAAATAATTATGATACGTGCAAATACTCAGAAGCGAGACTACCTTTTGGTTTCAGCCCATAAACTGTTGGAACGTCAGCTGTCAATGAAAATCAAACAAACCATCAATCAAACAAACAAACAAACAAACAAAAAATCTCTATCTTTTCAATATTTTTTCTTTTATATTTTGACAATTAATTACCAAACATTTGATTTAGGGGACGTTCGCCCCTCTCCTCATTACGCTAGTGAAGTCAAAGAACCAACCAACCAAATAATGATTACTTACATACACTACAGAGATGACAAGCAACCAAGCAATAATTACGCATCCAACTGAACTAACGAACAGTTATTTAACCAGTAAAAAAGACAACCATCGAACCAGAAGACAGTGAACCGAAGATCAGTTGAAAAAAAGTTATATTAGTGGAAAAGTTAAGGCATATCTTGTGTCATGCAGACCTTGGAAGTCTTTTCCTACCTGAGTGAATGACAGCGATGCTTGTGGCTCCAATGAAGACAGCCAAGAGAACAAACGACCTGAAAGTAAAATGAACTTACAATCATGATTCGATTATTTAGACAATTATTACCAATTATTTTCGCATTGGACAGTAGTCCTATTTCATATACACTGAATTTGACGTGCTACCTTGGGCTAATATCAACCCAATAGCTTAAGAAAAGAACAAAAAAGTTAAAAGAAAGAGAAAGAAAAGAAGGAAAAAAGAAGAGTAATACTACCGTCCTTTTAATTTATGAAGCTTTCGATGACAAATGTGCAAATGACAGTCTATAGCTATATGGGTAAAAATTGAAATATGCTGACGTCCATCATTAATAACTTACTACAAATAAGGCACACAGCTGTCAAATATTATAAACATCAATTTATAATTAAATCATCTTACCGATAACGCGTCCAAATGATCATGAAAAAAACTTTCATCTGCAAAAACAGTTAGCCAAGCTACAGTAAAGAATAGAAAGGATGAAAGCTCTCACTGACAGATATTCAAATTCTTCACACAAGTGCTAAATAAGCTAATGAATTTTCAGAAATTTATGAAGAATACTTACCAAGTAATCGATCAGTAACTGAAAAACAAAATTATTTCACCAAAGATCGCGAGCAAAGCGGTCAAATTTCTGCGCATGCGCGAGATTTCGCGGGTTTTTCATGCACACGTACGCGCGCGTTCGCATCTTAACCACAGGAAACCCAAGCAATATATACAAAATTAAAAGGCATCGTTGCGCTCGTGATTCCACTTGAGTTTTGAACATTTTATGACGTCAAGAGTGTGTCAATAAGAGGACAGACAACTCAAAACCATCTTCAATTCGTTTTTTACAACAATTATTTGAGATAAAAGTTAAAAAATCCTTTTCAAACGGGGCAACAGAACGAGCGCGCGCGCCGTCAAACGCGTCAGCAGTGTGTCTGTCCTCTTATTGACACACTCTAATCAACCAATCAGATCGCGAGATTAGTATCAAGTGTTGTAAAATTGTTAATTTTAAACTGTTTAAAACTTTTGATCATTTTTGCTTGGAATGATAGCTCGATTAAAAGATACAAAATTCGAAATGTTATCGAAAGCTTCATAAATAAAAAAGGACGTTAGTATTTCATGTCTTTCTTTTTCCATTCTTTTCTTTCTCTTTCTTTTTACTTTTTTGTTCTTTTTTCTCTTCCATTCTGCTTTGCTTGGCTTGCATATTTGCAACGTCGGGCTTCCTGTGTTATACCATTGCGTGACACAAACTGCGGCTGCGTAGGAGACATGTACTTGATGTGCGCACAGAAAGCGGAATTATTTAAAAATGCACCTTTTTCCCGGCCCGTTTTCGTACCTTAGATAAAGAACCGTTACAGTGTGAACTGCAGGCCTATTAACCATAAAGAAAATGATGCATTGTCAAATTTATCTGTCAATTGCAAATTGAACGAAACTCGTGGTAAGTCTTATTATTATGTGATGGAAAACTAAAGTTGAGAAAGCGTTGCATTGAAAGATACCCCAGGCCAAGGCTGAACAAAGAAAAAATTGTGCAGTTACGAAGCTACTTAAACCAGTGGTTGTAGAGTGTGAGGTTTTAGCCCAAGAACAGGGGCAAAGAGAGTGGTCATTACAACAACAACAACAAACGTTTTATTTTATTTGGCATTATGCACTAGTCAAAGTAACCCACCCCCCACCCCCCCAACCGGGGACGGGGTGGGGATTTGTGGGGCATTTGAAAATGGGCTGTACAAATGTTGGTAAATACCCCACATAGTGGTGCAAGAATGAACATCAAATCCCCTACCCCCTAAGGCCAAGTACAAAAACAAGTTATCTCAAACTTCATATAAAGCTTTAAATATTTTAACCTGTGAGTTTACAGTCAGACTAAGAAAACCTGAATAAGAACACTAAGGAAAGTAAGAACACTAAGAACACCTGTAATAAGTCTAGATTAGCATTCTGGATTCTGGATTAGCATTCCAAAAAATATAACAAATATTAATAATAATAATAATAATATAACAAAAGTAAATGATTTAAATACACACTATAAGTTAATTGATACCTCCTTCGCGTGAGCAAGTCTTCCTAATGATGATATACAATGACATCATTTTCTTTTTCTATCGTTGCTCACTTTTAAACTGGCTTCATGATCAATTATTTAATATTTATTACATAGACCAATCAATACTAAAAAGAAAAACAAATTGGTCTACACAATAGAACAATAGCATTTGCAACTAATTAAATGTCAAGCATTGTCACCGAAGCAACGTATGTGTGTAATCATTATGGTTGGTCGATCATGTATTGAATCAAAAAAAGTACTCTTCAGTATCTTTTTTGTACAGTTTCTTACATATGAATACCCCTATAAATAGTAATTACTAAGTATCAAATGCCTTTGTCAAGAGATCAACGTGAAAAAGACAGTATGATATACAAATCAAAACTCACCTAGTTCAAGTCAGCCAACAAGTCAGCCTGTTTGAAGTGAATATTCTTTACAAGGCCTCCTCACCCTGCTTTGGCCATTTCCCGGCCTTTACCCCACCATCCCTCCACACCAGTAAAATCTTCACTTTATCCCCACCTCCTGGGGCATCATTGCTTGTCATATGTGATCCTATTCCCACATTTCCCCCACCCCATCCCTGGTTGGGGTGGGAGTGGGGTGGGGGTTTACTTTGACTAGTGCATTATTATCAAAGAGGGGAGGGGGAGGCTAAAAAAGTTTCAGTCACAAGGAAATTTTGTCTCAAGGAGAAGGGGGTCAAAACTTCATGCATAATTAGTCAATGAACTACTATGCAATACTGATATAAATCTACTGTATTAGTCGCATCACATTCAGGAAGGGTGTTGAACCAGTGTTTTACAGATGGTTTTCTATTTTTCTAGTGCTATTCATGTATGCTGTTAATATAAACATGAAAACAAAAATGGATAGTGCAAAATTGCACAAAGCAGCACTTAAATTTACAATAGAAAACAGAATTTTGTACTAGCTATTTAATACATACTATTTTGATTTATGTATAATTTCATACTTTGTTAGTTGGTTCATGTGCTTGATTGGTCAGACTGGCTTCATCTCTTCGAGGCACAATTCCAATTTTCCCCAGACTTTGGCCAATGCATTACTTATGTTTGCTTTAGGATTACATTTAAGGTAGTTCCGGAGCATTAGATTTCATCAATGAATTTCCTTTAAAATCCTGTCATTTTAAGATTATTGTTTGGCAATTCTAAAACCGAGAACAAAAGAGGGGGTCACCCTATTGGTTTCTGAGCTATAAGATGTCGTAAAAGGTGGTATTTTCAATGATTTTCCTCGATTTTTTGCAAAATGTACGTAATCCATATGGTTTGAAGAATGCGATCAAATTTTTTCCGAGAAATGCCTTGACCGTCTCAAAAGATAGATATGAGGTTTATCTAGCAGTTGTAGTCGTATGTATTGTTTGATGAGTTGCAAACATGATTAAAAGGGCATTCTAGAATCAAATTCCTACCCAATTACGCGCTCCAAACCCGTGTACGGCCTGTAAAAATATAGAAAATTTACGACAATCCAATCAATGAAGTTATATTTTTATTTTTTAAATCAAAATAGTATTAAGTACTCCCTTGAATTAAAAGAAAAAAACAGGGGGTCACCGTATTATTTCAAGAGTTAGAAAAGCACAAAAGAGAAAACACAACGAAAACCAACTCCAAATATCACCCATTTTAGCGATTTTCTCGCCGGCTTTTTCGATGGATATGATGAACTAAATTTAAAAGTTTCGGGTTAAATACCTACATTACATAGTGTACAAGATTTCTGGATTAAAGTTTTTCCGATATTTGGATGACAAAATATAATTTTTCTTTACTAAAGTTTGAGTTTACGTTTTCAATCGCTCGCTTACTAGTGCCCAGACTCCCCACGGTAATACCAATGCTCTCAAATAAAAGTGCGCGCGCTCGAATGCGCGCGGGAAATGCGCGGTAGCAAGGGTCCGGAACTACCTTAAATACAGCTAACTAAAGAATGATAATCACAGATCACATTTCAATTTTTAGCCAGTTAATGAATCACACTTCAAACAGTTCCATCAATTCACCAATCATCCATATTTAAAAATGATTTTATGAAAATCACTGCAAAATCTGGCTTACTTTTACAGATCATGCAGACCCTGGATTTTAGTCCAATCACAGATATTTACATCATAAAACCCCTTCCAGCTCCTGAATATACTATTTCCTGCCTTTAAACCATCCATTTCAACTGTATGAGGAGACCACATTTTATATTTAACAGGTGTAATGTAGATAGTGTATAAATGAATTTGGAAGGTTGTAGCAGACAATAATGGAGTCAGGTCAGATTCAATACAGTGTAGACATGCAGCTGTCTGACTTACTCACCTGACTTACTACCATGACTGGTCTGACAGACAGACAGACAGACAGACAACCAATAGATGCTCAGACTGGCTGAGTGACTGACTGACTGACCAACCAACTGACTATTTTGGCTCTTAGGCTCAGATTGATGGCTTGCCTACAATCTGACCAATGACTATTAAGTAAATGATCTATTAATTAATTGACTGTCTTTTGACCAACTGGCTGACTGATCAACAATGACTGCCTAAAACTAACTAATGCTTTTTGGGTATTTCTTTTAGACTTTACAAGGCACCTGGAACAGCAACACTGTTGTCAAGAAAATCTTTGATGTTGGTGCTATTGGTGGATTTGTGCATGTTCTACCAAATGCCAAATGCCTGTGGAATTTTATGGGACTGGATGACATTAATTTTAAGAAATGGTTTATAAATCTATTTCATATGCCCAATAACATCAAACATGCTCATGCAGATATCCCTCCTACCCCCTTTTCTGAGTCTCACTAAAAGCAAGTTGGTTGTGGTTGAACAAATTTTTTCAGTGTTAGTAAAAACCTGAACACATGATATTTCCTGCAGCATCACATCAACATAGTTGCACCATGCATGTGTCCACCTCTACATGTTACATGCAATGTTTCAGAAAAAGAACTTCAAACTTGCAAGAGTGCAACATTTGCACACAATGTTGCAGGGATGGACACATGGTGCAACACTGTGTTGCACTTGATGTTGCAGAAAATCTTTAAAGAAATGTTGCAACATGTCCTTGCCTTAATTAATGGTAATCTGCACATTGACCTGAAAATGATTTCCCAGTTAACTAATGGTGTGTAACGGTTGGTCGGTGTTTATTTGTTTGTTTGTCTGTCTGTCTGTCTGTCTGTCTGTCTGTCTGTCTGTCTGTCTGTTTGTTTGTTTGTTTGTTTGTTTGTTGGGTTGTTTGTTGGGTTGTCTCAGGTTGTTTGTTTGTTTGATGGGTTGGTTGGTTGTCTCAGGTTCTTTGTTTGTTTGTTCGCTTGTTCGATCGTTTCTAATAAACGGTATGGTAAAATTGAAATACTCTTCACAGTAAATAATAGCTAGACATTTATTAAGAAGTTATTTTTTTCTATCATTCATTTCAAACACCAAACTTTTAATCATCTACAATAGTCATTTTTCTTATAATAATTGCTTTTTACTGGCCCTTTCGTTCCCTCTATTCATTCTACAGTCTCGTCCCATTTCTTCAATTCTTTCTTTAGAAGTGCAATGTGAGTGCAGTAATTGCTTGTCAGAGCTCTTCTAAATTTACTGGTTATCTTGGTTGGATAAGATGGTATACTTTTTACATGTCCTTGTGATCATCGTCATCGCTTATCGCTTGCTATATGTATTCTTTTCGCCTTTTTAGAAGATGCATATTGTGATGTTTGTCGAGTTTTTGCTTGTACTGCTCTTCGTACAGGGTGTACTGGCTGGACAACAGTCATTAAAGTGTCGCTACTTTCTTGTATTTCTCTAGAGTCTCCAGAAGTTCCCAAAAATTCTCTTCGAGATGACTCCGGGCTCTTTTTTTTCGTTTTACCCCTACGACTCCCTTCTGAAGTATCAGCAAGTTCGCTTCTCTGAGATTCTATTTCCTTTTCCAGTCCAATTGTCAAATTCCTTTTAGCTTTCTTACGTCTTACATCTTCTGTTTCTGATACCAAAATAGTTTGTCCAGCGTGCTGACTTTGACTTTGACTTCGACGGCCTTCACCTTTCGACTGTACTTCCCCTTCTAAACTAGATCTTTGACCGGCTGGTTCCCGGCGCTTCCTTATTCGTCTTCTTTCCAACGCAGACGAAAGGATGTTGGGTGTTTGTTCAAGAGATTCTAATGAAACACTGTCTGCGCGCATCATATGTTCTACTGTATCGATCCTAGGTTGGTTTCTTTGCTCATGTGTTAGTAAAACACTTGGATCCTGGTACGAGTAACCAGTTTCTCCTTTTCCCTTTATTGCCACTGAGATGTTCTCCACGAATGCTGACTGTTCTCTTTCTTTTTTTCGTTTTTCGAGTACTTCAGCTAGTATTCCTTTCTTTGACGTTTTAGGTAGTGAAGTCAACTTGCGTTTCCTCGATTGTCGTCGTCTCTCGAGAGCAACCTCGACAAGACCTTTATTTGGTGTTGTAAATTCCGTTCCTTCCTTTTTTACTACTGCAGATGGCTCTATATTCTTGCCAAGAAGGGAAGGATCGAGTGCCATGGCAGGATTATAGTATATAGGTTCCATGAAACCTAGAGCTCCGAATTTCTTTCCTTTACTGCTTTGTGCTGGAGGTCGTTTCTTTGAGGTTGTGAACGGTGGAGAATCTAGCGTATATTGTTTTGGAACCATTTGTGATTCCTGAATGTGTTTTCGTCTACAAAGTGCAGCTTCAAGCAAGCCCTTCTCTATTTGGGATGAGTACTCCGTTCCTCCCTCTTTTATTACTGAAGATGCTGCTACATCAGTGCTAAGACGGGAAGGATCAAGGTTCAGTGCAGGATTGTAGTATGTAGGCTCCATGTAGTTTTCTGCTGCTAAAATATTTCGTTTATCAGTCTGTAGTAACGATCCTATTTTTGTAGTTGTAGATGGTGGAGAACCCAATATTTGTTCCTGCACTTGTCGTCGTCTCTCCAGAGCAACATCAAGTAGGCCTTTCTGTGTTTGGTATGAAGGTACAATTTCCTCATCTTTAACTACTACAGATTCCTCCGACTCAATACTAAGAAGGGTCACATCTGGGTTGTAGTATTTTGGCTCTGTATAGCCTAGTGTACCAGAAGCTGATAACTGAAGTTGTTCTTGACCATGTTGATAAACCGGTTTTTCAAGTTTGTCTTGGCTACGGTCCTCGAAAGCATGTAAAACTGGTTGACCTAGTTTTTCTTGCTCATCAACCATAGGCTGATATGCAATTCCATCAGCAGGCTTATAAACCCCTTCTCTCTCGTAGTCTGTAGTGGGCTGATACGCAAGTTCATCCCCGGGCTTATAAGCCTCCTCTATCTCGTAGTCCATAGTCGATTGATATGCAGAAGCTAGCTGGTATGCATCATCTTGGGTGTTACTCATCGTAGTTTGATATCCACGTTGATACGATTGAGCCTTATAATCAAAATCATCAGAAGAGGAAGAGGAGAATTCATCCTCGCTGTATAGGGGTCCAATCTGTGTCACACCATAAAAATAGGACTGGAGACCGCCTGTTGTACCTCCCAAAATAATATCGCCTTGAAATTCTTGCTGAGGCTTCTCACTGAGGATTCCTTCCTTTATTTTTTCTTTTTGTTTAAGTTCTTCTTTACGTTTTGCGGCTTTCTTAGACATACATTTTTTACGGGTAAACACAATTAATCCAACGGCAAGTAATATGAAGGGAATCCACAGCCCATATATTATTATCTGCATGAAGTTTATTTCTGGAACTTGTTGTTCTAAGAAAACAAAGATACCATCAAGAGGTATACCAAAACTGAATTTATGTCCCAAGTGTATACAGTATTAGAATCAGTGATATTTCACTAGAATATTTAAGGAAGGCTGAAGTCTAAAAATAACTGATTTTCATTTGATTATTTAGACATTTTTAGCAGCGTTTCAGAAGTTTTCTCGCGCGATTTGACTAGAAAAAAAATTCTTGAAGTTTTTGATCACGCATAAAAAGGGGAATATTAATGAAGAAGGGGGTAGAGGAATGGAAAGCTAAACTAGGAAGCTGTCTGCTTAAAGTTGCTGACATGGCGTTGTCATGGTAGTCGCGTAGGGGTCTTGTTGTGTACGTACGTCAAGAAACGTGCAATATTCAGTTCTACTTACCGACTTCACAGAAGTGTCCTGTCCATCCTGTACTACAACCACATTTATAGCTTCCCGGGCTATTGACACATGTTCCTCCATTCACACATTTCACAGTCAAACATTCATTGACATCTGGTTGAAACAGTAAAAAGTAGTAATTAAGAAAAGGATTGTTGCATTTTTGACGACAGTGTCATAGTTATGGACATAGAAAGTCTTATTACTGTCACTTTAAAGGGTCTAGAAAGGTACTCTACTTTTGCGACAACGCGATTCTATGTCACGTGACAGACACCTATGTATATGGAATATCTGGAAAAGTCCATAGTTTTATCCCGGTCATTTGAATTGGCATTAATATAATAAGAAGAAAACCCCTGTCTGTGGCATGCGTCTCATGATATCTAGATGATACAATTGCGTGACATTCTTGAGTAACAATGGCGTTACCTTCATTACAAAGTCTTCCTTTCCAGGATGATGTACAAGTGCAGACAAAGCTTCCATTGGTATTGGTACATGAGCCTCCGTTCAAACAAGGACTGGTTTTACACTCATCGACATCTGGTAGTGAACAAACTCAATAAATTCCATTTTCCGTGCGCCTAACTAAGAGATACACTGATGGCATCAAAATGTCGTGAGAACGTAAAAAGTACCCAAGACAAGTCAAGCGGAATGACTGTTCTCGCCACATTTTGTAAATCTATTGCAGACGTACGAACGCAAAAAGGAATCTATTTCAACCAATCAGTGCGGGCGAAAGATTGGCTTTCATGACGTTATCGGTAAATATATATACCGTAGTCACACTCCGTTCCCAACCAGTCAGAGCGCGCTTAATAAACCAATTAGTCTATTAATTATTAATCTTCCTTTAATTACAATACACTAAGGACGTTCGCTACGCGCAATTTACTCAGTGTATATGAACATATCATAGATGAAAGGCTGTCCTTCGTTTTATTGCAGTGATTTACCTTTATTACAATCGTGTCCCTGCCGGCCTGCAACACAAGCACATGTGTAACTCCCAACTGTGTTTGTACATGTTCCTTTGTTTTGACATGGGCTTGCAAGACATTCGTTTACATCTAATGTACAACATTATAAATCAGTCAGTCAGTTAATCAGTCGGTCAGTTATTCAATATCTATGACCCTTTATCTATAACGCTACACCTCAAGCCCTCAAGCTCTACGAATGCAGCATTGTGCGCAATGGGTTTTCCACAAATTGACACACCTTGCGTGAAACGTAATTAATGTTTGCGGATTTGAAGTGTCGAATGTCATGTACCTTCTTTGCAGTCGTGTCCCTTCCATCCTGCAGTACAAGCACATGTGTAACTCCCAACATTGTTTGTACATGTTCCTCCATTGCGACAAGGTTTGGCAAGACATTCGTCTACATCTAATGACATGAAGAGCAAAAGAATATTAATCAATTTACGGAAGTAAGCAAAAATACAGACACTTTGTTTCGCAATAATTCAATGCCTACCCACGTCGCAGTGTTGTCCCTTCCATCCTGCTGTACAAGTACATGTGTAACTCCCAACACTGTTTTTACATGTTCCTTTGTTCTTGCATGGGTTGGCTAAACACTCGTCCACATCTAATCCAGTACATGTATAAGAAAACAGTCAGTCTGTCAATTAGCCTGCGTTGCTGGCGGTCTGCGGTTTTGGGGGCAGAGAGAAAATGAAAGGTCTTTCATTTTCTCTCCGCCCATAAACCGCAGACCGCCAGCAACGCAGGCTATCTGTCAATATGTGAGACCCTTGGCACAAAAAGCCATCATGTTGTGTGCAACATTGCAAAAAAAGCTACACGCAATGCGAACTTGAAGTGTTGGCTGTCATTTACCTCGTTTACAGTCGTGTCCTTGCCAGCCTGGTGTACAAGCACATGTGTAACTCCCAACATTGTTTGTACATGTCCCTCCATTTCGACATGGATTTGCGAGACATTCGTCTACGTCTAATGGTATGAAAATCAAAACAAAAAGAAATAAAATGTAATCATAAGCAATGTACAGACACATTGTTTCGTCGTGATTTCAACACCTACCGACATCACAGTCTTGTGCCTTCCATCCTACTGTGCAAGAACATTTGTAACTCCCAACATTGTTTTTACATGTTGCTTTGTTCTTGCATGGGTTGGCTAAACACTCATCCACATCTAATGTAGTATATGTATAATATAAGTATCAGTCTGTTAATAAGTCAATCAGTCAATATATGGGACCCTTTTTCAACAAGAGGTTTGTGGAATTCATAATTTTCATAATTTTCATTTCATAACTTTTTTAGTTCAGTGGAAATCCTCACTGTTATTTCACCTACCTATATCACAGTTCTTTCCCTTCCATCCTGCAGCACATGCACAAGTATAACTGCCAATAGAATTGGTACACACTGATGGTGATTTACATGGATTGGTTTTACACTCATCGATATCTGCAAATATGGAAATTCACTTTGGAATACACAGCTTTTGTGCATTTTTTTAAGGAAAGGGTGGTGATTTACATCCTTGGGGAACTTACGCTACCTAAAAGTTCTTACGTAGATACGCTAACATCGATAGTGAGAATCGGACTTTACCTTCATCGCAGTGTTTACCCTTCCATCCTGCCTCACAAGAACATGTGTAACTCCCAACATTGTTTTTACATGTTCCTCCATTGCGACATGGATTTGTAAGACATTCGTCTACGTCTGAAAAGTAAAGAGAAATATACATTAGAAGAGATGAATCGCAGTTATGGAAAGATAAAAGGAGGCATTCCGCTTATTTTGTAATCTTACTTCATTCCTACCTAAATCACAATGTTTGGATTGCCACCCGGCTTGGCAGCTACATTCGTAACTGCCGGCCGTATTCGTACATGTTCCTTGATTTTTGCACGGTTTGGAATCACACTCGTCCACATCTACAAAATAGACGTGTAATTATTATTATTCAATCTTGCGACGTTCTTTACCACATGCAGTTAGTTGAGTATGCACATCCCCTCGCGTGATGACATTTCGTCGCGATACTATTTTCAAAATATCCTCTGAGTAATTCACGATTTCTAAAGCGCTACACCCGCTTCTAAAAGATAATTCTGGATCCGATGTTGCAAATAGAATCAAACTTTACAACTGAAACATTGCGAGGAGTGATTTGTCTTCAAATTGGCACCCCAAAACCAACTTCTATGCATCATAGTAATAAACGTTATATGTAATTCATGTTTGTAATTGAGTTGTTTGATGTCATTTACCTTGTTTGCAGTCGTGTCCCTGCCAGCCCGCTGGACAGGCACATGTGTAACTCCCAGCATTGTTTGTACATGTTGCTGCATTATGACATGGGTTTGCAAGACATTCGTCTACGTCTAATGACATGAAGAGCAAAAGAATATTAATTAATTTACGGAAGTAAGCAAAAATACAGACACTTTTTTCGCCATAATTCAACACCTACCCACGTCACAGTGTTGTCCCTTCCATCCTGCTGTACAAGTACATGTGTAACTCCCAATATTGTTTGTACATGTTCCTTTGTTCTTGCATTGGTGGTTGCCTAAACACTCATTCACATCTAGAAAAAAGTCCATGATCAATATTCTATATTTCAAGTAATAATAATAACAGCAATAATAATATTTATTATTTATAACGCACAATTTTGACATTTGAATATGATCAAATGCGCAAGCTTTTAAAATTGCCTAGGGTGCAGTTAATGATGAGGAAAGAAGCATTTTTTCTGCAACAATAAGCTCAAGAGCTAACTTCAACCTTGCCTTTTAGGCCTTACAATCTTGCATGCAAAATAGAATCAAGTAGAATCAAGTTCTACTTTTGCAATGCTGCGCGCAACAAATGTACACCTCGAAATCGTGTTTGCCCGCGCAAAGTTGTAAGAAAGGTGCATCGCGGGCTCGAATTTTTAGCGTTTGTTGTCATTTACCTTGTTTGCAGTCGTGTCCCTGCCAGCCTGTTGTACAGGCACATATGTAACTCCCAACATTGTTCTTGCATGTTCCCCCATTACGACATGGAGTTGCGAGACATTCGTCTACGTCTAAGGATATGAATAGTAAAACAACATGGAAGAAAATGTAATTAAGCAAAATTGCTCTGTTTGCAATTTTTGGCACTTTTTGACCATAATTTCAACACCTACCCACATCACAGCGTTGTCCCTTCCATCCTGCTGTACAAGTACATTTGTAACTCCCAACATTGTTTGTACATGTTCCCTTGTTCTTGCATGGGATGGCTAAACACTCGTCCACATCTAGACCAAGATGTGTATCAGAAAAAGATTAGTCAGTCAGTCAGTCAGTCAGTCAGTCAGTCAGTCAGTCAGTCAGTCAGTCAGTCAGTCAGTCAGTCAGTCAGTCAGTCAGTCAGTCAGTCAATCAGTCAATCAGTCAGTCAGTCAATCAATCAGTCAGATAAATCCCTGAAAGTTCGCTGACAAGAAAAATTGTAAAAATTGCCCTGACTTTTTAAGGTCAGTCAGTTGAGTCCTGTTATTTGACCTACCTATGTCACAGTTCTTTCCCGTCCATCCCGCAGCACATGCACAAGTATAACTGCCAATAGTATTGGTACACACTGATGGTGATTTACATGGATTGGTTTTACACTCGTCGATATCTGCAAATACAGACATTCATCTTATCAGTTTTTATGATTTTCAAATTTGCATGGACCTAGTGACTCAGACTTAACCGTAAGCAACCTACGTAGACTAAACATTCCGTTAATCACATATAGTGAAAAATGATTAAGCACTATTAATTGATGATCAGTACGTTTATTAAGTGTTCACATGCTTCTTGCGTGAACATATGCTTACGAGTCGCTAGTGATAACCGGCCGGCTTTACCTTTATCGCAGTCGTGTTTCTGCCACCCTGCTGTACAGACACATGTGTAACTCCCAACATTGTTTGTACACGTCCCTCCATTGCGACATGGATTTGCGAGACATTCGTCTACATCTAATGACATGAAGAGCAAAAAGAAGAAGAAGAAGAAAAAAAGAAATTAAAATGTAAGCAAAAGTATAGGCACATTTATCGCCATAATTCAACACAATAATTAAAATGGCCTGACCTTCAGTCTAGAAGGAATAAACATGTGCTTAAGCTAGTTAAAAAATGTATTTCAGGTAATTGCCCACAATTTTTTAACGAATATTTTCATTTTAATAACGGTAGAGTTACCAGTCAAAATAAGTGTTTGCATTTACCTCGTGTTCGAACGGAAACCGCCAAAAAGTCTTTTTATTATAATGGGTGCATTATATATAATAAATTTTTACCTTGAATTTTAAATATCTATCTCATGTAAATATTGAATGTTACAACATTAGAAATTTTATTATATTTTATCATACAATATTTTATATCTATATATCTCCATTTATAGAACTCTTATTTTATTTGTAATCTTTTGCCAGGGCTCCCATTGATAGCGACTACCCTGGTTATATTTTTTTGATTTTAAATAAAGGTCTCATTCATTTCATTCATTCAACACCTACCAATATTACAGTGTTGTCCCTTCCATCCTGCTGTACAAGCACATGTGTAACTCCCAACAGTGTTTTTACATGTTCCTTTGTTCTTGCATGGCTTGGCTAAACACTCGTCAACATCTGCAAAAACATGAATGATTTTATCGTCTTGAGACACTGTGTGCAAAGAGTGTCAAAGGAAGAAGCATTAAGCTCTACTTGTGCAAAGTTGTGTGTAATAATTTCCCCACCAATTGACACCCTAAAAACAATCGTGTTGTGTGCAACATTGAAGAATAGATGCATGCAGTACATGTTTTCGGACTTAAATAGTTGGATGTCATTATTTACCTTGTTTACAGTCATGTCCCTGCCATCCTGCTACACAAACACATGTGTAACTCCCAACATTGTTTCTGCAGGTTCCTCCATTGCGACATGGATTTGCAAGACATTCGTTAACATCTAATGACATGACGAACAAAAGGAAATGTAAGCAAAACTATATATATACACTTTTCCCCCCACAATTTAACACCTACCCACGTCACAGAGTTGTCCCTTCCATCCTGCTGTACAAGTACATGTGTAACTCCCAGCACTGTTTTTACATTTTCCTTTGTTCTTGCAAGGGTTGGCTAAACACTCGTCCACATCTACAAAAACACGTTCTTGTTATGCACATACGTTTGAGCAACTGTGTGCAAGTTGCCGACATAGAATCAAGTACTGCTTCTACTTCTACAACGCGTCATACGTTGCGCACAAATAACCATCTCTGTGCATAACGTTGCAAGAATAGTTGGATCATCGAACATTTAGTGTTGGATGTCATTTACCTTGTTTGCAGTCTTGTCCCTTCCACCCTGCTATACAAGTACATGTGTAACTGCCAACGTTGTTTGTACACGTTCCTTTGTTTTGACATGGGATTGCAAGACACTCATCTAAATCTAATGTTATATAAGAAAACAATCAGTCAGTCTGTTGATTAGTCAGTCAGTCAATATAGAGGACAATTTTCTCAACAAGAGGCTAGGTTTGTGGAATTCCACAGGCAAGCTAAAAGAGTTGTTTGGCTTTCTCAACCTAGAATTCCCTAAGTTTTCAATGACTTTTGTGATACTTTTACAACTTCCTGATCAAACAAAACAAATGACTGTCATAAGAATTCCCAGACTTTTCAAAGTCAGTAAAAACCCTGTTATTTCACCTACCTATATCACAGTTCTTTCCCTTCCATCCTGCAGCACATGCACAAGTATAACTGCCAATAGTATTGGTACACACTGATGGTGATTTACATGGATTGGTTTTACACTCATCGACATCTGTAAATACAGACATTTATCTGCGCTTACATGCATACACGTTTTATAACTGATTCTAAATATTGGTCATAGGGCCGGATGGCTTTGCATTCTCGGTGACCCGGATGTCTATGGGTGGTTTTTACACTTGTCTACCATGTGGATCGAATTGGCCTGGATCGAAATGGTCAACACTTTTCATATTATTGCTGGACTGCAGTGATAACAGCCATCTTAGATAAACTTCACCTAAAGTTTTCTCCTTGGCCTCTGTTTTCCGTTCATCCAACATGGAAACCACTTCAGTATTTTTTGATGCTCGAGAAAAAGACTGAAATCTAGGAGTTGTTTAGAGTGTGGCCTTAACTTGCGCTTTCGTCTTTAAACTGATAGACTTCCGTGAAGAGAGACTTCAATGTTGTATTATGTAGGCTTGGATCACACTAGTGGCATAAGTATGCTCATGCATGAACCCAACCAGCCTACATAAATAAACTTAGCTTGTTGTTAACCACATACATTTGAAAACGTAGGCACAGTTAATCATCAGAACGTCACAGAATCTACACGTTGCTTGAGTGAACATGCTTACGGCGTTAGTGATAAGCAGGCTTTTACCTGTATCACAATTGTGTCCCTTCCATCTTGCTATACAAGCACATGTGTAACTCCCAACATTGTTTGTGCATGTTCCTTTGTTCTTGCACGGGCTGGCTAAACACTCGTCCACATCTACAAAAAATACGTGATATTATTATTTATGTTTCTTATCTTTGCACATTTGCGAAGCGGATTTAGTGGAGGGGTGCAGGGGTACACATCCCCATCTGACTTAAGGCCTTTTTGGTGTTGATACTTTTCCAAAATATCCACTTAATCCTCTGGCTAGTTTACGATTTCTATAACGTTTCTGGAAAGATATCCTGGGTCTGCTCCTGACAGTAGAATCAAATTCTATCACTGCAACATTGCGCACAATGATTTGCACACAAATTGACCCTCCCCGAAGCCATATATCTTGCTGTGTGCAACCTCGAGTATATTAAGGCCTGGTTCGATCGCTAATTGACTCAAATTCGATAAAAAATTATTTTGAGGACATAGAAGATTTGAATAAATATCTTTCTTCGATAAACCACTAAACTCGACGTCCTTAACTTTTTGAAGGTACTTTTATGATGTCACGTGACCTGATGACGTCATAGTCAACAAATATTTTATTGTAAACTTCAAAGTAAAATGCGGTCGCGAGTATAACTCAATACTCCAAAGTAACCATGCTAAACTGTGAGTCTTAACGTACTTCACAACATACAACCCGAAAAACCTGTCTTACACTTAACATTGTTGAGTAAATCAAATTTTAAAAGAAAACAGTAAAAGTCACGTGACCTGTTTTGGGCTTTATCTCACTAGAGAAACACTGAAGTCAGGTTTTGCGGGTTGTATGTTGTGAAGTACGTTAAGGCTCACAGTTTAGCATGGTTACTTTGGAGTCTTCAGGTATACTCGCGACCGCATTTTACTTCAAAGTTTACAATATAATATTTATTGACTATGACGTCATCAGATCACGTGACATCATAAAAAATCCTTCAAAAAGTTAAGGACGTCGAGTTTAGTAGCTTATCGAAGAAAAATATTCATTCAAATCTTCTATGTCCTCAAAATAATTTTTTATCCGAATTTGAGTCAATTAGCGATCGACCCAGGCCTTAATATACTCGAGAACATTACAAGAAAGGTTACAAATGCATGTAATTCATATTTACAGACTTTAGTGGTTGGGTATTATTTACCTTGTTTGCAGTCGCGTCCCTGCCAGCCTGCTGTACAGGCACATGTGTAACTACCAGCATTGTTTGTACATGTTCCTCCATTGCGACATGGATTTTTTAGACATTCATCTACATCTGATGACATGAAGAGCAAAACAAAAAGAAAGAAAATGTAATAAAAAATACAGACATTTTTTTCGGCATAATTCAACACCTACCCATATCACAGTCTTGTCCCTTCCATCCTGTTGTACAAGTGCATATGTAACTACCAACATTGTTTTTACATGTTCCTTTGTTCTTGCATGGGATGGATAAACACTCATCCACATCTAATCAAGTACATGTATAAGAAAAGTGTCAGTGTGTTAATTAATCAGTCAATATATGGGACCCTTTTCTCAAAGAATTTTTGGAATTCCACAAGCAAGCCAATCTATTAAATTAAAGGGGTTGTTTTACCTCCCCAACTCAGAATTTCCTATTGTTTGTAATAACTTTTGTGATGACCTGACCTTGAAAATTTTTAAGGCCCAAGTGTGATGACGTTTTCATCCCCTCTCTATATCAGAATCCTTTCAAGCTTTAAGTTTCTTCGATACAATGTTATATATTATTAGTGAGCAAAAGGTATTCGAAAAGGATTCTGGTATAGAGAGGTGGTTGAAATGTCATCACGAGGGCTTATTCCTTGGTCTTTTAAGGTAGCTCATTATAGTTTAGCGCGCGCGCTCAAGATCATGAGCATGCGCAACACTGGAACTTGCAGAATTTTTATTTTGCTGACGTCATGTCGCGCGGTCAACCTTTTGGGGCAAAAATCTCCAAAAGTAAAGGTAAATGGTAAAATCCGGCCTTTCATAATTTGTCAACTTTATTCGAATGTAGAGCCACAGTAATTTACGAAAGATGAAAAAAATGTCACTACAGAATTAATTTTATTTCGTAAAATTGAAATTTTGAAATATTTTAGATTCTGTAGTGCAGAATTTTTTCGGTCTTTGCAAATGAAAGGAAAAGATGTAGCTAGACTTTCTTTAACATGAGTTTTAAAATAATTCACCGTGGAAAACGTACGTTTTTATTTATGTTTATCTTTTTGCTTAGCAACCTTTCGAGCAATGAATTTCATATCAAACGTTTCCCCGATTAATTGACAATCATATGGTTAGCTGAAGGGTGTCAAAACATATATCTGTAGCACCTATTATAAGATTTTACTTTTAGCATAAATATCGTTAAAACTATAGTGAGCTATCTTAAAGACTAGGAATCCTGTCGCCTACCTATGTCACAGTTCTTTCCCTTCCATCCTGCAGCACATGCACAAGTATAACTGCCAATAGTATTGGTACACACTGATGGTGATTTACATGGATTGGTTTTACACTCATCGATATCTGCAAAAACAGGTACTCACTTTATATAGATTGTACGTTTTGGGAATTAGGTGTGTATATTTGCATCCTCAGGGCCCCGAGCATCTATGCGGTGGTTTTATACTTGTCTATCATGTAGATCGAATGTATAGATAACAGATTGACATGAATCGAAATGATAGGCATTCATATTATTGATGGACTGCAATGACGGCAGCCATCTTAAATAAACTTCAACTAAGGATTTCTCCTTAGTATCAGTGCAAGCGGCCATCTTAGACGTACCATTGCGCTATTCACAAAAACCCTAAAAGGACAAGCACTTTAAATGAGCTATACACTACTGAGCCAATTAACGTATGTGTCTTGCGTAAATGTGCTTACGGTTCTAGTAATAACCAGGCATTACCTTCATCGCAGTTGTGTCCCTTCCATCCTGCTGTACAAGCACATGTGTAACTCCCAACATTGTTTGTGCATGTTCCTCCATTACGACAAGGCTTTGCAAGACATTCGTCTATGTCTAATGATATAAAAGTAATTCAAACAAATGACCAAGAAATGTATCATTTAAATGCACAATTATGTCAGAAAAAACACTGGCATACTGTACTCATTTACTCTCCACCCCGACGTACGTACCTATTTCACAATGTTGTCCATTCCATCCTGCTGTACAAGTACATGTGTAACTCCCAACATTGTTTTTACATGTTCCTTTGTTCTTGCATGGGCTAGCTGAACACTCATCCACATCTACAAAAAGGATGTGCTATTATGACATCCCCTCTTCTGACGACTTTTCGTCGCGATATTTTTCTCAGAATACCCTCTTGATTCAGATTCATTGGCTGGTTTTTACGATTTGTATGATACTACACCCCTCTTCTGAAGAATAATCTTGGGTGTGCCTCGAAAAGCAGAATCAAGTTCTACCACTGCAATATTGCATTCAATGATTTGCACCGCAGATTGACAGCCCAAAAATATAAGCTAATATATCTTGATGTGTGCAACATTGCATGAACATTTATATGCAATACATGCTTGCAAATTTTAATGTTGGTTGTCATTTACCTTGTTTGCAGTCATGTCCCTGCCAGCCTGCTGCACAAGCACATGTGTAACTCCCAGCATTGTTTGTACATGTCCCTCGATTTTGACATGGGTTTGCGAGACATTCATTTACATCTAATGACATTAAAAGCATAACAAATAAAAGAAAATGCAAGTGAAAGTATAAGAGGCAAATTTATCGCCATATTTCAACATAAAACCTACCCACATCACAGTGTTGTCCCATCCATCCTGCTTTACAAGCACATGTGTAACTCCCAACATTGTTTTTACATGTTCCTTTGTTCTTGCATGGGTTGGCTAAACACTCGTCCACATCTACAAAATATCAGAGGTTTTTCTTTCTATTAAATTATAAACTACATTCCTTCCTTCGGTTCCTTTCTTCCTTGCAGCCGACAGTTTAAATAGGCATTTTATCTTATTGAATCAAGAATCGGGGCTGTAAATTCTTTGACGTCATATGTGCATCTGTACTCAAATAATCCATATGCCTCTTGATCAAATACAGCGAGCGTAATAATCTCAATTGCTCCCTATATCGATTCCATGAAAGGTAGTTTTGTGAAAAGAAATTAAACATATAGATATCAACTTAAACATTTATTGATCATGACATATACCTCTATTACAATTGTGTCCCTGCCAGCCTTGCTACACAGGCACATGTGTAACTGCCCACATTGTTTGTACATGTCCCTCCATTGCGACAAGGTTTTGTAAGACATTCGTTTATATCTACAGATAGGGAAAAATGGAATGAAATTTTAAATATAGGATACAGTTCATGACAGTTACGCAAAGATAAAAAGGACATTTTTGCCACTCTCTTGGCTTCTCCTGGTAAGACACCTACCTATATTACAATTTTGTCCCTTCCATCCTGCTGTACAAGCACATGTGTAACTCCCAACATTGTTTGTACATGTTCCTCCATTACCACAAGGTTTTGCAAGACATTCGTCTACGTCTAATTGCATGAAGGTTCAAAGAAATGACAACGAAATGTATCATGAAACGCACAATTATAGCAGAAAAAACACGTCTAACACTGGCATCCGTACTCTTTACTCTCATCTCCCTACCTATTTCACAGTGTTGTCCCTTCCATCCGTCTTTACAGATACATTTGTAACTCCCAACATTGTTTGTACATGTTCCTTTGTTCTTGCATGGGTTGGCTAAACACTCATCCACATCTACAAGATATCAAAGGACAAACAGAAAATATTTGGAAGCTTGTAATTCTTTGATTTCATCCGTGCATCTGTACTCAAATAACGCATGCTTCTCGACCAATTACAGCGATCTTAATAAGTCGAAGGCTCGCTATCAATTCCTGGATATAAATCTGGCCATTTACCTATTTCACAATTGTATCCCTTCCAGCCTGCTACACAAGCACATGTGTAACTCCCAACAGAGTTTGTGCATGTTCCACCATTGCGACAAGGTTTTGCAAGACATTCGTTTACATCTGCAGATAGGGAAAAATGAAATGAAATTTAATGTAAAACAAAGATAGAAGTACAGTTCAGAACAGTTACGCAAATTAAGCTTAATTAAAAATACACATTTTTGTCATCGTGGTAAGATGCCTACCTGTATCACATATGTATCCCTTCCATCCTGTTGTACACGCACATGTGTAACTCCCAACATTGTTTGTACATGTTCCTTTGTTCTTGCATGGACTAGCTGAACACTCGTCCACATCTATATAAAAGATGTGCTATTATAGCTAGTTTTATAAAAGGAAACATGGATATAAATCTGAACCATTTACCTATTTCACAATTGTATCCCTTCCAGCCTGCTACACACGTACATGTGTAACTTCCAACAGAGTTTGTGCATGTTCCTTTGTTCTTGCATGGACTAGCCTGAACACTCGTCCACATCTACATAAAAGATGTGCTATTATAGCTAGTTTTATAAAAGGAAACATGGATATAAATCTGAACCATTTACCTATTTCACAATTGTATCCCTTCCAGCCTGCTACACAAGCACATGTGTAACTGCCCACATTGTTTGTGCATGTTCCACCATTGCGACAAGGTTTCGCAAGACATTCATTTACATCTACAGACGGGAAAAATGATGTAACGTAAAATTAATACAAAAGATAGGACAGTTGTGCAACGATAAAAACACATTTTTTGTCTCGTGGTAAAACACCTACCTATATCACAGTGTTGTCCCTTCCATCCGTCTTTACAGATACATTTGTAACTCCCAGCACTGTTTTGACATATTCCTTTGTTCTTGCATGGTTTGGCTAAACACTCGTCAACATCTACAAAAAAGACGTAGTTTTATTATTTTATCTTGCAACGGTGCTTGTCACAGTTGCCAACGCAAAATTTGAGGAGCAAATACCCAAACACCTTGCTGTGACGACGTTTTGTCTCAATTCTTTACCAAAATATCTTTCTAATCATCTGACTGGTTTCAGATTTCTAC
This sequence comes from Telmatactis stephensoni, assembly GCA_029948255.1. Taxonomy (NCBI): domain Eukaryota; kingdom Metazoa; phylum Cnidaria; class Anthozoa; order Actiniaria; family Isophelliidae; genus Telmatactis; species Telmatactis stephensoni. The sequence goes on along the minus strand of JALIZF010001870.1, from coordinate 146,207 downwards.
AAAACTATAAAGCTACACACCCTTCTGAATATTATCCTGGATGTACCCTTGGAAGTAGAATCAAGTTCTACCATTGCAGAATTGCGCGCAATTCTTGATACATAAATTGACACAACCATAACCATATCATCTTGATGTATGCAGCATTGCAATAAAAGCTACATGTAATGCGGATAACTTGGAGTGTTGGATGAAGTGTTTACCTTGTTTACAGTCGTGTCCTTGCCAGCCTGCTACACAAGCACATGTGTAACTCCCAACATTGTTTGTACATGCCCCTCCATTGCGACAAGGTTTTGCAAGGCATTCATCTACATCTAGTAACATGAAGAGCAAAACAAAGCGAAATATACTGTATTATTATTTTATCTTGTTACGTTTTACAGTTTCCGAGGGAGATTGAGGGGAGAATTAGATGGATGCAAATCCCCTCCTGAGACAATTTTTCGTCTCGATACTTCTCCAAAATATCTTCTTGATCCTATTGCTGGGTTTCGATTTCGATTAATTTCTAAAGAATGATCCCTCCCCTGGAGGTATAGGATTCTGTTCTTCCCCCGCGCGCAATGGTTTATTGAATGATTTTGACATCCCCAAAACCATCTTGATGTGTGGAACATCGCAAGAAAATTTACATGTAATACATGCTTGCGAATTTTTATGTTGGATGTCATTTACCTTGTTTACAGTCGTGCCCCTGCCAGCCTGCTACACAGGCACATGCGTAACTCCCAACATTGTTTGTACATGTACCTCCATTGCGACATGGATTTGCAAGACATTCGTCTACATCTAACGACATGACGAGCAAAACAAAATAAAAGAAAATTCAAGTAAAAGTACAGACACTTTGTTTCGCCATAATTACAACACCTACCGACATCACAGTGTTGTCCCCTCCATCCTGCTGTACACGCACATTTGTAACTCCCAGCACTGTTTGTACATGTTCCTTTGTTCTTGCATGGGTTGGCTAAACACTCGTCCATATCTACAAAATATGTTAACGGATATCAATGATTTTCTTTTAAAATCTATAGTGCATTTCAACTTATTTCTTTTTTACAGCCGCTTCTCAAGATGAGTAATTGCTTGTGCGGTTTTTAATGTATAGAGATCTAGGTACGCTGTCGATCCAGTCTGTGTTTTTTTATTTATATAGGAGGGAAAGTGCGCTTGAAATGAGCAACTTGCGTTTGCTGGAGAATATTTTCAGTACTGCATAACTTCAAGTACTCGTGAAATCAGAAAGGATTAAGAAGTTGGAAATGTTCTCGTAGCCAATTATGTCCTCACAGGGAATCTACTAGAGTTCCAACGGGCGGAAAAAATGCATGGAATCTATATTTGTTGTATCTAATAACTATAAGAATATTTCTAGTAATCGGACAGCACAAAGTATTCATTACGTCATCCTTGCAACTGTATACAAATAACCCATGGTTTTCAACCAACTAGAAGTTAGCGTGATATGCATGTCAATTAGTACAAACGTTGATATCAACCTAAACCATTTACCTATATCACACTTGTGTCCCTTCCATCCTGCTACTACAATCACATCTGTAACATCCAGCAGTGTTTGTACATGTCCCTCCATTCCGACAAGGTTTTGCAAGACATTCGTTTACATCTACAGACAGAGAAAAAATAACATGAAATGTAATGTAAAATAAATATAAAAGTACAGCTAGGACAGTTGCGCAACGATAAATAGAGATAATTTTGCTCTTGTGGTAACGCTCCTACCTATTTCACAATGTCCTGTCCCTTCCATCCTGCTGTACAAGTACATGTGTAACTCCCAACAGTGTTTTTACATGTTCCTTCGTACTTGCATGGGTTGGCTAAACACTCGTCCACGTCTACAAAAAAGGACACGTTAGCATTATTTCATGTTGCGAATTTATTTGCCAAAGTTGACGAGGGGGATTTAGGGAAGAGCTGCAGGGTTGCACATTTCCTGGTGAATCGACTATGGGCACATTCCGTCTCGATACTTTCCCAAAATCCTCTTGATCCTCGGGTGGTTTCTGATTTCTATAAGGTTGCATCACTCCCTGAAGGATAGAATCCTTCTCTGGAATTAAGATGAAGTTCTACCACTGTCACTCGTCCTTCACCTGATATGCTGTAAGGCTATGTGAAGAAGTATATAAAGTAGATGTAGATATAATATTGCACGCAGTCATTTGTCCGTCCAAAACCATATTGTTTTTGGCAAAATCGCAAGAAAAGGTACATGCAGTTTATGCGTGTGGAGCTAAAAAGTGATTTCATAGTAGCAGGCCTAGGAGTTACGCGCCACGTTGCGGGAAGAAGTTAGAGGTAAAGATGGTGTGTTACGGCCTTGAAAGTGTGAGATCCTATCAAGAATTTATCACTTGTTTCCTCAATAATGGTTTTATTTCTACCTTCAGTGGCTTGAGTAATAGCGATGCTTGTGATCATGAGCCCAATGAAGACAGCCAAACGAACAAGCGAGATAAAAGTAAAAGCCATTCCATGCTAGAAGCAGCAGCCATTGAGTTTAAACAATCAAGATTCATTCCTATATATTTACGACAATGAAAACAACAGAATTGATGATGTCATGTTCTTATTTACCAAATAGAACAACCAATTAGCAATTTAGAACAATAGAATAAGTGGCATCGTTTGGGCTTCCTGTGTTAGAAAACTAAGAGCCAAATGTCTTTCATTTTATATAATAATAATAATAATATTTGATATTTATATAGCGCCATTTTCTATAAATATAATCAAATGCGCTTAACTAAATATTAAAACAAACAAAATTAAAATAAAATAAAATAAGATAAAATAAAATAAAATAAAATAAAATAAATAAATAATAATAAAATAAAAACGTCATTATTTAAAATTCTATAGTTAGTTATAGTTATAGTTAGTTTATGACAACAAAATGAAATATTTGGCTGGAAATCTTTTCGGAATCAAACAAATTAACTAAGAAACAATAACCGAACAACATTTTGATGATTGCGATATGGATCCCGTCCGTACGGCATTAATTGCTTGCGCGCTCCGGAAAATTCACGTGATTGGGGCTGGACGGCTGTTGTTGAGAAGGGATCGACCGGGAAAAACTATCCGGCCCTGTTCTCGTCCTCGCGCGCTATATTCATTATTTTTACAGGATTTAAATCGCTCTTCATAGCAAGGAATCCGGGTTATATGATACTAAGAGATTATTAACCAAGAGCGAAGTCTGTTTGGAAATATGATACACCTATTTTAATAAACTTGTCAAGCGACTCACATGAAAGGAAGCATAGGTAGAAATTATACTAAAGTTATAAATGCACACAAATATCTACACGACAATTCAAACCTAGCTTGCTCTGGCCTTGTACATAAAAGAAATTCATTTGTTTATCTTAAAAATCAAAAAGAGAGCGAAGTTTTGCAACTGGCGATACTCTTATTCGGTCTAGTCGCGTTGGCTTGAGGCCCCTCCTACGACAACCTTTTTTGAAATACTAGGTGTATACCAAAAGACATCGTAAAATATTTTTATTGTTACCAAGCAACATGATCAAATTTTTCAAACATGTTAAAATTGTTTGATCATGTTGCGTGGCAACCATGTTGATCACCAATCATATCAAAATAAATATCATCATTCAAAATGTCATCGAAAGCTTCATAAATAAAAATCTAGTCGATTCACGTGCTTGTTGTCTAAACTTTTACGTCCCCAATCACTAATCAATCACTAATTGAATGACCGAAATAATTAGGATTTACGTTTTTAACTCGTGGATTGGAAATCGGCCGGCGAGTGGTATCGAAGTCTGAGATGTCGACCGTCCAGCAAAAGGTCTTCCTGATCCTTTTAGCTGGATTGGTTTTACTTGCGGACTATGGCTTGGCCAGCACTCTTGCCGGTAAGATAAAATCATGTGATTTTCTCATTGGATATCAAGTCAGTAGGAAAAATAGAGTAACACGACAAAAAGCACATCGCAGCACTAGTGGACGGTCGAACCTAGTGCTCATGTTTCCTTTCAGTTTGAAAGCGGCTGTAAACAAGGAGCCATAATTCTGAGAGAAACTTGATGTCTGCACGATATACTTGGCGCTTAAGGCTATTTCCAGTAACAAGAAGTTGATGCCGTATTGCGCGCTTAAAGCTTTCAAACAATGAACCATGAAATATGGCTTTACGCGCGCGCGGATATTAACTTTCATTGTTTGCGCAAGCGATGGACTTATAATACTTATAAAACTTTGACGGATAAATAAAACGTACCAACAACGTACTAGTCTCAGAGCGACACGTTAATAAAGTTATTTTTATTTGCGATTTAACCACAGGAAACCCAACAGAATTTATCAGATTTATCAAAAAGAATAAATAGCTAAAATAAAGATTTTATGGTACATTTTGGTTTTCCTTTTTGCTTATTCTATATTTGAGCTACACAATAAGAAAAAATCTCCTAAATAGTAATAATACGAAAAAAAAAAAAAAGATGTGGGTTTCCTGTGTTCGCGGCACAAAAGCCCGCGAAATTTCCGGAAATCTGGCGCATGCGTAGACGTAGGAATGAGCGCGAGCGCTTACAAGCTTGGCTGGAAAATGAACCCTTTTCTTCCCCTGTAGAGGAAAATTTTACAGGAAACTTCTAACTAATTATCTCTTTAGGATGCCAAACTACTGTAGTTGGTCTCGACGACCCAGAGAAGTTCCCTAACAGCGCTTTCACAGCAAAAACATACAGTAAGAAACCAGTTGCAGCCAAGCCTTATGAAGCTCGATTTAGCAGCAAAATTGGCTGGAGTAGTGCCAAAGCTTGGAGCCGTGTTGAGTATCTTCAAGTAAATCTTGGAAGAGAGTATAAACTGTGTGCAGTAGAGACAAAAGGAGGTCGTAAACATGATTACTCCATTTCTAGGGGAATTTCATGGGATCGTGCATTTGTGAGAAGGTATAGATTTCATTATTCTCTTGATGGAAAGAAATGGAGCACTTTCAAAGAGGTAATGTTTTAATAGCACCAGATACATAAGCTTACATCTATTTCTGATAAGCACAGGTGAGGCTCACAAAAAAGAGATGGGGGAGGGGGAGGGGAAGGGGCTATGACCCCCTGCCTCCCCCCCTCCCCCTTTACTTTCTTTCCATTCAGTCCCCCTCTCCCTTCCTTTCTTCTACCTCTCCTCTGTTGAGAGAGCCTGGGCTGTACAGGCTAAGTCAAGCCTTCTTGAATATTTGTCCTGATTTTAAAAATAAACATAGACTACAAGCACTTAGTCCCAAGTTTAAAGATATATTAATGTTGACAATGATTTAGCCTTCACAAGTTTGTTCTCACGATCTCCCGTTTATTTTCCTCACAAAGATAGCTTAAACATATTCGTACAACTCCTCGCATTTACAACTAGTTCTCTCTCAGCTCACACGCCTACTCTCGAATTACATATCAAACATCGTATTCCATCACGCAATCACACTCACAACATAAATAGACAAGCAGAAAATGCAGGTGAGTTGAGGGAGAAGGGAGAGGAAAAATAGGGACTGCCAAAAACACTAAGAGATATGAATTGCTATGGACTGTCAGTTTTCTGTGGCATTTCATAAATGTGTCATCAGATTGTTATTGTCAACTTCATGCAATAAAATCTATTCACCTCTTTGGTTGTCTCACATTCTCTCAAAGTCTTGCTTTGACCAATCAACACCCCCATTTAATTTTAGATTTTTTATTACTGTTGATGAGGTCTTTGAGTCATTCTGTTATTCATAATTGTGATATTCTGCTTCTAAAACAGTTGAAAGGCAACACAGATAATGATACTCCAGAAAAGACCAATCTCCCTATGCCAGTAAAAGCAAGATACGTTAGGGTTGAGCCAGAGGTTCCTGAAGTTCATCGTACTATGAGACTAGAACTTTATGGAGTTCCAACAGTTGGTAATACTTCTTCAATCTATTCCATTTTTGTTGTCATTATTTCACTTCAAGATCTGTTTTCAGTTTCAAATTTATTCATATTTTATTTGTTTTTGTATACATGTACAATCATTGCCAAAAGGTTTGGCATTTTGAGTTAATTTGGAGATGGCATTTTAAGAAATTTTGTCCCCCCTCTCCTCTGTACAATGTTGCTGGAAAAATCTTGGGACTTGCATGGTACCCTATATCAGACTCCCCTTGGCCATCGTTAATTACTGCAACATTGTATATATAGGTGGGAGGGGTGATTATTAAGTTTTAGCGAAGGACCATGTGAAAAACACTGTGCATCAGAACATTGTGCCAACTAGTTTTGGCAATGGTTGTAGCTTTAATTTGTTTCAATTTCATTTGGTCATTTTTCACTATCTTGTACACAAGATCTTGCATTTTGAAGATGTGTACTTTCATATTTTTTAACTAGAACTGCACAGTGCCTGTAACCAGCCTCTTGGGATGCAGAACTATGGTATCGATAACTCTCAAATATCAGCCTCCACTGAAAATTGGAAGCAGAGAGAGAAATATGGCAAGCAATCAGCCCGCTTACATTACAAATATTCATGGTATGCAATGGAAAGACCTACAAAAGACGAGTATGTGCAAATTGATTTGGGACAGATCAAGACGATCACAGGCATAGCTACACAAGGTGATAGCAAGAAGTCTGTATTTGTGACAGCCTATATGTTGAAATATAGTGTGGATGGTAAATCATGGAAACTTTTCAAGGTAAGTGAATGGATTTATAATAATGTACATAATACAAACAAATGAATGAATAAATGAATGAATGCAATGCAGATTGGTAATGATCACAATTTTAATTGGCATTCCCTATGACTCACTTCACAGTCTCTAACCACTGCATTCAATATTCTCCAATACACCACTGAACTGACATTTTTTACCGAGGAGGTTAATTAGATAACGGCATAATTGGGAAAAAGCTTTGTGGCAAAGGAGAGAACAATTAACTCATCAAACAAACCCAGTTCAATGTCCCTAGCCAAGAATTGAACCTGGACCACAGTGGGGTGCATGTAAAAGGCAAATGAATGCTGAACCACTATAACATCCTTGCCTTTGCAATTTGTGATGTTTAATGACAGTATTCAAAAATATATAATTGTAATTGAAATACTATTTACATGCAGTTCATCTACATCTCTAGAGTATGTATGATGTGTTGCTTATTTTATAAGAATATAAATTTGCATTCATACTACAACATTTCCAGAGGTCACACACAGCTCAATTATTATTAATATAATATGTAGAATGAAAATCATAGTGCATTTAAGAAAACTTACATGTATGTATATCAATCTTTATAACATAGCTACAATCTTACACGCGCTCTGATTGGCCAGAAAGCTATGAACTATTTGCCCATGGGCTGCACTGTGCGCGCTCTATCTTTGTCATCGTCTTTTTCAAATTGTTCGTTTTTAAGATGGCGACACATATAACGCGCGCTCTGATTGGCTGAAAAATCTATTCATGAACTATTTCCCCATGGGCTGCACAGCTCCGTTTTTAACGTTCTAGGCTCTGTTATAAATCAATTAGACAACAGAAAGCCGCTTGCCCATTGCGTTATAGACGCACTTGAGAAAATATAAAGAACTCTTAACAAACTAGAGTCGCACTTGGCTACGCCTCGTGCCACTCTTACGTTTGTTAATCGTTCTTTATATTTTCTCTCGTGCGTCTATAACGCCATGGGCGCACGGCTTTCTGTTGTCTAATTGATAAATAATTGCCATTTAACCATACTGTAGAAACAAGTGGGAATGAGGCATTGATATCATTGTTTTTATTTGTTGACAGTCGCTTGGAGGAAATAACAAACAGAATTTGTTAAAAACTCACACTTTTGCTAAAGGACTCAATACCAGATACATTAAGATTGTTCCAACTGAATGGAAAATTGAAGTTGCAATGAGAATTGAACTATATGGGTGTGGATTTGGTGAGTGATGTAATCTAAAATAAATATTGCATGTTGGTGTGTGTATATGCAACTGTCATATAGTAAAACTACAAATTTTATTCCTTTTCATTTTTCCAGCAACATGTGACAGTCAACCAGTTGGAGTTGCAAATGGTTTAATTCCTGACTCTCAGATGACAGCCTCCTCTACACTGAGTGATATTACTAAAGCAAGTAATGGTAGACTTGGATTTGCTGGTGCTGACTCTTGGTGTGCTGCTATAGATGATAGCAAGGCTTATCTACAAATTGATTTGGGTGTGCCCCATGTGTTGTGTGCTGTAGCTACACAGGGGAACAGTAAGGCTGATCAGATGGTGACTTCTTATACCATACAGACATCCAATGATGGCAAGATGTGGCAGTTCTATAGAGAAGAGAATGGAATTAGAGTAAGTACACTGTCAGTATATTAGCCAACGGCAGCAGCTGACTGTCTAACAGACTGACTGACTGACTGACTGACCAACGGATGGAAGGGCAGATGGACAGACTGATTGACTAACTGACAGACAAAATGAATGACTGACTGACTGACTGACAGACAAACAACAGTTGACTGACTGACTGATAGACAAATGGACAGACAGACAGACTGACTGACTGACTATATTTGATTGATGGCTGACTGACTGACTGGCTAATTATAACTGACTGACTGACTGAAAGGCAAACAAAATGACTGACGGATGGATGGACTGACTGACTGACTGACAGACAAACAACAGTTGACTGACTGACTGATAGACAAATGGACAGACAGACAGACTGACTAACTGACTATATTTGATTGATGGCTGACTGACTGACTGGCTAATTATAACTGACTGACTGACTGAAAGACAAACAAAATGACTGACTGACTGACTGACTGACTGACTGACTGACTGACTGACTGACTGACTGACTGACTGACTGACTGACTGACTGACTGACTGACTGACTGACTGACTGACTGACTGACTGACTGACTATATTTGATTGATGGCTGACTGACAGACTTATCCAATGAAAACAGACAGACTGGCTGACTAAATGACTGAATGACTAACCAGCTGACTGACAAGATGACTTATGACTTACTGATTGCTAATTGACTACTGGTATTAGGGGGCCAGTTGTACAAAGGGTGAATAGCGCTATTCAGCAGATAAATCCTTATCCAGCAGATAAAATCTATACAAAATCTATCCCGTGGATAACTCTTATCCAGTGGATAACTTTATCCAACCTTCGTACAACTGGGCCCTGACAGATAACCTTTATTCAGGCTCAGATTAATGACTTATGGACAATCTGAGTGACCAATGACGGACAGACTAAATAACTTCTGACCAACTTGCTGACTGATCAATTGACATAATTATGATTATATTTTTAACAGGCTAAATTAAATTTTTAGTAACTTTAGAACTGATATTGGCCTGTTTCTGTCATACTACCTCTACATTCTACTACTGGTATTTTATTAACATACATCTCTCAACTCACATGTTGATTTTTGCTGAGGGTGGAGAACTGGAGTACCATGAGAAAAAAAACATAGCATAGTAGAGATAAACACATCAAACAAACACAGTTCACATGTGATCCAATGCCCAAGCTGGGACTTGACCCCACGCCACAGGGGTGAAAGGCCAGTGCTCTCGCGGCTCAGCCAACCATACCGCCCATCAATCAACTGATTTACTGACTAAACCACTGAACTTGACTGATCAAAAACTAACTAATTTATGCTTTTTTTCTTTTTTCTTGTAGACTTTCCAAGGCAACTGGAACAGTAACACTGTTGCCAAGAGCTTCTTTGATGCTGGTGCTGTTGGTAGATTTTTACGTGTTTTACCAAATGATTTTATTGGTGCAGCATGTTTACGTGTGGAGTTTTATGGAGTTGAAAAATCATGTAAGGCATTGAATAAGACTAAAGGCTCACCAAAATTAACTGCATGACTCGTAAATATCCAGCCATACTCCACACAAAACTGTCTAATAAGATATATTTATGACAAATAATAATTTTAAAACTTGCTTAGATATCTCTTTTTGTAGTAAACATTAAGTGACACTGTGATTGAATATTAATGCACAACAACCCCTCAACAAGAAAAAAATAATGTTTCCTTTTTCTTTACAGCATGTAACAATGCAACATCAGGTATTGGTGAGCCTTTTCACACCATTCCCAACCATAGATTCACTGCAACTTCTTCTCTAAATGATAACTATGCACCATGGAGAGCAAGAACACAAAACAGTCACTGCTGGGAGCCAAAGACTAACACAAAAAATGACTATCTGCAGGTGAGATTGATGGCTCTTCAGTCACTACCTTTAAATATTACATATATAGCAAATTATTATATGATTGAGTCGGGTTTCTTTGTTATTCATAGCACTTTATATTGCTTATTTCACGATCATTATGAATTCAAGGGGTTTATATGGATCTTTCCCGGGATGTATCTGTATACATCCCTTGAATTTATAATTCCCGGGGTTTATACAGATACATCCCTTGAATTTATAATTTCGTCCCATACTTTCTTAGACCATCTATGTGTTGATCGAGACTTACAAATTTTCTTAGAAAGATAATAAGTAGCGATTACTGGTGAAAAAAAAGTCTTTGATTAACGACTGGGATTCGAACCCGAGACCTTCTGCACTCCTTTGCACTCCTTTACCGTCCTTTAGCCACTATACTACTGAGCTAACTGATGAAATGTCTTCAACAAAAAAACGTTTTGTGTATTATCATGAAGTTCGTTAGTATTGCCCTGAATAGAATTGAAAAGCAATTCTTTAGGGTTTCCTTTTGGGAATTCAGTAACAATGATCTAATCAGTGATTGTTTTTTTGAATGGTTTTTGTGTGAAACCCTCCTCAATCACATAATAAGGCAGATAAATACCTCGAAGCTCGGCTTTTATCCATATACATCCCTCGGGCCTACGGCCCTCGGGATGTATATGGCTAAAAGCCTCGCTTCTCGGTATTTATCCCTTCCTTAAAACTCCATAGAATAGTCCATTTCACGGTTCTCATCACTTAACCTCAGCCTTGGCAGTGTGTAATATATTCTTTAGAAATTGACTGCAGCCCATGGTAATGTAAGGAATGCACACATCAACAAACAATTAAACAACTTTAAAATTCCACAGGCTGTAGTCAAATTCTAAAGAATATATTACACGGTGTTGAGGCTGAGGTTGAGCCATGAGAACCGTAAAATGGTCTATTAAGGTGAGTCAATAGTTCCAAATGGCCGAATCGGTCATATCGGTTTTTGGCTCATAACTTTGACTCCCTTTGAGCAATGACCGTCAAACGGCACCAAAATCTAAAACAGTCATTCAGCTATAATATGATATACACTGATCGCGTTTTATTTCAGTAATTTGTGATATATACGGCATTAAACGAATGAGCTGTTGTCACAAAAACTCGATTTTGTGGAAAATCTAGCCGTTTTATTTCGCTGAAAAATTTAGAATCCTTTTAGCTAAACATAACAGACAACTCGGCCACGTTTTAAGAAATTCGTCGGAACTGAAGTCTCGCAACAGAAGCGAACAGAAAAGGCACCTAAATTCTATATTGTCATCATCTTGAATGTTGTGAACGAAATAGTCGCTCCCTAAACATGGCTTTAAAGCCGCAGTTTTAGGCTAAAGCTGGCGGCAATTCATTATACTTTCGACTGTCATACCGCGATTGTCGACCAGACTGACCGTTTTAAAGTACTTTAAAGTTGTATGAATGTAATAAAATGCTCAAATACCTGCCTAGGTCCAAGAAGTTGCGTTTTCTCCAATTTCTTCGTACGTTTTTCAAATTGTTCCGTTAGAATTTTCCCACATAAGCTTCAAAGCACTGTGATAAATTATTAACCAATTTTGCTGCTGTTCGTGGTTTGGAATAAGAGAAATTACATTTTTGGTTGAACTCAGTTCCATCTCGTTGCTCAAACCAAAATTTTTGCTGCTTTGTTTTTGAATACGCAATGAGGCAAGGTGCAAGATATGTCAAGAATTCGCACCCTTGTTAGGGGGGAGCCTCTATTATACAGTATGCCGACAAAATGCATATTGCATTATAGTTCGTGGTTATAATTTCGTAACCATGAGTTCAAGTTCGTCCGGATTGTTTAGCGAAACAGGCGTAACTTGAACTCATAGTTACGTATACGAAATTTAGGGAGCGACTATTTCGTTCACAACATTCAAGATGATGACAATATAGAATTTAGGTGCCTTTTCTGTTCGCTTCTGTTGCGAGACTTCAGTTCCGACGAATTTCTTAAAACGTGGCCGAGTTGTCTGTTATGTTTAGCTAAAAGGATTCTAAATTTTTCAGCGAAATAAAACGGCTAGATTTTCCACAAAATCGAGTTTTTGTGACAACAGCTCATTCGTTTAATGCCGTATATATCACAAATTACTGACATAAAACGTGATCAGTGTATATCATATTATAGCTGAATGACTGTTTTAGATTTTGGTGCCGTTTGACGGTCATTGCTCAAAGGGAGTCAAAGTTATGAGCCAAAAACCGATATGACCGATTCGGCCATTTGGAACTATTGACTCACCTTAAATGCAAATTTCAAAAAATCATGTTATTTTAAGTTGTATTAATTGATTTTAATCTTAACTTTTATGTTATAATTAAGTGCAGTGTTTTAACAAATTTTAATAAATTAAAATTAAATAAAAAATAAATAAATTAAATAAATAATAATTATTATTAAATAAATAATAATGATAATTAAATAAATTTAAAATTTTCATGACGTATGAATTTCTTACTAGTATTTTTATTGCATGAAACATCACCACTGTTTAAATTACAGAGTAAACAAATTACTACATTACTACATTAGATGTGTGTGAGAGCTGTATTAGGATTTCTACACTGTAAAGGACTGCATTGAGACACTATGAAATGTGCTATATATTAAATGCCTAGTTATTATGATAGATAGATACATACATAATTTAATAAACAACTACATCACAGCCAAATGGCTGAATTGTGTAATTGACAGTAAAAGATAATGCAATTATAAAATTATGGATAAACTTCTTGTTCAAATAACGTATACAGTTACTTGATGTTCATGTTTAACAACAACTAATAAATTACAATGATTTGTTATGTCCATTATTAAGAGTACACTCCCCAAACCTTCAACAGCCCTTGCCTTCCCCCAACAACCCCACCCCTCCACCCCACCCCACCCCACCCCACCCTACAATGAGGTAACAATATTTACTGATAATTGTCTGTTTTGTAGATTGATCTTGGTGACCCCTATATTCTTTGTGCTGTTGGTATACAGCCTACTGGACAATCATTTAGAATTGATGAAAGAACATTATCATATAAAATGGCCTTCTCTTTTGATGGAATAATCTGGAATTCTTATGAAAAGGTAGGACAAAGGAAGAAGGAAGGAGAGAGGAAAGAAAAGAATTCAAAAAATGAAAGAAAGGAAGGAATTAGATCATAATTACGCTGGAGTAGGTAAAGTTGGGATAGGAGTGGCACCCACCCCTACCCTTGTGGTAGAACCTTTGGGAATATGAGACTACTCAGTTGTTTAAATGAGTACCAGCATTGCTGGGGTAAAGTTGGGATAGGAGTGGTACCCACCCCTACCCTTGTGGTAGAACTCTTGGGAATATGAGACTACTCAGTTGTATAAAATTAAATGAGTTCCAGTATTGCTGGAGTAAAGTTGGGATAGGAGTGGCACCCACCCCTACCCTTGTGGTAGAACCTTTGGGAATATGAGACTACTCAGTTGTTTAAATGAGTACCAGCATTGCTGGGGTAAAGTTGGGATAGGAGTGGCACCAACCCCTACCCTTGTAGTAGAACCTTTCAGAATATGATGACACCCACCCCTACCCTTGTGGTAAAACCTTTCAGAATATGAGACTACTCAGTTGTGTAAATGAGTACCAGTATTGCTGGGATAGATTTGGGATAAATGCTGGTTCCCACCACTTTCCTTGAGGTAGAATACTAGAGGAGCCTTTTGCTGTCTCCGATTTTCGTAGACTTGACTTTAACATATCAACTGTTTGTTTGTTTATTTATCACATAGGAATTTCCCGGTGACAAACTTCCTGGAACTAAATATCCTACAGTTCACATCAGCAAAAACACATTTGCTACAGTACAAGTAGCAAAATTTGTTCGTATCTATCCGGTAAAGTACGTCAGATATAAAGCGATAAGGACTGAACTTTATGGACTAAAGCAAGGTATTGTCATTTCTGTTTTAATAACAGTCAAGTTTCTTGAAAATGAATTACTAGTACAGCTACGTAACCCCTAAAATCTTACCTTCGTATTTCCATCTCATTTTGGAACTTTATAACGAATTTAAATTTCTTTTACGGAACAGTTGCGCCTTACGGTCTTACTTTCCAGTTCATCGGGAATCTCAAATGTTTTTAGAGACAACAAGGCTTTGAAACGATTACGGCACGACGTAACGGTTCGTAACGGTTTTCAGTAGCTCTTACGTAACAGCTACCTCAAAAGCATTAGAAAGCACGTCTCGAGAATGCTCTTTTTATGCGTCGTCGTCCAAGTTCCCGTACTTGACAGAACGTCAGTTGGGGCTTTTCACGTTGTATGGTCCTGACAAACTAAAACGTAAGTTGTGCAAGTTTGGCGTGCGTCTCATCATAGTTAATAGACTATGGTCTCATTTGACCGCTACCTTACGTGAACTTGCGGTTATCTTGAGCATAGTTAATAGAGGGGACCCCTCTATTAACTATGTCTTGAGTTATGTTAACTCTGTTTTGACCGACGTCTGGCACTTTGAATGTAGTTAAATATGATAACAATTACAAATTTCCAAGTTTTGTATCATTTGAACAGTTACCGTCCCAAACTTCGCAAGTTGTTTTTCTCGTCTTTTTTGTTGGAATTTCTACAAATTTCCTCTCTTACAAAAATTCAAACAAAAACAAACGGGATTTTCTCTTTGTCCTTCAGCTCGCTGATTTTTGTTGAGATTTTGGGTCTTGGTGTTGCAGGCTGTATTGTATTCAGAGTTAGAGTTCTTTGTATTGCATGCAGAGTATTCTTTCGTTCAAAGTTATTTGGTCATGCCCCAGGTGCCCTGCAACAACCAAGAAAGAGCCGAGATTTTTAAAGAAACTCTCGTTGACTTGCGTGGACCGGGGTTCAAAACTTGCTTTGACTTGCGTCTTTATGACCGGGGCCTAAAACCTTGAAGACCACGGCCGCACGCAAATAAAAACATCAATGTTATATCCGAATGATTTTGGATGGAATTCGATTCTGTTAACTATTTATTCGATGTTCTCTCTCTTCAGCCTGGAAGCAACAAATAGGCCTTGAAAGAATCCAAGGCAAGGCTAAGGTCCCTGACCAACAAATATCAGCTTCAAATTCTCTTGACAAAAATCACGTTGCAATCAATGGTCGTTTATATGGAAGGAATTCTTGGTGTGCAAAATCAAGTGGAACATATCTCCAAATTGATTTGGGGAAAAATAAACAACTCACCGGTGTAGCGATACAGGGAGATGAGAAGTTGAAAAAATGGGTAACGGAATGTAACCTGCAATATGGATACCATAGTAACGATATGAATACAATCAAGGTGAGACGAAACTGGGAATGTAAACATATTTACATTATGAGCGAACTCACTAAAGGCGCTGTTACACGCTGAAACTTTCCTCGGAAACTTGCCTCATGATCAATCGCCGTTGCGAGACAAGTTTCACAATTCATTGCACCGTGTAACATGGTCATTTAACTGACACTTTTCCCGGGTCGGTTTCACGAGACGGTTTCACGAAAAGTAGGACTGCTCTCTACTCCTGCAACAGAAACTTGAACAAGTTTCAGGACGAAATTTCTGCGTGTAACACTCCTTATGAAATTCGTCTCGCATCAGCGATCGACATAAGTTTCAGATAAAAGTTTCAGCGTGTAACAGCTAGCGTCTTAAGCCTAGTTTTCACGAGTGGCGGAAGCAGACGTGGAAACAACATACGCAGACGTAAGACGCGCACTCCCGTAATTCTTCCCGTAAATGAACGACCCGTAAAGTTATCGGGTCTTTCGAGGAACGGGACCCTGCAGGACAAAAAACGCATTTACATTTGCAAGAATCTTTTCTATCCCGCATACCATGATGTTTTTATCTTTCTGAGCTGAAAATCGTTCAACGACGAACCCAGCCATGGACAAAATCATCCATGCAAATGCGCCCTTAAATACAGCAGATTTCGTATGAGTGTGAAACAAACCATGTCGTGCCGTATCCGTGTCAGTGCAGTTATGCCTATGAAAACGCGAAATTTCTACTGTTACCATGGCGTGACCGTGCGGTGCCGTTTTCACAGTCATACGAAATCTACTCTAATTATATTGGTGTAGTTTTTTTCCAGTAAGAGTGATTTTAGAGGATTTTCTCAGCTCACGTGGACTGATATATTATTCTTGTAGAATATCCTAACACAGTTATTTGATCATACACAAGTCAAAGTGTACTGGCTTACAAGTCCTGTGGGTGCTCGTTACGTGCGACTCATACCAACTAAGTGGAGTGGTAGTCCATGTATGAGAGTAGAACTCCATGTCAACGATAGACGTAAGTATTACAGCAGGCTCAACTAGTCTGTCCTTTTATGTAATCTGCTTCTATTTATCGTATTCTTGCATAGGGGAGGGAGGCTTAGGGCTGGGGTTGAGGGCGCTTCTTAACCCTTTCGTGCACGAGTTGCTAATGTGTTTTTGGCCGTTTTTCAAAGGAAACCGATTTAAAAATTATTCTGACTCCAAATAAGGCGTTGTCAAGGAAACTGTTGCTGTGTCAAAACTCTGAAGGCTCGTCCTTTCCCGTCACGCTTGTTGAATTCCGAACAGCGTTGCCCTGAGTTTTGTTTATAAGTGCATTTTCCGAGCCATTTGCTACTACAGGAACCCCTAGGCATGCATCATTAAGCTTGGCTTGAACCTTGATCCTCTCGCTTAGGAAGCCGCACCCTAACTACATACCTAAGCCATCATTGCCTTCTCTTTCTGTTGCTTGTTAAAATAACGGGTCTTTATTGTCTTTAATGGTAAGGTGACGTGGACTATTTATTTCTGCCTGTCAAATCATAACTCTTGGCTTTACGAGAAAGTGCTGCCTTTTTTGACGCGACAAAATGTACTTAAGAGGTCACTAGATCACGTGTCCGAAAAAACCTCTCGTTTAGTCCGTCTGCGTAACTGTGAAAAGCTTGTGATTGGCTACAATAACGCTGCTTACCATTGGGTGTTCCCATAGAAACACTCGCTCACGCCATGTTGGTGCGAAAGAACATCCAATAAGAAACGGCGTTAGAATGGTCTTCACGATTTAGCCAATTACAAGCTACTTTGTAAACCCAGAAAACCCATCGGGAGTCCAGAACACGACAGACTATACAGCAAGAAGGTTTTTTTCGGATGTGATGTAGGCTAGAGGTCACGTGTTAAACCCAGTCTGTGACTCGGATTTTTTCCGAACAAATTCACCCATCTAAAGTCACTTATTCAGTCATCGTGTTCCTAATTAGCTTCTGACAGATTAACGCTGAATATTTCTCTTGTAGCACCCTCAGCTACAATTACCAACTTTGACGTAAATAAAGCATTGGCCACTCAACCTGGTTCTTTTGTTACTGCTGAATGTACAGTTTCTGGTGACAATGCTGTGAACATAAAATGGCTTCTTGGTGGACGTGACGTCACTGACAAGTCACGTGGGAAGATCTATTCTAAGGAGCAGACAGTTAGTGAGCTACAAGTCAACTTTACCAGCGTTTCAGACGTGAGATCAAGCTACAAGTGTAAAGTGAACGAGAGTTTGAGATTGAGATGTGAAAGTACTGTTACTTGCTTAGCTGAACGTTCTGGTGCCAATGGAGATAGGAAAGGTCACATACTCGAAATATTGATAGGTAAGAGGTCATTATGTGTTTGCTTGTATTAACGTAGGAGTTTTGTGCTGTTTACAGAAGGGAGGGATTAAGGGAGGGAGGGAGAGAGGAGGAGAGGGAGAGAGGAGGAGGGAGGAAGGACGAAAGGAAGAAAGGACGGACGGATTGATGGATGGAAAAGCAACGCTCAAAACGAGTGTGAAGCTGATCTGAAGGTATATGAGTAGTAGACCGGCTTGACGTCTTGTCGGATAATGCCGCATTAACATAGTTCCTGCCGCCATGAATTTTTCAGTGTGACGTTCAGTTTTAGTGTTGCTGTCTCGAGTTAAAGATTTACAAAATTATTTCACTTTAGATCTTCCAAAGCCAACGACTATACCAACAACCAGACCGACAACGAGACCGACAACGACAACCGGAACAAATACATTACCAACTGAACTGCCTACTAATCCACTCACCCCTCCCCCCACGGTAAAACTACCAACTCTACCAGCTACTCGTGCTCATGTTCGTCAAAAAGTCGTCAAAAAGAAGAAGAAAAAGGCTGAGATGAATCCATTTAAATCTGAGTTCTGGAAGGTTTACTTCAACACTGCTGCATCAAATATTTCGGGGGCATGGACTCTAGTCTTCTCGACGGCGATAGGAATGCTGGGATATCTCTTGAGTTGATTTGCGCTTTAGTTAGTGGAGACATTTGGAAAAGCTTCGCTGACAGGATTATATTTTGTGCTCTAGATTACTTGTTGTAGACTTTCATGATATAACAAGGCTTCACGAGTTGTCTTACAGTGTCTCGTTCAACTTTCTTACTACGTAAATACATCTATTTGACTATCCTGCGTAGCAGCCCTGGGGAAGGGAGGGGAGGAGAGAGTGAAGGGGGACTGATGAGGAGGTGGAAGGAAAGGAAGGGTCCTCCCTTTCACTCCTCCTCCTCCCCATTCCCCCTTCCATCCCCTCCCCTCCGCCCCCTTCCTTCCAGGAAGTGAACGCCATATTGCGCGCGCAAGACGCTAAAACAATGGAATTCGATCTTTAAGCGCGCGCGCGAATACGAATCTTTTCTCCTCTTGTAATCAAATTTCATCATTTGCGCGCGCGATCACATCAACTACATGTTACTAAAAATAACCTTAAGCACACCGTGCAGACATCATTTCGCTGTCTTAGTATTACTGTTTCTTGTTTGTATAATATTTACTGATCTAAGGAAAAAAACAGCGCTTATGTGAAGAACGAAATCACTGTTGTAAGAGTTGATGCTCACGTGGAGCAATCATATCTTAGAAAAATGCTTTTAAAATCGACACGGGAGTAATTTTATATACGAGTGCCGTCACACCTTAACTTTAGGCTCAGGTTGCTCGAAGGGTGCAAGCGCTTTCTCTTGGATAAATCCTCATCCAGTGTATAAAGTGATTGCGTTTGCATCGAATATATCCGCTGGATAAGGATTTATGCAGCGGATGTGTATACCGCTACCCACCTTTACTGCAACCGGGGCCTGATTGAAAAGGGTCATCCACAGCTAGCTGTTAGAACGAAGCTCGCGATTTGTTAAAACGAAAAAAACAAAGAATATGTAGATTACTCTGAACAATGTCTTTTTGTTCTACTTGTCGCCTGTGGCATTGTTTCCTTCCGACCGTACTGATTGAAAACAAAATGGGAAGCGCACGCACTTCTATATACTTATAGCTTAGTTTCTTTTGATTCGCCTTCCCAGAATTCATCATTACGCGAGGCCGCGGGACAAAAAGAGGTGAGTTTAAGCACGACGTTTTTGTCAACACGGACGTCACGTGTACGTTTTTTATATTCTTGCGCGCGCCGTCATAAATGAGATTTTTGAGGATTTCTGACGTTCTAGATTTCATCTATGACGGCGCGCATGGACAAAAATGTACTGGCGAATAATATATTTTGAAAATCTCTAGATCTCGTTGAAAAGATTTACTGAAAGTGAACTTAAAAAACATGAAGTCTTTATCAAATGTTGCTCGGTTTTCTTGTTTTTGGAAAAGGTTTTTAACTAAACATGGCATTTCTCTGATGATTTGTCAAAAGCTAAGGCAAACTTTGGGGACATACTGGATGTAGAGAAAATGAAAAAGCGAAGATGTCCCCCCCCCCCCCCCCCCCCCCCCCTCTGCTTTTAGCCGTAGCTCCCAGTCTTCGGGGATTCTAGCACAGGAAGACCAAACGATGCCACTAATTTCATTGATCTAATTGGTTAATTGGTTAATTTAATTGGGTAATATGGATATGACGTCACTAATTCTCTTGTTCTAATTGGCTTAATTAGCAACGACTCTTGACTGTTTAAGCTCAACGCTGCTGCTTCTTAGCAGCGATGGCTTTTACTTTCAGGTCGTTTGTACTTTTGGCTTTATTCATTGGGGCAACAACCATCGCTGTTACTCAAGCCACTGATTTGAAAGGTAGGAGTAAATCCATTGAGGAAACAAGTGAAAAAATTCGTGATACGATTTTAGGCTTTCGAGGCCCTGACACACCATGTAACTGTCCTCTAACTTCTTTCGCCAACTTGACGCGCAACTGCCGCAGAGATGGACACTGCTATGCAACTGCTCACGTGCTAACCACTTTGCAAGAGAGATTAATGCATTGTGTGTACGGGCGTTTCGAAGTCTCCCATTTTGAGTTATGTCCTGTTTATTGTAAATCTCATGTTCTGAATGTTATACAAGAAAGGAGGGGGAAGGGTTTGCGGTTTTGCGATATTTTTGATGCGGTTATTTGATATTTTAAACTGCGGTTTTTTCAGTTTTTGACTTACGCGGTTTGGGGGATTTTTTGACGATGTTTATTGCGCTTTTTTCTCAATTTTCTTTGCGGTTTTGCGGTTTCCATACCCTTACAAACTCCTCGGAAAGCGAAAAGCATCTGCTACACTTTTCCGCTGGTTGGGATTATAAGACTCAGACGTGTGGCAAAGTAGAATATAGTTTGCGTGGTAGTGGAACGGCAAGGAATGAACAAGTCAACTTTAAAGACCTTGTACTTTAGAATTCTGAGGAGTTGTAGCTTGAAATTTACTTGCAGTTGAGACTATAAAAGTGACCACCATGATGAATAGATGATTGCTTGGTTGTTTCATTGTTGGATGCGGACTTGGTTGGTCGGCTGTTGGCTGCTTAGTTCTTGTATGGTTAGTTGATTGGTTGGTGCTGGTTGATTGTTAGTTCTTTGATGCGTATGATTGGTTGGCTGTTGGCTCGTTCTTGGAT